>OY744482.1:50272211-50754713 GCA_963556165.1 Tipula helvola
AATTGTATTTATTTATTTAATGTTATTACAATCTAGTCTCCTGGACTAATGAGCAATTTGTTTCTGACTTAATTTACTAACTTAATATTAATCTATGGCTTCTTCCCATTGGCGTTCCATAGAGTCTGGTAAATTGAATTAAACCACATCTTTGTAGCGGGCTTTACACAGCACAATGCTGTTTAAGCTAACAATTACACCAACTCAAAAGGTTTGGTTCTTTTAAGTCTGCGTGTTAAATTCGTGTTGCTTAGAAGCTGAGTTGCCTCAATGTTCACATGATGCCGGAGCCTCATTTACGATGAGGTTCATTTTAAGGTCCCTATGGAGATCATTGTTTCTGACATACCAAGGTGCATCGACGATGTTCCTTAATACCATATTCTGAAATCTTTGGATGATATTTACGTTGCTCTGTTTGGTACACCCCCAAAGTTGAATACCATACGTCCAAACCGGTTTCAATATTTGCTTATAAAGTAGCAGCTTGTTGTTTGTTGATAAAGAAGAGTTCCTTCCCATCAGCCAATACATCTTTCTGTATTTAATTCTTAGTTCTTCACTTTTCTTCTTGACATGTGCTTTCCATCGCAGTTTAGCATCCAGGGTCATGCCGAGATACTTAGCTGTGTTCGCATACGGTACTATTTCTTGATTTATGGTAATCGGGATATTTTCGAATCGCCTGTTAGTGAAGTTGATGTGAACGGATTTAGTTTCATTTAGTTTTATTCGCCATCTTTTTGTCCATTTATAAATTTTAGTTATTGCTGATTGTAACTTTTGTTCAATTCCATTCTTGAACTAAAATACAAAAGAAAGTTTTATAATATAAGAAACTTTATAGAGACGACGTACGACTACAAATAAAATTAAATAAAATCATTTGTTATGAGTACGCTTTTTGTAGGTTCTAAAAAATCAAAACTATGTACCTAAAATATGGTGCTAAAATTGCAAAATATTTGGGGTCAAATTTAAAAAAAAACGCCAAAACTAAAAATTATCATAAGAGCATTTCAATTCATTCATTAAATAAAAAATATCTACAAGATTTTGGCTGTACAGTGGGACAAACTAACTCTACTGTATTATAAAGGGCTGGAGAGGTAGTCCAAAAATGGTTCCATATTTTGAAACAGTTATAAATTTGGGCACATAAACAGTTACTACCTCTAAAGTATAGGGAATGCAATAATTGGAATAAATTGTTTGTGCAATACCGATTTTACAGGTAATTTACTGACTAATTTGTATAAAATTAAAATTAAATGCAATTTAGTCATAAATTCATTCATTTCATAGTGTGTCTAATTAAAAATAAAAAATTAAAATAAAATAAAATAATTAAAACAAAATTGATTTTCAATTTTTTTTTCAAATTTTATCTGTACATATACTCTCATTTGAGCGTGACCGTGTTTTCTAAAAAAAATGTTTTGTCAATTAGGTCAGATAAGCCGGGCAATTAAAATTAAATTACCGAAAGTTCGATACGTCCTTACTTCTCACTTTTAAGGTCCCACTATGTACTCCATACTTGTCACTGTTCACTTTTCACTTCTCACTATCCACTTCCCATTCGTCACTCTTCTACTTCCAATTCGCACTTTCTATTTTTCACTTTCCACTTCTTCCTTTCGACTTCCATTTTTCACTTCCTACTTGTCACTTTTTCTTATCACTTTTCACATGGCAGTTTCGATACCTTACTTTTCACTTCTCACTTGACATATCTCACTTTCTGCTACTTACTTTCCACTTCTTACTTTCTATGTTTCAGTTTCCACTTCCCCCTTCTCACTTTTAACTTCTCAAGCTCCACTTTTCACAATTTACCTTCCACTTCTTTCCTTCCACTTTTTTTGTTCACGTCTTACATTCTACTTAACACTTTTCACTTCTCACTTTCCACTTCTACCTTTCCATATCTTCATTCCACTTCTCGCTTCTCACTTTCGACGTCTGTAACAACATACATTTTAACATAATTTTTTTTCGGTTGCATTTTAATACGTAACACTACCACACGCAAAAACTGATATACGCTGTTTAAACGGAGAAACAAGCTTCAACTTGCTTGTTGTTATGCATGCAAGCGAGAAATTTATGTGAGAACAAATAATGTTATTAGTGTTTCTTCGACCAAAACAATGTTTTACAGAATTGAAGCTCTTTCTCCTGATTGTTATTTAGGTTTGTTCAATAAAAAGTACGGTGGGCTCACTTCTAATCGAGCTACCGAGTTTTTCCTTAGGACTACGTAAAGCCTCGAATGATAAATTTAAACAAATACAATTGCATTATGAATAAAAGTGAACTGCAATACAGCTTCTCGAACTCGAAGTCCACATATTTATATATTCGGCGCTTACTGTACGCTATCCTAAAATCATCAACGGTGGTTTTGATTAAACCTTCTTGGGACGCCTTTATCTACGGTTGTGCCCGCCTCCAGTTTTCTATTTTTTAAACGCTTGAATTTTGGGTAATTGTAAATATTAACAAATTGTCATCTATACGTTTAAAACTTGGATTCTCCTTACTTCAAATCACTTTTTCACATTAATTTAGCTGACCTGCTGGAGCTCGACACTTGGGGATGGAGAGATATTTATTAGCAATTGAATTTTACATTTATTTTTAACATAAAATGAACCAAACCCTTTAAAAAAATCATGAAACAGTAAATACAAACCTACAACTATTCAAAAGCCACATAATTACATCCGTTGCTCTTTACTGCTACATTTAGTGTGCTCTGTAGTGGATTTGGCTTTATTTAAATCATCTTGAGATACCTTTTTCTCTTGTGAATGTATTAGTTCCACTTTTTCATTCCTTAAATATACTTGAATATCAAAGCATTTTGAGAAGTTCACATTTGTTCACGGAGTGTTAGAGAAATCACGGAATTATTAACCTAAAATGACGGCCTTCGTACATGGATACACGTCTTTCGTCAAAACTCAATATTTAAACAAATCGCACAGTTTAAAATGATCAAGTGATCAAACATCAAGATTTTCTTAATTTGTTTGAAATTAGTGTTCCAACAACAACTTTACCTTTTTGATTGTGTTTATTTTATAGGAAATCTAGGGTCGATCAAGTTGACAGTTTATTAACAAATCAAAATTGGAGTTTCGATGCATAAAAATGGTTATAAGGGGAATACATTTTCCAAAGGGACTGAAAAAATATCTAACCAACAGTTTTGAGCAAAACAATATAGGTACCGCATATAGGATCATATTCATGAGTATTATTAAAAAACAAGATTATTCACAACAAATTTCGAATATGGCCGAAAAATTTCGAATAAACTTAGGATTCTACAATAACCTTAAAAAGTTAAGAAACCACTAAGAATCTCAAATAATTTCTTGACAGTCGGGAAATCTAGATCAATCCAAAACCCTCAAAATCTTGAATTTTGAGAAATTCATCTGTGTAAGATCATTTAACTCAGTGATAAGCTTAATTCAATTTTAAGCTTAACTCAAGTATTATCGAAAATCTCCAATAATCTCAAAAAATAATAATATCTCCAACAAGTTTTAATAATAAACATCAAGTACCTAAACCTGAAATAAAAACCTCGAAAATTCCATAAAATATCGGATGTATCACTTTAATTCTGCAACAATATCGCATCTACCGCATAAATTTAGAGTAATATCAGTTAGTTTAGATATGAATATGTATATACAAAGAAATATTGGGAATCTCTGGAAATATTGAGAAACTCGAATATATCTACTAGAATGATTTCGAATCACTTAGGGTTTTATAGTAATCTCGATATAAAAAATCGCAAACCTCGTAAAATCTATAAAATCTGCATAATTTGTATAATGTACATACAGTCAGCCATTCCACGCGAAATCGGACAAAAATACACATTTACGGGGGCAAGGTGTGCAATTATTTTGAAATTGGGGGAAATGGTTAATCTGGATAAAAAAAAAATATAATTTGAGTAAAAACTCTCTGGGATCAATATTCGCGGAGTACCGGTATAATTCGTTTTTATCGAAACTCGATCGTTGACATCTTTCAAATACGTGTATCTTAAGTATTTCATGTCAGATTTTCACGTGACCTAGCTCGTTAGAAAGATAATTTTACATACTTTCAAATAAGCGTATTAAACTTGGGTGTTAATGTAGAATATATCCTTTGAATTTTGAGTTTTAAATAATCTTTTGCTGAAAAATCGAACTATTTCCCGTTTTATTTTTTTATTTTTGTCGTTAAGCACTTGAAAATGCCTTCCTAACAAGCCATCTTACATGATGGAGACTCGACGCATTCGAGTTTTATAGAACAAAACGTCATAACAAATTATGGCGATCTTCAATATTTCAGTGCACTTACCAATTACAACAATAATTTTCATTAGTGATTGCTTTTTTATGACTTCGGTCATTGTGGTGTTAACCATGTAACAACGTAAAACTGCCAAATGGTTGACAGTTCACAGTAACCCCACAACAGATGTGCTTAAAAATTTCCATTTTAGACCAATAAAAAAAATAGTAGCAATAAAAAACTAAATGCAGAAAGATTTACTCAAACTTTTCACGAACCAAATATAGAGTAATAAATAGATGATTCTCCTTTTCAAAGTAAAATAATAATTAGCATAGGGGGAATAGAACAAAGCACCAAGTAACTGTTCCTATTACCTAACACGCCCACACCTGTTTAAAACAAATTTATCTATAAATTCCGTAACAAAATTTTAAAATATTAAGTATAATCAGTGTATTGATAATAAATAGAGCTACCGAAATATAAAATTAAAAGGAAAATAAACAGTGCAAAGTGTACAAGTGATATTAGTTAAACTCAGGGGGTTATTATGAAATTTTTTCGATTTCGTAAAATACGAAATCGAAAAATTCGATCCGCGGCGGATATTCCTATTATGAAATTTTCTTTTTGATCGTAAAATTTAAGACAATGAAGTTTGCCATTTTGTGTTATTTTGAGATCAGAAACAGCAAAGTTCATTGTGTTTCCTGTCAAAGTGAAAATAAACGTCATTTTTTATTTGTGTTCTTGTGTTCATTTGTAAGTTTATCTTAATATAAATTAATTAATTTAATTCACCTAGTTTGATAATCGTGATTCAAGTGCTTAAATATGATTGATACAGTTGGGTTTTTTGTTCACTCGAGCGACAGTGACTCCGATGAGCAAATGATCCCGACTTTTATTCAAAGGAAACGCCTGCGTATGACTTCCAATCCACTCGATTTGCCGAATAAAAGGTACTACATACATCAAACAATAATGAACACAAATTTTTTTTTTTTTTTTTTTAATAAATGAACTATTTTAGATTTATTAAATTGTTCCGAGTATCCAAAGAAGTCTTCAATTTATTCTGACGGAAATCGAACCACATTTGAAGCCGACCAAAAATAAGGATGCAATTACACCGATACTGAAGCTTGCAAACACGCTTCGATTTCTGGTTGAAGGTTCTTACCAGCAAGCAGTGGGGCAAGATTATCTGGTTGGTATAGCTCAATCTACAGTATCGGTGGTATTGAGTGAAACATTAAATGTTTTGGAATCAATAATGTGTGACAAGTATATAAACTTTAATTTATCGGAGGCTGAAAAATGTAATTCGAAGGAATACTTTCTCAATAAAACGGGTTTTCCAGGAGTTATAGGCTGTGTCGATGGTACACATATTATTATCATAAGGCCAGCTAGAAATGAGCATCATTTTTTTAATAGAAACGGTGCCCATAGTTTAAACGTAATGATGGTATGTACCAGTGACGAAGCGTGACAATTTCCATTGGGGAAGCAATAACATAAATTGTGAAAATAAGAAAAAAATATTAAAATTTTTGATTAACGGTAAGCTCCGTTTCTAAAATTTAAAAATCAAATAAATGAGAATAAGTTTTTCTCAGACAACTAAATTCATCGTGCGGGAAGTCAATTTCAAAAGATAGAAATTTACTAATGTCTAGCAATTTTATGAACTTTATATGTTGTAAATCCTGAAACCGAAATTTAATTTCGTTCTGGATTTTTACCGTAATTTCAGATATAAGGTTTCTTACGTATTATTTTGCTTCACATATAATTCGGGATCTACACCGTCTTAGATGAATTTACTCTGCGATGTTTTTTCTTGGTTGGCTTTGTTCCAAAATGCATCAAAATTACTTGAATTTTTTTCAATTATTTTCTAAAAATCGTCTAGACTTTCTAAAGAATGTGCAATATCGTTTGATTTTTTCTGAAGCACACTAAATAATAAGTCAACTTCTGAAAATATTTCTAAACAAAATATAACAACCCCACCTTCTTCCAATAAAAGAAGATATCCACGAGAGTTATTTATTGTCTCACAGTCCCATTTCTCAACATCTTCGTCTACTATTTTATTAAATAGCTCACGTAAATCGTCTAAGTGTTTTTTCAACATTAGAACCATTAAACTCCCACTTGTTGGTGAAGTTGAAGATAGTTTTCGTTTAACAATTTCATCAAAAGCAATACTCCGATTCGATGAATGGTTAAAAAAGGCAGTTAATCCACTTAATCTTGAAAAAAATGATTTACACTCAACAATTTTACTAAACGACTGAGAGAGAACCAAATTTAATTTGTGTGCAAAACAATAATACAAATTGCTAACGGATAAATTTCTGTAATTTTTGTTTGCAGCCCTTTGGAGCTCCCAGGCTTGGTTACAACACTACTCGATTACAAATTTTGAGAGGCCATCTGCACTTCGATCGGAAGAAACATCAATAAATTCTATAAATCTCTCTAGCTGCCAATTTCATCTATACATAACGTAGAACTACCGCGAGCTGACATTTTCTGGTGACGTCTAAGGTGTTATCTAAAATAATTCCAGCAAAATTCGACGAATCGATTTCCTTTTGTATTTGCTTTTTAATTAGCGATGTGATACATGCTATCAAATCGTTTTTAATGTCGCTCGATATTCCCAAAAACCCCTTTGATGTTTCTAAATGATTCGATAACGAAGAATTGTGCCGCGATAATAATTGTAAAAATTCGATATAATTACCGCGATTATTTGAATCATGAGATTCATCATTTCCTCTGAACTCGAGCCCTTGCATTCCCAAGAAACAAACGGTGTAGTTATCGCTCAAATTCAAAATGAAACTTCTATCGGCTTATGAATCCAACATGAATAATTTCGTAAATAACAAAAACAAAAAAAACTTCAAATCATTGCAAGGCTAGGACAAATATATCTTGTTTACTTTTTCTATTCAACAGTGTGTTTAAAAAAGAGAAGACAAAACATGAGAGTATTTTGTTTAAAAATTTTTAAATATTGTTTTGTTTCTACCTTTACCCTGTTTTATTTTTATTAAAAATATAGTCATCTCTTTTTTTCTCGATAGTTTCTTTCTCATTATTTTTGTTTTGTTTTTCCAATTTGGTTTTATTGTGCAATCCAATAACAATAATATACCCCACCAGAAGAATCAATGATTCTTTTTAAGGGGAAATTGTGTGAAATAAAATGCAAGCAATGAAAAATTTGGAGAAAAAATCCAAATAAAGTTTCAAAAACCTATGCAGCAAATAAACAGATTCGACTTCTGATTATTTCTAATTGGAATAACGAACATACTTATAGGATTTTGTATTTCAAGTTGGATTAATTTGAGTATGTATTTACATTTCTAAAGGTTGAATGCAACTGTTATATTATTCTAACGGTTTTAAATTGTTATTTTGTAAAATAGAAAAATGTTTCTCTTGGAAAATATAAAATTTTAAGGGAAGCAGTGCTTCCCTTGCTTCTATGGACACCTCGTCCCTGGTATGTACATATGTATAACCATAGACATTCATACTAGATTTCTCATTTCATTATAACTAAAGGAAAAAACCAAAACTTCTGATAATTCCAATGTATCGTTGTGTTGTGTATTTTATAAGGCAAAAATTTTAGAATGCGTTGCAAATATAATACGTATATGCAATCCACCGATAAAATTTGAATGGAAATTTTTTATTTTTATTTTGTGTTTTTAGTCAAATGAGAAATCTATTATGATTGTCTATGGTATAACTAATCATTTCATTATTTAACAAAATAAATTAAACAATTTATTTTTATGCGTAGACTTGCGACGGTATGGAGGTTGTTCCCACGACTCAGTCATATGGAACGCGAGCAATAACAGGATTATTAATGCCTGTAAAAAAACTCAACAAATTAAAATAACAAATTTATCGTATACGTTAATAGAGACGCACGACTTGCTTGTTATTTATATCGCCGACCCCAGAGCCCGGCCATTTCATAATTTTTTCATCAAGTGCATACTACGGACATTCGAGAAAAACCATTTGACTTTGGGACTTTTGATTTTTGTTGAACAAATTTCGTTGGCGGAGAATCGTACAACATTTGATGCAAAAATTGCTTGTTATTTATATGGCCGACCCCAGGGTCCGGCCATTTCATAATTTTTTCATCAAGTGCATACTACGGACATTCGATGAAAACCATTTGACTTTGGGACTTTTGATTTTTGTTGAACAAATTTCGTCGGCGGAAAATCGTACAACATTTGATGCAAAAATTGCTTGTTATTTATATGGCCGACCCCAAAGCCCGGCCATTTCATAATTTTTTCATCAAGTGCATACTACGGACATTCGAGAAAAACCATTTGACTTTGGGACTTTTGATTTTTGTTAAACAAATTTCGTTGGCGGAAAATCGTACAACATTTGATGCAAAAATTGCTTGTTATTTATATCGCCGACCCCAGAGCCCGGCCATTTCATAATTTTTTCATCAAGTGCTTACTACGGATATTCGAGAAAATCCATTTGACTTTGGGACTTTTGATTTTTGTTGAACAAATTTCGTTGGAGGAGAATCGTACAATATTTGATGCAAAAATTGCTTGTTATTTATATCGCCGACCCCAGAGCCCGGCCATTTCATAATTTTTTCATCAAGTGCATACTACGGACATTCGAGAAAAATCATTTGACTTTGGGACTTTTGATTTTTGTTGAACAAATTTCGTCGGCGGAAAATCGTACAACATTTGATGCAAAAATTGCTTGTTATTTATATGGCCGACCCAAGAGTCCGGCCATTTCATAATTTTTTCATCTAGTGCATACTACGGACATTCGAGAAAAATCATTTGACTTTGGGACTTTTGATTTTTGTTGAACAAATTTCGTCGGCGGAAAATCGTACAACATTTGATGCAAAAATTGCTTGTTATTTATATCGCCGACCCCAGAGCCCGGCCATTTCATAATTTTTTCATCAAGTGCATACTACGGACATTCGATAAAAACTTTGGGACTTTTGATTTTTGTTGAACAAATTTCGTTGGCGGAGAATCGTACAACATTTGATGCAAAAATTGCTTGTTATTTATATGGCCGACCCCAGGGTCCGGCCATTTCATAACTTTTTCATCAAGTACATACTACAGACATCCGATGAAAACCATTTGACTTTGGGACTTTTGATTTTTGTTGAACAAATTTCGTCGGCGGAGAATCGTACAACATTTGATGCAAAAATTGCTTGTTATTTATATGGCCGACCCCAGGGTCCGATCATTTCATAATTTTTTCATCAAGTACATACTACGGACATCCGATGAAAACCATTTGACTTTGGGACTTTTGATTTTTGTTGAACCAATTTCGTCGGCGGAGAATCGTACAACATTTGATGCAAAAATTGCTTGTTATTTATATCGCCGACCCCAGAGCCCGGCCATTTCATAATTTTTTCATCAAGTGCATACTAGGAACATTCGAGAAAAACCATTTGACTTTGGGACTTTTGATTTTTGTTGAACAAATTTCGTTGGCGGAGAATCGTACAACATTTGATGCAAAAATTGCTTGTTATTTATATGGCGACCCCAGGGTCCGGCCATTTCATAATTTTTTCATCAAGTGCATACTACGGACATTCGAGAAAAATCATTTGACTTTGGGACTTTTGATTTTTGTTGAACAAATTGTGTTGGCGGAAAATCGTACAACATTTGATGCAAAAATTGCTTGTTATTTATATCGCCGACCACAGAGCCCGGCCATTTCATAATTTTTTCATCAAGTGCATACTACGGACATTCGAGAAAATCCATTTGACTTTGGGACTTTTGATTTTTGTTGAACAAATTTCGTTGGAGGAGAATCGTACAATATTTGATGCAAAAATTGCTTGTTATTTATATGGCCGACCCAAGGGGCCGGCCATTTCATAATTTTTTCATCAAGTGCATACTACGGACATTCGATGAAAACCATTTGATTTTGGGACTTTTGATTTTTGTTGAACAAATTTCGTCGGCGGAAAATCGTACAACATTTGATGCAAAAATTGCTTGTTATTTATATGGCCGACCCCAGAGCCCGGCCATTTCATAATTTTTCTATGAAGTGCATACTACGGACATTCGAGAAAATCCATTTGACTTTGGGACTTTTGATTTTTGTTGAACAAATTTCGTCGGCGGAAAATCGTACAACATTTGATGCAAAAATTGCTTGTTATTTATATCGCCGACCCCAGAGCCCGGCCATTTCATAATTTTTTCATCAAGTGCATACTACGGACATTCGAGAAAATCCATTTGACTTTGGGACTTTTGATTTTTGTTGAACAAATTTCGTTGGAGGAGAATCGTACAATATTTGATGCAAAAATTGCTTGTTATTTATATGGCCGACCCAAGGGTCCGGCCATTTCATAATTTTTTCATCAAGTGCATACTACGGACATTCGAGAAAAATCATTTGACTTTGGGACTTTTGATTTTTGTTGAACAAATTGTGTTGGCGGAAAACCGTACAACATTTGATGCAAAAATTGCTTGTTATTTATATCGCCGACCACAGAGCCCGGCCATTTCATAATTTTTTCATGAAGTGCATACTACGGACATTCGAGAAAATCCATTTGACTTTGGGACTTTTGATTTTTGTTGAACAAATTTCGTTGGAGGAGAATCGTACAATATTTGATGCAAAAATTGCTTGTTATTTATATGGCCGACCCCAGGGTCCGGCCATTTCATAATTTTTCCATCAAGTGCATGCTACGGACATTCGATGAAAACCATTTGACTGGACTTTTGATTTTTGTTGAACAAATTTCGTTGGCGGAGAATCGTACAACATTTGATGCAAAAATTGCTTGTTATTTATATGGCGACCCCAGGGTCCGGCCATTTCATAATTTTTTCATCAAGTGCATACTACGGACATTCGAGAAAAATCATTTGACTTTGGGACTTTTGATTTTTGTTGAACAAATTGTGTTGGCGGAAAATCGTACAACATTTGATGCAAAAATTGCTTGTTATTTATATCGCCGACCACAGAGCCCGGCCATTTCATAATTTTTTCATCAAGTGCATACTACGGACATTCGAGAAAATCCATTTGACTTTGGGACTTTTGATTTTTGTTGAACAAATTTCGTTGGAGGAGAATCGTACAATATTTGATGCAAAAATTGCTTGTTATTTATATGGCCGACCCAAGGGGCCGGGCCGGCCATTTCATAATTTTTTCATCAAGTGCATACTACGGACATTCGATGAAAACCATTTGATTTTGGGACTTTTGATTTTTGTTGAACAAATTTCGTCGGCGGAAAATCGTACAACATTTGATGCAAAAATTGCTTGTTATTTATATGGCCGACCCCAGAGCCCGGCCATTTCATAATTTTTCTATGAAGTGCATACTACGGACATTCGAGAAAATCCATTTGACTTTGGGACTTTTGATTTTTGTTGAACAAATTTCGTCGGCGGAAAATCGTACAACATTTGATGCAAAAATTGCTTGTTATTTATATCGCCGACCCCAGAGCCCGGCCATTTCATAATTTTTTCATCAAGTGCATACTACGGACATTCGAGAAAATCCATTTGACTTTGGGACTTTTGATTTTTGTTGAACAAATTTCGTTGGAGGAGAATCGTACAATATTTGATGCAAAAATTGCTTGTTATTTATATGGCCGACCCAAGGGTCCGGCCATTTCATAATTTTTTCATCAAGTGCATACTACGGACATTCGAGAAAAATCATTTGACTTTGGGACTTTTGATTTTTGTTGAACAAATTGTGTTGGCGGAAAACCGTACAACATTTGATGCAAAAATTGCTTGTTATTTATATCGCCGACCACAGAGCCCGGCCATTTCATAATTTTTTCATGAAGTGCATACTACGGACATTCGAGAAAATCCATTTGACTTTGGGACTTTTGATTTTTGTTGAACAAATTTCGTTGGAGGAGAATCGTACAATATTTGATGCAAAAATTGCTTGTTATTTATATGGCCGACCCAAGGGGCCGGCCATTTCATAATTTTTTCATCAAGTGCATACTACGGACATTCGAGAAAAACCATTTGACTTTGGGACTTTTGATTTTTGTTGAACAAATTGTGTTGGCGGAAAATCGTACAACATTTGATGCAAAAATTGCTTGTTATTTATATGGCCGACCACAGAGCCCGGCCATTTCATAATTTTTTCATCAAGTGCATACTACGGACATTCGAGAAAATCCATTTGACTTTGGGACTTTTGATTTTTGTTGAACAAATTTCGTTGGAGGAGAATCGTACAATATTTGATGCAAAAATTGCTTGTTATTTATATGGCCGACCCAAGGGTCCGGCCATTTCATAATTTTTTCATCAAGTGCATACTACGGACATTCGAGAAAAATCATTTGACTTTGGGACTTTTGATTTTTGTTGAACAAATTGTGTTGGCGGAAAACCGTACAACATTTGATGCAAAAATTGCTTGTTATTTATATCGCCGACCACAGAGCCCGGCCATTTCATAATTTTTTCATGAAGTGCATACTACGGACATTCGAGAAAATCCATTTGACTTTGGGACTTTTGATTTTTGTTGAACAAATTTCGTTGGAGGAGAATCGTACAATATTTGATGCAAAAATTGCTTGTTATTTATATGGCCGACCCCAGGGTCCGGCCATTTCATAATTTTTCCATCAAGTGCATGCTACGGACATTCGATGAAAACCATTTGACTGGACTTTTGATTTTTGTTGAACAAATTTCGTTGGCGGAGAATCGTACAATATTTGATGCAAAAATTGCTTGTTATTTATATGGCCGACCTCAGGGTCCGGCCATTTCATAATTTTTTCATCAAGTGCATACTACGGACATTCGAGAAAAATCATTTGACTTTGGGACTTTTGATTTTTGTTGAACAAATTTCGTCGGCGGAGAATAGTACAACATTTGATGCAAAAATTGCTTGTTATTTATATGGCCGACCCAAGGGTCCGGCCATTTCATAATTTTTTCATCAAGTGCATACTACGGACATTCGAGAAAAATCATTTGACTTTGGGACTTTTCATTTTTGTTGAACAAATTTCGTCGGCGGAAAATCGTACAACATTTGATGCAAAAATTGCTTGTTAATTATATCGCCGACCCCACAGCCCGGCCATTTCATAATTTTTTCATCTAGTGCATACTACGGACATTCGAGAAAAATCATTTGACTTTGGGACTTTTGATTTTTGTTGAACAAATTTCGTTGGCGGAGAATCGTACAATATTTGATGCAAAAATTGCTTGTTATTTATATGGCCGACCCCAGAGCCCGGCCATTTCATAATTTTTTCATCAAGTGCATACTACGGACATTCGAGAAAAATCATTTGACTTTGGGACTTTTGATTTTTGTTGAACAAATTTCGTTGGTGGAGAATCGTATAATATTTGATGCAAAAATTGCTTGTTATTTATATGGCCGATCCAAGGGTCCGGCCATTTCATAATTTTTTCATCAAGTGCATACTACGGACATTCGAGAAAAATCATTTGACTTTGGGACTTTTGATTTTTGTTGAACAAATTGTGTTGGCGGAAAATCGTACAACATTTGATGCAAAAATTGCTTGTTATTTATATCACCGACCCCAGAGCCCGGCCATTTCATAATTTTTCTATCAAGTGCATACTACGGACATTCGAGAAAAACCATTTGACTTTGGGACTTTTGATTTTTGTTGAACAAATTTCGTTGGCGGAGAATCGTACAACATTTGATGCAAAAATTGCTTGTTATTTATATGGCGACCCAAGGGGCCGGCCATTTCATAATTTTTTCATCAAGTGCATACTACGGACATTCGAGAAAAACCATTTGACTTTGGGACTTTTGATTTTTGTTGAACAAATTGTGTTGGCGGAAAATCGTACAACATTTGATGCAAAAATTGCTTGTTATTTATATGGCCGACCACAGAGCCCGGCCATTTCATAATTTTTTCATCAAGTGCATACTACGGACATTCGAGAAAATCCATTTGACTTTGGGACTTTTGATTTTTGTTGAACAAATTGTGTTGGCGGAAAATCGTACAACATTTGATGCAAAAATTGCTTGTTATTTATATCGCCGACCACAGAGCCCGGCCATTTCATAATTTTTTCATCAAGTGCATACTACGGACATTCGAGAAAATCCATTTGACTTTGGGACTTTTGATTTTTGTTGAACAAATTTCGTTGGAGGAGAATCGTACAATATTTGATGCAAAAATTGCTTGTTATTTATATGGCCGACCCAAGGGGCCGGCCATTTCATAATTTTTTCATCAAGTGCATACTACGGACATTCGATGAAAACCATTTGATTTTGGGACTTTTGATTTTTGTTGAACAAATTTCGTCGGCGGAAAATCGTACAACATTTGATGCAAAAATTGCTTGTTATTTATATGGCCGACCCCAGAGCCCGGCCATTTCATAATTTTTCTATGAAGTGCATACTACGGACATTCGAGAAAATCCATTTGACTTTGGGACTTTTGATTTTTGTTGAACAAATTTCGTCGGCGGAAAATCGTACAACATTTGATGCAAAAATTGCTTGTTATTTATATCGCCGACCCCAGAGCCCGGCCATTTCATAATTTTTTCATCAAGTGCATACTACGGACATTCGAGAAAATCCATTTGACTTTGGGACTTTTGATTTTTGTTGAACAAATTTCGTTGGAGGAGAATCGTACAATATTTGATGCAAAAATTGCTTGTTATTTATATGGCCGACCCAAGGGTCCGGCCATTTCATAATTTTTTCATCAAGTGCATACTACGGACATTCGAGAAAAATCATTTGACTTTGGGACTTTTGATTTTTGTTGAACAAATTGTGTTGGCGGAAAACCGTACAACATTTGATGCAAAAATTGCTTGTTATTTATATCGCCGACCACAGAGCCCGGCCATTTCATAATTTTTTCATGAAGTGCATACTACGGACATTCGAGAAAATCCATTTGACTTTGGGACTTTTGATTTTTGTTGAACAAATTTCGTTGGAGGAGAATCGTACAATATTTGATGCAAAAATTGCTTGTTATTTATATGGCCGACCCCAGGGTCCGGCCATTTCATAATTTTTCCATCAAGTGCATGCTACGGACATTCGATGAAAACCATTTGACTGGACTTTTGATTTTTGTTGAACAAATTTCGTTGGCGGAGAATCGTACAACATTTGATGCAAAAATTGCTTGTTATTTATATGGCGACCCCAGGGTCCGGCCATTTCATAATTTTTTCATCAAGTGCATACTACGGACATTCGAGAAAAATCATTTGACTTTGGGACTTTTGATTTTTGTTGAACAAATTGTGTTGGCGGAAAATCGTACAACATTTGATGCAAAAATTGCTTGTTATTTATATCGCCGACCACAGAGCCCGGCCATTTCATAATTTTTTCATCAAGTGCATACTACGGACATTCGAGAAAATCCATTTGACTTTGGGACTTTTGATTTTTGTTGAACAAATTTCGTCGGCGGAAAATCGTACAACATTTGATGCAAAAATTGCTTGTTATTTATATCGCCGACCCCAGAGCCCGGCCATTTCATAATTTTTTCATCAAGTGCATACTACGGACATTCGAGAAAATCCATTTGACTTTGGGACTTTTGATTTTTGTTGAACAAATTTCGTTGGAGGAGAATCGTACAATATTTGATGCAAAAATTGCTTGTTATTTATATGGCCGACCCAAGGGTCCGGCCATTTCATAATTTTTTCATCAAGTGCATACTACGGACATTCGAGAAAAATCATTTGACTTTGGGACTTTTGATTTTTGTTGAACAAATTGTGTTGGCGGAAAACCGTACAACATTTGATGCAAAAATTGCTTGTTATTTATATCGCCGACCACAGAGCCCGGCCATTTCATAATTTTTTCATGAAGTGCATACTACGGACATTCGAGAAAATCCATTTGACTTTGGGACTTTTGATTTTTGTTGAACAAATTTCGTTGGAGGAGAATCGTACAATATTTGATGCAAAAATTGCTTGTTATTTATATGGCCGACCCAAGGGGCCGGCCATTTCATAATTTTTTCATCAAGTGCATACTACGGACATTCGAGAAAAACCATTTGACTTTGGGACTTTTGATTTTTGTTGAACAAATTGTGTTGGCGGAAAATCGTACAACATTTGATGCAAAAATTGCTTGTTATTTATATGGCCGACCACAGAGCCCGGCCATTTCATAATTTTTTCATCAAGTGCATACTACGGACATTCGAGAAAATCCATTTGACTTTGGGACTTTTGATTTTTGTTGAACAAATTTCGTTGGAGGAGAATCGTACAATATTTGATGCAAAAATTGCTTGTTATTTATATGGCCGACCCAAGGGTCCGGCCATTTCATAATTTTTTCATCAAGTGCATACTACGGACATTCGAGAAAAATCATTTGACTTTGGGACTTTTGATTTTTGTTGAACAAATTGTGTTGGCGGAAAACCGTACAACATTTGATGCAAAAATTGCTTGTTATTTATATCGCCGACCACAGAGCCCGGCCATTTCATAATTTTTTCATGAAGTGCATACTACGGACATTCGAGAAAATCCATTTGACTTTGGGACTTTTGATTTTTGTTGAACAAATTTCGTTGGAGGAGAATCGTACAATATTTGATGCAAAAATTGCTTGTTATTTATATGGCCGACCCCAGGGTCCGGCCATTTCATAATTTTTCCATCAAGTGCATGCTACGGACATTCGATGAAAACCATTTGACTGGACTTTTGATTTTTGTTGAACAAATTTCGTTGGCGGAGAATCGTACAATATTTGATGCAAAAATTGCTTGTTATTTATATGGCCGACCTCAGGGTCCGGCCATTTCATAATTTTTTCATCAAGTGCATACTACGGACATTCGAGAAAAATCATTTGACTTTGGGACTTTTGATTTTTGTTGAACAAATTTCGTCGGCGGAGAATAGTACAACATTTGATGCAAAAATTGCTTGTTATTTATATGGCCGACCCAAGGGTCCGGCCATTTCATAATTTTTTCATCAAGTGCATACTACGGACATTCGAGAAAAATCATTTGACTTTGGGACTTTTCATTTTTGTTGAACAAATTTCGTCGGCGGAAAATCGTACAACATTTGATGCAAAAATTGCTTGTTAATTATATCGCCGACCCCACAGCCCGGCCATTTCATAATTTTTTCATCTAGTGCATACTACGGACATTCGAGAAAAATCATTTGACTTTGGGACTTTTGATTTTTGTTGAACAAATTTCGTTGGCGGAGAATCGTACAATATTTGATGCAAAAATTGCTTGTTATTTATATGGCCGACCCCAGAGCCCGGCCATTTCATAATTTTTTCATCAAGTGCATACTACGGACATTCGAGAAAAATCATTTGACTTTGGGACTTTTGATTTTTGTTGAACAAATTTCGTTGGTGGAGAATCGTATAATATTTGATGCAAAAATTGCTTGTTATTTATATGGCCGATCCAAGGGTCCGGCCATTTCATAATTTTTTCATCAAGTGCATACTACGGACATTCGAGAAAAATCATTTGACTTTGGGACTTTTGATTTTTGTTGAACAAATTGTGTTGGCGGAAAATCGTACAACATTTGATGCAAAAATTGCTTGTTATTTATATCACCGACCCCAGAGCCCGGCCATTTCATAATTTTTCTATCAAGTGCATACTACGGACATTCGAGAAAAACCATTTGACTTTGGGACTTTTGATTTTTGTTGAACAAATTTCGTTGGCGGAGAATCGTACAATATTTGATGCAAAAATTGCTTGTTATTTATATGGCCGACCCCAGAGCCCGGCCATTTCATAATTTTTTCATCAAGTGCATACTACGGACATTCGAGAAAAATCATTTGACTTTGGGACTTTTGATTTTTGTTGAACAAATTTCGTTGGTGGAGAATCGTATAATATTTGATGCAAAAATTGCTTGTTATTTATATGGCCGACCCAAGGGTCCGGCCATTTCATAATTTTTTCATCAAGTGCATACTACGGACATTCGAGAAAAATCATTTGACTTTGGGACTTTTGATTTTTGTTGAACAAATTTCGTCGGCGGAAAATCGTACAATATTTGATGCAAAAATTGCTTGTTATTTATATGGCCGACCCCAGGGTCCGGTCATTTTATAATTTTTTCATCAAGTGCATACTACGGACATTCGATGAAAACCATTTGACTTTGGGACTTTTCATTTTTGTTGAACAAATTTCGTTGGCGGAGAATCGTACCATATTTGATGCAAAAATTGCTTGTTATTTATATGGCCGACCCCAGGGTCCGGCCATTTCATAATTTTTTCATCAAGTGCATACTACGGACATTCGAGAAAAATCATTTGACTTTGGGACTTTTGATTTTTGTTGAACAAATTTCGTTGGCGAACATTTGATGCAAGAATTGCTTGTTATTTATATGGCCGACCTCACGGTCCGGCCATTTCATAATTTTTTCATCAAGTGCATACTACGGACATTCGAGAAAAATCATTTGAATTTGGGACTTTTGATTTTTGTTGAACAAATTCCGTTGGTGGAGAATCGTATAATATTTGATGCAAAAATTGCTTGTTATTTATATGGCCGACCCAAGGGTCCGGCCATTTCATAATTTTTTCATCAAGTGCATACTACGGACATTCGAGAAAAATCATTTGACTTTGGGACTTTTGATTTTTGTTGAACAAATTTCGTTGGCGGAAAATCGTACAACATTTGATGCAAAAATTGCTTGTTATTTATATGGCCGACCCAAGGGTTCGGCCATTTCATAATTTTTTCATCAAGTGCATACTACTGACATTCGATAAAAACCATTTGACTTTGGGACTTTTGATTTTTGTTGAACCAATTTCGTCGGCGGAAAATCGTACAACATTTGATGCAAAAATTGCTTGTTATTTATATCGCCGACCCCAGAGCCCGGCCATTTCATAATTTCCATCAAGTGCATACTACGGACATTCGAGAAAAATCATTTGACTTTGGGACTTTTGATTTTTGTTGAACAAATTTCGTTGGCGAACATTTGATGCAAGAATTGCTTGTTATTTATATGGCCGACCTCACGGTCCGGCCATTTCATAATTTTTTCATCAAGTGCATACTACGGACATTCGAGAAAAATCATTTGAATTTGGGACTTTTGATTTTTGTTGAACAAATTTCGTTGGTGGAGAATCGTATAATATTTGATGCAAAAATTGCTTGTTATTTATATGGCCGACCCAAGGGTCCGGCCATTTCATAATTTTTTCATCAAGTGCATACTACGGACATTCGAGAAAAATCATTTGACTTTGGGACTTTTGATTTTTGTTGAACAAATTTCGTCGGCGGAAAATCGTACAACATTTGATGCAAAAATTGCTTGTTATTTATATGGCCGACCCAAGGGTTCGGCCATTTCATAATTTTTTCATCAAGTGCATACTACTGACATTCGATAAAAACCATTTGACTTTGGGACTTTTGATTTTTGTTGAACAAATTTCGTCGGCGGAAAATCGTACAACATTTGATGCAAAAATTGCTTGTTATTTATATCGCCGACCCCAGAGCCCGGCCATTTTATAATTTCCATCAAGTTTATACTACGGACATTCGAGAAAAATCATTTGAATTTGGGACTTTTGATTTTTGTTGAACAAATTTCGTTGGTGGAGAATCGTATAATATTTGATGCAAAAATTGCTTGTTATTTGTATGGCCGACCCAAGGGTCCGGCCATTTCATAATTTTTTCATCAAGTGCATACTACGGACATTCGAGAAAAATCATTTGACTTTGGGACTTTTGATTTTTGTTGAACAAATTTCGTCGGCGGAAAATCGTACAACATTTGAAGCAAAAATTGCTTGTTATTTATATCGCCGACCCCAGAGCCCGGCCATTTCATAATTTTTTCATCAAGTGCATACTACGGACATTCGAGAAAAACCATTTGACTTTGGGACTTTTCATTTTTGTTGAACAAATTTCGTTGGCAGAAAATCGTACAACATTTGATGCAAAAATTGCTTGTTATTTATATGGCGACCCCAGGGTCCGGCCATTTCATAATTTTTTCATCAAGTGCATACTACGGACATTCGAAAAAAATCATTTGACTTTGGGACTTTTGATTTTTGTTGAACAAATTTCGTCGGCGGAAAATCGTACAACATTTGATGCAAAAATTGCTTGTTATTTATATGGCCGACCCAAGAGCCCGGCCATTTCATAATTTTTTCATCAAGTGCATACTACGGACATTCGATAAAAACCATTTGACTTTGGGACTATTGATTTTTGTTGAACAAATTTCGTTGGCGGAAAATCGTACAATATTTGATGCAAAAATTGCTTGTTATTTATATGGCCGACCCCAGAGCCCGGCCATTTCATAATTTTTAAATCAAGTGCGTACTACGGACATTCGATAAAAACCATTTGACTTTGGGACTTTTGATTTTTGTTGAACAAATTTCGTTGGTGGAGAATCGTATAATATTTGATGCAAAAATTGCTTGTTATTTATATGGCCGACCCAAGGGTCCGGCCATTTCATAATTTTTTCATCAAGTGCATACTACGGACATTCGAGAAAAATCATTTGACTTTGGGACTTTTGATTTTTGTTGAACAAATTTCGTCGGCGGAAAATCGTACAATATTTGATGCAAAAATTGCTTGTTATTTATATGGCCGACCCCAGGGTCCGGTCATTTTATAATTTTTTCATCAAGTGCATACTACGGACATTCGATGAAAACCATTTGACTTTGGGACTTTTGATTTTTGTTGAACAAATTTCGTCGGCGGAAAATCGTACAACATTTGATGCAAAAATTGCTTGTCATTTACATCACCGACCCCAGAGCCCGGCCATTTCATAATTTTTTCATCAAGTGCATACTACGGACATTCGATAAAAACCATTTGAATTTGGGACTTTTGATTTTTGTTAAACAAATTTCGTTGGCGGAGAATCGTACAATATTTGATGCAAAAATTGCTTGTTATTTATATGGCCGACCACAGGGTCCGGCCATTTCATAATTTTTTCATCAAGTGCATACTACGGACATTCGAGAAAAATCATTTGACTTTGGGACTTTTTATTTTTGTTGAACAACTTTCGTCGGCGGAAAATCGTACAACATTTGATGCAGAAATTGCTTGTTAGTTATATCGCCGACCCCAGAGCCCGGCCATTTCATAATTTTTTCATCAAGTGCATACTACGGACATTCGAGAAAAACCATTTGACTTTGGGACTTTTGATTTTTGTTGAACAAATTTCGTTGGCAGAAAATCGTACAACATTTGATGCAAAAATTGCTTGTTATTTATATGGCGACCCCAGGGTCCGGCCATTTCATAATTTTTTCATCAAGTGCATACTACGGACATTCGAAAAAAATCATTTGACTTTGGGACTTTTGATTTTTGTTGAACAAATTTCGTCGGCGGAAAATCGTACAACATTTGATGCAAAAATTGCTTGTTATTTATATCGCCGACCCCAGAGCCCGGCCATTTCATAATTTCTTCATCAAGTGCATACTACGGACATTCGAGAAAAATCATTTGACTTTGGGACTTTTGATTTTTGTTGAACAAATTTCGTTGGCGAACATTTGATGCAAGAATTGCTTGTTATTTATATGGCCGACCTCAGGGTCCGGCCATTTCATAATTTTTTCATCAAGTGCATACTACGGACATTCGAGAAAAATCATTTGACTTTGGGACTTTTGATTTTTGTTGATAAAATTTAGTCACTTCCATCGTTAGTTCGACTATTCAAAAATCGCCTAAATGCATACTGTTTATTTTACTAACACTACTACATTTTTTGTTATTTGCTAAGAACTTCACTTCGGTGATTATTATGGAACAAAATTGGAGAGCAGGGGATAAAACGTCTTGGTTATTAGGTAATAATGTTATAGTGGTATATGTTACTGTACTAATTGGTTAAAATTAATTTAGGTGATTCCGGTTATACTCTAGAACCATGGATGATGACACCGTACCGAAAAACGGCTGAGGGCTCTAGTGAGGCTCGTTTCAACAACATACATGCTAAAGCTCGTTCAATTATAGAACGTGTTTTTGGTATCCTGAAGGGACGTTGGCGGTGCTTGCTACATTCACGAGAGTTGCACTATACGCCCGAAAAAACCGCACTAATTATTAATGTATGCTGCTTGCTTCATAATTTATGTATCAGGTATAACGTGCCGATAGATGAAAATATCATTGAGCGAGAGTATAATATGGATACAAATGTCAAACAAGAAGTGATCTCGGAAAATTTAGCAGAAGAAGCTAAAAGAATTCGGGATTCAATAAAAAATAGTGTATCGACTTCAAATTTATAGTTTTTATTAAAAATTTTATTAAAATTAAATTCATTAAAAAATTAAATTCATTAAAAAATTAAATTAAATTACATTTTTGAGTTTAATTCTACATATTTCCTTAAGTTCCAATTCTTTTCTTTTCAATTCTAATTCTTCGACCTATAATTTATTTTTGTGTAATAAAATTTGTTTATTTTCTATCCACTTTTCTTTTTTTAAGTTTCTTATCTCTTTAAGAACTTTGATTATTTCCTTTTGGTGTTTCTCACTATTTCTTGTAAATATTTTTAAGTTCTCATAATATTTCTCTTGGATTTCGACTTGGCGTTTTAAAATCATTTTTGAAGTTTCTTTTGGTTTTCCGTTCGTTCGGCTAGGTAGGTTATTGCGGCTTCTGGCATGTGTCGTACTTTGGTTAGTGGAAAGTTTCTGGCTTTGGCTTGTTGATGTTAACGGTTGTATGGCTGTGGCTTTGTGGTTTGATGTTACAGGAGACTTGTCAATAGGAAATTCATCAGGATTTAATTCATGTTGAATTTCCGCTTCAAATTCTTCTGTCGACAAAGTCAAATCATCGTTATCGACATCAATATTTCTGGCCAACGGCGTAGGGGCTTTACATCCAAAAGTTTTAACTTTAAGTCCTTCGATCTCTCCGGTCAAATCAAGTAATCGATCAACCCGCTCTTCTTGTTTGCTTATTTTTAATTTTGTATGGACCTCCTCCAATGCCGGTTAAACATTTTTTATTTGCTCGCAGCTTATTTTTCACCGTATACTTGAAATCTTTCCAAACCTATAAGAGAAATAATATCAGAGTCTTACGAGCAACATATATTCACACATAACCTCACTTTTTTCCAACCGTCAATAGATTTTTCTGGCGGACCAGCTGAATTTAACTCTTGTGCTACTTCTCTCCACAAATGTTAAGTTGTCTCCTTATATTGAGGTGCATTTAAAAAATTTTTAGCTATGCCAACATTTTTCTCAATCATTTTTCTCAATAATAACCGTCTATACTTCGTCGTCTTCATAAATACGATATTCGTCACATACACTCTACGAATTAATTCATCGTACGATCTAAAAAATTGAATTTTCGAATTGGCTTTTCAAGCAAATAAATCCTGCTTACTGTAAATTTAAAAGGACAAAAAATACAGACAAAACTAATATAAATTTAGTTTATTAATCTACTTTTCAAGGCCGAAAATAAAAAAACTTTACAAAGGTATACAACTTTGTTTGCGAACAAATTCATCGTACGATTAATTTAATCATTATTCAACACAAAAATTTTTTTTTATTAATAACGGGTAGGCCTCCTTTGACATCTCGAATGGCGTTAAGTCTGTTATTCATGGACGAAACCAATTTTTGGTGAATTCTGGCGGCACCCGATCTCAATTATATCTTATTGCCTCTTTCAGTGTGGCCTTAGATGTAATTATGTGTATTTTTAGTTGCCTTTCTACATAATCCTCCAAAAGTCCAAATGCCCTATGGGATTAAGGCCCGGATTTTGTGGAGGAGAATGTAGCTGCTTAGGGGTGTTTTACAGCAACCAGTCTCGAACAATTGCCGCTATGTGCTTCGAGTTGTCATCTTGCTAGAAGACCCAATTTTGTGCCAGTTCTAATTTGTCTACCGATTCGTGCAAATTGGCTTTCAAAATGTTCAAATACATCCTTTTATCCATACTTCCTTCAATAAATATCAAATTTCTGACTTTCGAACCCGCCGTACACCGTCAAACTGAGTAGGTACATTTCCTCCAGCGTTTTTAACCGTACCACGAAGATTTGCTGTTTCCATTGCTGTTCCCTTCTTGCACCATACTTTTGATGGTCCATCATATCCAAATATATTATACTTAATTTCGCCGGCAAATATCACTTCTTTCCAGAATGAAAATTCAGCATCCAGGTGTGATTTAGCGAACTCAATGCGTTTCTTTTTAATTACCTCACTAATAAGTGTTTTTTTCTGACCATTCTGGAAAATTACCCGAACAAGTTTAATGTTTTCTGGTTTGTACGTTAACATACATCTGCTCCTTAATTCTGGTGTAGCATTGTTAGCAATTTTGAACTAAATATTCGCTGCTCTTTGCGTACATAACGCCATACTACCCTTTATTCTTTCTCGGTAAGAGTACGCGGGCGACCAGTTCTTTTTAATTATTCAACACTACCCGTCTTTTTATATGTTTCTACAATGAGCATGAAGATTTAATTTTTTTGGTTAACTTTGAACTTAGAAGATAACGGGTTTCCTTCCAAATGCTTATTGATAACGACTTCTTGGAAGTCAATACTAGTTTCTGTTCG
The DNA here is from genome assembly GCA_963556165.1 of Tipula helvola. NCBI lineage: Eukaryota > Metazoa > Arthropoda > Insecta > Diptera > Tipulidae > Tipula > Tipula helvola. The sequence continues at coordinate 50,297,348 of OY744482.1, forward strand.
TGTGGCCTTCAAAATGATAAAGGTGTTTTGTGTACCGGTAGCTTTATTGTCTTACAATATACTGGACTATTCTATCACAAAAATATTGATAAAACAAAAGATGCACGGTGTTGTTAGATAGAAACAACAACCGTACGATGAATTTGTTCGCAAAAAACGAAATACAAATGTAAAGTTTTTTTATTTTCGGCCTTGAAAAGTAGATTAATAAACTAAATTTATATTAGTTTTGTCTGTATTTTTTGTCCTTTTAAATTTACAGTAAGCAGGATTTATTTGCTTCAAAAGCCAATTCGAAAATTCAATTTTTTAGATCGTACGATGAATTAATTCGAAGAGTGTACATATATAGCAGTCGAATTTTGACGTTTGCTTTTCGAAAAATTCGATTTCGTTTTTTTTTTTTTGGTTCATAATAAGGCGGATTTCATGACACAACAACCTTCTACAGATAAGCTCAATATAAATACGTTGTCGCTACTATATATATTTTGGTGAAACCACTGAGATATATACATGGAGACGGCATGCAAAATATTTATCATAGTAAACAGCAAAAACGAATGGTACAAGTTTTTTTTAGTTGTACCGCTCATTTTATATATGCCTCACACTCTAAAAAGCTAATTCCGAAAAAGGGCCGTACTGGATTCGAAAATAATTTTGTTAACATTAAACTTGCACTTGACTCATTAAACATACATAGTATTTGAGACTGATTAACTAATTGAAGCATTATTTGAACTATTCACACATTGCACTACTTATCTTCGGAAAATATTTAAATTATTTCTTACTATTTTTCCTTGAAATTTTCAATACACACCTGGAAAATAAATAAAAACAAAAAAAAATTATTTTGAAACGTCAAACTTTCGAACATAAACAAACTTGTTTACTAAACATTTGTAAAAACAAAATTGTTTAAGAACAATTTAGTGTATTGAAAAAAAAACCGCGCATTTATTGATTCGAAGGTCATAGCCTACTATGTAATTATCGTGGTACGAAGGTTAGGAAAATTCGAAACTAATTCAAGAGAAGGAAAATAAATACGTTCTCTGTCACACAGACGCAAGCTTTTTTTCTTCTTCTTCGTTTTTTTTCTTGTACCATGAATTTTTGCCTATGCCGTATCCATGTATATATCTCAGTGGGTGAAACCAAGTTTTTTAATTTTGTTTAGTCTTATTTCAACTGTTCCAACAAATGCTTATTATTTGTTGTTGTTTTAAATCTTTTTTTCTGTATTCTATCTTTTATTTCATTCCCTTCATTTCCTTTGTGTGAGTACTAGATCACATAAAAATAATCTGATTTCACTATTTTAGTTTTCATAATGAACGTACGCTATTGAGCTTATCTGTAGAGGATTTTTGTGCCATGGTTAATTTTCAATGGAAATTAATTTCTAGAAAATGATGCATTTTGAAATTCTAAGAAACTATATATTTATTTATAAAAAAAACATCAATTTATTTTCTTTTTTTATCTTACAAATAATAGTTACGTTGAAAATAACTCAAACAGCTTCAGATATTATTGTTATTCGATAAAAAATGTTTATGTACATTATAATGATTGTTAAGAGCATTTAAAGAAGCTGCATATAAATATCTCCCACGCTCGACTCACCAAAAACCTTGAAAATTCATTTCATAATTTCAATAATATTGTACCCTTCCTTTTTCTCGTTTTATTTGTATATACTTCTATCGTTATAAACATTTATTTCCTATAAAATCCTGAATACAATAGTTTCTGATTTGTAATTCTACAAGCGTGTTTCAAAATAGAAAAATAAGATAATTTAATTCTTTGCTAACGGTTACATTAATTGATATATACTTAGAAATAATTTTCCACCTGATGATATTATTTTTAATAGATTAGTAACATTAAACTATCATAACCAAATTAAATATTCTATTTTCGTAAATTGTAAACCACTCAACTTCTAGTGGTTTACCCTAATATTTCTCATTTCAAATCACCTTTGTAATCCACAAACATAGTTAAAATTTAATATTCCTTTATCTTATCTATTATGATTTAAGAAAACTAAAACAATACCGCTTTTTTCCAACCACTTTTCTTTGGTTTAAATATTGAGACATCTGCAGCTTGTATTCTCGTTGGATTTGGTTATACACATATAAGAATAATTTTTAATCCTTCACATAACTTTGATAATTCATATGTGAGGTGGGTTTGATGTCCACCAACACATAAAACTATGAGAAACTTCACATTTTGAGCAACAAGGCTTGGGTGAAATATATTTTTAATATGGAAAACGAATTTTTTATCTAAACCAGCTTACTTAAAACAATTTATCTAAAAACAATTCATCTAAAAATAATTCGCCCAAAATAATTTACCTAAAACAACTTAACTAAAACCAATTTACCTAAAAACAATTCATCTAAAAACAAATTTTTAGATCAATTCATCTAAACAATTCCTCTCAATTTATCTAAGATTATTTAAATACAAATAATTACCGAAGTAAACTTTGCCCCAAAAACCATCCTAAAAAATGTTTTCAAAAAAGTTTTAAATGTGTTCTGACTAAATTGTATCAATAAAAGGTCTTTCAGCGCGAAAAGTATGATAGTATATCGTGTTTTATGGGTGATTGTTTTATGACGAAATTTTGGAGATGAAGTTATCTTGAAAGTAGGCGATTAAAGTTGACTTTCATCTTAAGAATTATTAACCCGGAAGTTGGTCCGTAGCCTTAGGTCTATACAATAAATTTTCATTTGTTTGGCATACATCGCTGATACATTGAGTCGAGAGATACATTGAGACAAAATAAAAAAATCAGAAATGGGTAACGTCAACAAAACACGTCGATAATAATTGTTGACGCGTCGTGTATTAATAGTTGACATTTCGACAATAATAGTTGACGTGTTGACAATAATAGTTGATGCGTCAAATCCCATATCTGAAAAAAATTAAATGTTATTAAAACAATTGATCTAAAATTAGTTTGGCTACGAACAAGCAGATTAAACCTATTTTAACCTGTAATGTAAACGAAAGATTAGGAGAATCGAAATTGTGATGAAATAAGTATCAGTATCAGTATTTCAGTAAGTACTAAAAACTCACCTAATGGACACGCATAATTTGTGTGATAAAAATGTATCCTTACATGCGTCTGGAAATTATTTGAAATTTTAGGTTAACTAACTCAACCATTTCCACTAAATCTACGAAAGTAACGACTTCTCAAATTTAATTATCTAATCCGGTGATGCTTCTGTAAGCAACAAATATTACGGTGAAGCCATCACTCTACGCTAAATAATTCTCACCTTTTGAAACCAGAAACAAAAATAGTGCGTACGAACGATTACATATGTTTCACTTTAAAAGCCAAGCTACTCCATCTTATAAATAAATTTCGATTTTTGATTTGCACTCAAAGTAATTTTATATTTTAATTAATATTAAGTATTTAATTAAATATTTCAAAGTTAACCTAAACCCGAGAAATGAAACAATCGACAACTGCTGTACTGACATTTGAATTTTTTTTTATTTTTATTTTTTTTGGTAGATGGATTGCAGTATTTTTTCTGGCCTTCTGCACCCAATGAACCACAATAAATTATGAATATAATTAATTTTGAGCAATTTCAATGAAATTTTTTGTTTCATTTTTATAAACTACGATTTAAGTTTATAAGGGTTAATTGTGTCCCTGAGTTACAAAAACTATTAATTTCATTTCAAGACATTTTAAGATATAGGCATTATAAGTTTTTGAAACAAATGGTATATTATAGGAATTGAGGGTTTTTATATCATATGTAACCACGGTTTTGAAGTCTGATTTGCGATGGGAATCCTCCATTTTTGCAAATTAAACTCAGATTGAACATATAGAAAAAGTGGTTATCTTTCGTTTGGCATTTTTAACTAATATTTTAAAAAAATTGGAATTAAGGGTTTTTGTAACTCAGGGACACACTTTTCAATGGAAATTAATTTCTAGAAAATGATGCATTTTGAAATTCTAAGAAACCATATATTTATTTATAAAAAAAACATCAATTTATTTTCTTTTCTTATCTTAAAATATGTTTATGTACATTATAATGATTGTTAAGATCATTTAAAGAAGCTTCATAACAATAGCTCCCACGCTCGCCTCACCAAAATTGTGAAAATTTATTTCACAATTTCAACAATATTGTACCCTTCCTTTTTCTCGTTTTATTTAAGTATATCGTTATAAACATTACTATTTCCTATAAAATCTGTAGCGCTCAGCAATTCGTTAAAAAAAAAAAGGGGAAAAATTCATTTGGTTTCTGGTGAATTGCTCGCCGTTACAAAGGTCATATTTAATTGAAGATGGGAAGAAAAAATATGGCCGTTCAGTCTGAATTCAATCATCGAGTGTGTGACGACGCGTAACGCATTGTAACAGCGCATAAATGCATAAATGCGCTGTCACAATATTTTTTTTTTTAGAAACTCAGAAGTAAAGAAAGAAAAGTTTATTTAAAAAATAAATTAAAAATTAAAAGTGGCGTTTTTTTTTTTAAACTTATGTCTGGCGTTCAGCCTGGTATAAGTTTATTTAAGATCAAAATTTGTTTTATTTTTGAAAAATTCTGAAAAGGAATGAAAACACAGAAAGAAATAATTGTGTGCAATTGCTAGTTTTGGTGTTATGTATGGTATTATATATTAAGAATTAAATTAAATTAAGTTCAAAAGAATAGTTAACAGATAAATTACGAACTAAAAGTTTATAATTATTGTAATTTTTCTTTATTAAAAGTAATTAATTTAAATGAAAACTAAGTTCAGTGAAAAAAAAAAACAAGAAAACAACAGAACAAACAACAAACCAGAAAATTCTGGGAATTTATAAAGAAAAACATTTAGTGACTTAGTGAGTGTGTGTGTGATGGTCGAATTTTAAAAGGCAAAAGAAAAAGAAGAACACGATCACCAAGCCCAACACCAATAACGCGAATTGTGTCAGAAACAAAAAGTGTCGTTTGTTTTTTTTTTTTTCGTGTGTTGTGAATTCAAAAAATATAATTAAAATCATATTAAGGCTGTATGGTACTCAAAAAAAATTTCTGTTTTGGTATCGATATTTAAATGTCCAAAAATGCGTCTAAACTGTGTCTATAATAAAGAAAAATATCGTTTTGTATTTTTGTTTTATTTTGATGTAAAATAAATATAACTGTATGTCGACTTGTCTTATTTCCCTTTTTTCCAGAATAAAATTATATACTATTTCGGTTATTCATTTTCGTTGTTTCTATGGCAACTCAGTATGTTAAAATGTATAATTTATTATAAAACGATAAGATCCTGGATATTCACCATTTTTTGGGGTTAGCCATCTCGTAGAGTAAAAGGAAATCAAAAATTAGCCGAGGTCATACCCATTTTTGACAAAAAAAAAATATTTATCGATACTGAATTTTTTCGTATATCTTTCTTATTTTATTATTAATCTTTATAATCGTGAATTAATCCCTCAAAAATATCTTTCTGCATAGGTCAATATAAAAGATATACATGATTTAGCGAGAAAAACTTCAAGAAAATTGAATTTTCCGTAAGCACCATTATCCAAAATTACGTCAACTTTGAATTTTTATTACGGATAAACTATAAATAATTTTGAAATAATCCTGTATTAATCCCTCAAAAATACCTTAAGCTTTATCAATAAAAAAAAAATTTGTGAATTGATAAATATTTGTAGCCACAAATTGATTTTTACGATACCCTTATTTTGGTAAAATGAGTACCATACAGCCTTAATGTAAATTTGTAATCATTAGATATAATTACATATTAATATGAATATAACATTAAGTGTTTGTAAATATTTTCTGTAAATATTTATGTAAATATTATTTTTTTTTTTGAATTGTAAGTGGGCCTTTGAACGGTATAGACGTTTGTTTTTTTTTTTTCGTGTGTTGTGAATTCAAAAAATATAATTAAAATCATATTAATGTAAATTTGTAATCATTAGATATAATTACATATTAATATGAATATAAAATTTGAGCATTGAATGGTATAGACGTTTATTTGAAATATAATAATAATATAAATATTTAAATATAAATATGGATTGCGCTAAATGCAGCTTGGCTTTTACAAATAACCAGACGATCAGCTGTTCTGGTTTTTGTAGCAAACTGTTCCACTATGGTTGTGCTGAGGTGGACCGTGTGGCATATAACCATACACGGAAATGCTCAAACATTATGTGGTTCTGTTGTGACTGCAGAGACCTTATGAAGAATCAGTCATTCCTCAAGGTAATGAGGGACTGTAATTTTGGCCCAATACTGCCCCGCAGCCCTCTGTTGATAAGCTGCTTGACGAGATTACCTGTCTCAAACAACAACTTGGCATCATCCTTGATCGTCTGCCTGAGTTGTCATCCGCGGCTACCACATCGTTTATGCCTTTAAGTTCTCCTGCAAGGTCAACTAAAGATTCTGCTTCACGGATTATATCCGATGAAAAAAATAATTCTATTCTCAAGGAAGCAACATCTAATAAAATCGTAAAAGGTATACCTAGCCCTGGGTTGCCTGCTGTTAACCCTATTAGTTCTGCGGTCTTACAAGCAGCCATTCAAAAACCTCCGGCCTCTACTGGAACCTTTTCTGATGTGGTGATTCCTTCTTCAATGAGTTCCAATGTTGCCGTGCCTGCAGTTGGAAACATGCATCTTCAAAATCTGGGCACAAAAACTATCTGTGGTACCAGACAATTTTCGGAAAATTTTGGGGTAAAGGTCGTTGTACCGATGGTATGGCTACACGTCTCGAAATTTGATCCGGATATGTCTGAAAATGAAATTGCGTCCATGGCTCGAACTTGTTTGGAGATCGAAGACTGTAAAGCATTCAAACTGGTTCCTAAATTACGTAGCATCGAATCTCTGGAGTTTATTTGCTTCAAATTGGGCATAAAAGCTGATGTACGTATTAAGGCCCTAGACCTTAATACTTGGCCAACCGGTGTACACATTCGGGAGTTTCACGATACAAATTTTCGGGCAGCGTTGCCTCCACGGGTGAAGTTTCGGACAACTGCTGCTCTCAACAAGTCAACAGAATAAATTATAAGAGCTTAATAAGTAGTAAATTTATCTCAAGTAATAACCTGCAGTGTGAGATTTCGGATACCAGCTGAACCAGTCAACTCTCCCCCTCCCGTAATTTAAGTGATGTAGTTTCAGGCAGGATGCTTCCGCCTATAAGTTCCGGACAAACCTCTTTTACCTCGATGTACTACCATAATGCCTCTAGCATTCGTGGTAAAGCTAAATTATTCTTACTTGGCGTGCTGGACAATGATTACGATGTGATCATTATCTCGGAAACATGGCTTACTAAAAGTTTCAATTCGGCGGAGTATTTTCCACCTAACTACGTCGTTCACAGGAACGATCGACATGATTTTTGTACCAGCCTGAAGGGGGGAGGTGTGTTGATCGCTGTTAAATGTTCGATTTCTAACGAGCTCATTGCATGCCATCCAACTTATGATGTTATTGCTGTACGTATTAATGTAGCCAGTGCCTCCATTCTCGTGGTTGCTGCATATGTTCCCTGCAGATCTACTTTGGAATATTATCTTGGAATTATTAATTTGATCGATTCTGCTGTTGCGCCACTGGTTCGAGTTGGTGAACAACTAATCGTTACTGGTGACTTAAATCTTCCTGATATTACATGGATTGATGTTGATGGAGTTTTCATGGCCTCTTCCATCGACCAAAAAGGACTAGCAGTCACTGATTATTTTGCTAGCACAGCATTGATGCAGGTGAACCGAATGAGCAATAGTCGAGGGAAATTCCTCGAATTGGTTTTCTCAACTGACCTTATGTATTTGGAGCTCTCGCCTTGTGAGGACTTCACGGGCTGTACGAGCGTATATCATACTCCAATTATGATATACATTTTTCAAGAGAATTGTAATACTATATGTGCACTTCTAGTGATTCTTTTCATTTCGATTTTAGACATGCTGACTACGTTTCTTTAAACAAATTTCTTGTCGATTCGGACTGGTTATTTCTAGAACGAGGAGGAGACTTAAACGATTGTGTATTTTTGTTCAACGAGCTTCTCAAGTCTGGTATTGAAAGATGTGTTCCATTAGTGAGAAACGAACCTAGATATCGCGAGCCATGGTATAACAAACAGCTAATTCGTATTGAAAAACGCCGGAATAAGTTACATACCTTATATAAGTTACACGGTGTTAAGTTTTATCCTAGTTTCAATACTGCTCGTAGGGTTAGTTAAACTAGTTTCTTTACAATAACTACATTTTGCAAATCGAAGAAGAATTAACTTCCCATCCTAAGAAATTCTGGAATTTCATAAATGGTAAAAAGAAGGTTGCTGGGTTTCCTACCCCAATGACTTTTCAGAACTCTTTCGCCAGTCAGCCATCTGATATATCCAATTTGTTTGCCAATTTTTTCGAGTCTGTCTATGAAGAGCCAGTGGTATCATGTAACAACCATTTAACCCACCGCGGTCGTTCTGATTTTATCTTTTTAAAATTTACTGAAGCAGAAGTCTATGATGGGTTATCTCAACTTGAAGTTGATAAGGGGGCAGGACAGGATGGCTTTCCACCAATCCTTATTAAGAATTGTGCAATGAGTCTAGCCCCTCCACTGACTATTATCTTTAATGATAGCCTACGTACTGGGATTTTTCCCGATCTCTGGAAATTATCTTTCATCCGTCCGATTTTCAAATCTGTCAAAAGAAGTGAAGTCAGCAACTATCGCGGAATCGCTATCCTTTCTGCTATACCAAAACTATTCGAATCCTTGGTACAGAAAGTTTTGTTTTTTCATGTAAAAAGGTTTATTTCTCCGGCTCAACACGGATTTTATCCAGGTAGGTCTACGGTGACTAATCTAGAATCTTTTTATGGGCATTTATATAGTAGACTGGAACATAGGCAACAAGTAGATGTAGTGTACACCGATTTTTCAAAGGCGTTCGATAAAATTGACCATTCGATTCTTATCGATAAGCTGGATAAACTAGATTGCCAGTTCATCCCTATTAAGTGGTTGCGATCATACCTTTCTGATCGTTACCAATTTGTTAAGATTAATGATTTTAGCTCTCGGTCATTTCGTGTTACCTCAGGAGTTCCTCAAGGAAGTCATATTGGTCCGCTTTTATTTTCGTTATTTATAAATGATGTTGTTGAGTGTTTTGAATTTGCACATTGTCTGCTTTACGCAGATGATATGAAAATATTTGCCCCAATTAATGAGGTTGGTGATTGTGTGAAATTACAAGGTGACTTGAATAACTTTTGCAGTTGGTCGTTCAATAATAAATTGTTGCTGAATGTGGGTAAATGCAGGATTTTGTCATTCACTCGGATGCGTTCACCAATATTCCAGCATTATTTTTTGTATAATATTGCGGTTGATAGAGTTGAGCTCATGTCCGACTTAGACATAACCTTTTCTTGTAACCTAAGTTTTACTACACACATTGATTGTATTATTACAAAAGCTTACATTATGCTAGGTTTCATTAAGCGCAATTGTAAGGACTTTTGCGATCCGCTCACACTGAAAACTCTGTATATATCCTTTGTAGTTTATTAAAACTACAACGTTTGGATCACCGACGAGACGTTGCATCTGCCATCTTCGTTCACGATGTTCTGACTTCCCGAATAGATTGTGACGAATTAGTTGCTAATTTCAATATCTACGCTCCCATACGCTGTTTGCGCGATCGTCGTTTGCTACATATTGATCCGGTGTCTACGAATTTTGCACTTTCGGAACCAGTCTTGAGAATGTCGCGGCTTTTTAATTCAGTTTACGATGTTTTCGACTTTAACATGACAAGAAATTCGTTTAAAAATGAGTTGTTTAAATTTCTGTCTAGTAATTGTTAAATTTTGTCTCTTTTTTTTTTTTTTTTGTTTCTGTATGTTTACTTACCGATTGTATATATATTTACTGTAGGTAATAATAAATAAATAAATAAATAAATAAAGTAAAAATATTTCGTGCGCGCACGCCTGAATGACCAATATATCTTCAATCAACATCCTCAACAATATCAACAGGCGGTACCACCACAGATTATAGAGAAGTTTTTTTATTGATCATAATATTTTTTTTATTATATTTGTTTTATATACTCGTGCATTAAATTTTCTTTAAAGTTTATATTTATAAATTTTTTTTTAATCACAATTCAATTATTTTGTAACTTCTGGTGTAGGGTAGTATTAAGTGTAGCTAGGTTAGTTTAAGCAGTTTAGTTTTTAAGTTCATTTGTTCGCCAAAAATTATTTCTGTTTTCTTTGGTATTGAAATACATTTTTTTTTTTATTGATTCTTTATAAAATTTAAAACGGTTAATTTTATTTTTTTTCTTTACTTCTCGTGCGGTACCATGAACATTAAAAAATGAGATAATTTTCCAACTGGTTGGATGAGTTAGTGCAGGGGTAAGTGTTCGCATAGGTAGGTATTCAGAATCATCCTTTCCCGCGGTTAAAACTGATCCACGCATACTCTTAAATCCCCACGCCCATAACCCTGATGCATAGCCGGCAACAACCGCGTAAGAGTCACTGTGTGGATCCAATTTCTGTTAACACGATGCATGATTTGGAGGATAATTTTCGTAGTTTGATTTTGTTGTTCCAAGTAAAGTAGATAATTTCAATTTTCTTGTTTGGTTTTAAATTTTTTTTTCGGTTAGATATCCTCCAGACCATGCAAAGTGTTACAGCATGTCTTCACAATGAGTCGGTGGTAATTGTGTTTGTACCACAGCAATTATATCGATAATCGGTCTGTTTTTTTTTATTGATTGTTTTTTTTTTGGTTGTGTCGATAATGTAGTGTGTAACTCATAAATGTGTCAAGAGAATTTTTTTTTCGCGCGAAATTTCGGTTGGTGAAAAGGCATAAAATGGCGAAAGTTGGAGGATTTGGGACAGTTTTTTTTTGATTTTGAATATTAATTAATGAAAATTGGTGTAGAAAGAAAAGTGAAATTCTGAGTTGGTTCCTATAGTTAAGTCTAAAAATTCAGAGAAAATTCATAAATTAGACTGGCTAAAAAAAAAAAAACCCATACTAAATAAATATACAAAATAGTATTAAGTGATGTAGTAAAATAAATAAGTGTTAAAGTTTTTTTAATTGAATAGATTTAAAGTGAACCCTAAATTTTTGTTTTGTGAGCCATTTTTGTGTTCTTGTTTTATGGCGAACCAATTGAAACAAAAAAAAAATTTTTGTTTGATGCCGTAGATAAAACAGTTTTTATACTTATTGTAAATTGTGTTAATAAATTTAATAAATGGGACTGGAATACAATCAATTTATTAACGAATTATTACAAATAAAAACAAAACCAAAAACGTAACAAAATCTTTAAAAAACAATAAAAATAAAAGTTGTGAGTGATACCGCTGTATAAAAATTAAAATGGCTGTAATGTGAAAAGATAAAAGTCGAATCTCTTTGATTGGAACTTTAAAAATATGTGTAATTTTAAATAGAACCACCATTTAAGGGAGAACACCACTGTGACCTACCATTTTCAAGTGCTTAATTTGGTATTTTTTTTGAGAAATGGGTTGGGTTTAGAAAAAAAAAAACTTTTAGGCTATATTTAGCATATATTTAAGTAAACAAAAAAAAAATTTTATGTAAAAAAAAATACAAAATGGCGGCGCTAGAGTAGCTTTAGTAGAAGTGATTTTGCCTAGAGTTGCTCCGCTGCACGCAGTAGAAGTGTCTTAAATTTGTTCCTGGAACAAAAAATAAAATATTTTCATGAAATATATTAGTTTTAGCATCGAAGTACATGAGGAAATTAAAAAATTCGAAAAAATAAAAAATTGAGACAAGTTTGAAGAAAAAGTTTCATTTTTCGACTATAATTTTCGTATAAAAAGTTGTATATCTTTTTTAATTTTTAATGAATCAAAAAAACTCATGTACTTCGATTTTAAATCTATTTAAGAAGCTACAGTTAAATTTTCAAGTCGATTGAACAAAAATTGATTGAGTTCTGCTGCGTGCAGATTTCCAAAATACGGTTTCGAGAAAAACGCGTTTAAAGTTTTTGGTATCAATACCTTCTCAATAAGAGCTCTCAGGAAAATGCTTGAAAACCTTCTAAAAAAAATTTTTTTTAGCTATAAACGAATTTGCTTCATATTTTTGAGGGTCTAAAGGATTTTTTAAAGGCAAAAAAAAAAATCGATTTTTTGAAAATCTCACAGTGGTGTTCTCCCTTAAATAATAAAAATAAGAATAACTAAAATCAACATAACATAATAAAAATTAAACATTTAAAAAGAAAACAAAGTGAAATAATTACACTGCTAAAAATTAAAACGTAAAAAAAAAACTTTGTTTGTGCATAAACATTTTTTTTGTGCATAAAAATGAAGTAGTGATAATCGTTTACGGTCAAGATATTTGCAATTACATAATCACGTCAACATAAAGTGATAATTCCTCAAAAATTCAACATTTCAACACACAACCCGAGACGACGTCAACTTGCTTCCATCAACATCTTCTCAGCTGAGTGTTTATTTTTTTTTACTATTAATTTACTTATTATATTAAAACATATACATATTTCGTTTCAAGGTCATTTATATGTATTCAATTTTTTCAGAATTTTTCTTGTTATGTTAATGATTTTTTTTTTTTTTTTCAAATTTTATTTTTTCTGGTGTTTTTTTGGTCGATACCCAAGTATTTGTATATCCGACAATTTTTGGATTTTTCTGGCACTTTGCTGATTTCATCACCGACTTTTTTCCGAAATAATGTCCGACTTATTCTAAGATTTACTATGAAAGTTGGCCACAAAAATCGGAAAATGATGACAAAAAAAGTGAGGTTATAAGGTTATGAGGCGGGGCTTATAATATAAATTTTGGCGGGGAAATTTCACTTTTATATACATACATACAAACATGGCTACTTAAATAAAAAAAAAATTTTTTTTTTATTTTAAAATTTTATTTAACATAATAATTTTTTTTTTTTATTTACAATTTTTTAAATTAATTAATATTAAAAAAAACGAAACGAAACGAAGAAAATAATCCAAGTCGTGCTTATCTATAAATAAAAATTGATTTTATTATTATTAATAATTCGTACACACAAAAATAAAAATTCTACAAACCCAAAAATAATCGCACAACACAACACAAAAAATAAAATTTAAGTTAATGTAAAAACAAAACACAACCATTCATAATTGCGTCTCACACAAAACTAAAGTTGTAATTTGTAAACACAAAATAAAAAAGTACACACCAACGCCAACATCTTTGCTGTGTAAAAAGTTGCAATTTGGAAACCCAACCCAATTTCATCATTTTCCGATTTTTTGTACCAATATGCTGAAAAAAATTCATGTTTTCAGCTTTGTTATACTTGGGTAAAGAAGAAAAACAATAAATGCTTTTTTCTCAAATCGGATAAAATACGTCAGTTTTCTGGTTTGTTATCTGTCAGCAAAATGAAGTATTCCACGACACTATATCGTTGCTAGGCAACTTACTAAAAACAGTACTGGAAAGTATTCCTTGCCTAGGCAGAGAATACTTTCTAGTACTGATTATCATCTGTTTTTAAGAAATACATGATATAATGTATAATCGCACGCGATTGTTATAATTCTAAGGTAACTTTGATGTTGAAATCTATTGAAAATATAAATTGGAAAATTTTGCGTATTTTAAAGAACATAATGAATAAAATGGATAATCTGATATACTGCCGATTAGAGAAAAAATCGTGTGGAAAAACTATAATTCCCGGACTCTTATGGTTGCTGGAACTCGGCTGACGCCTCGTCCCAGCAACTTCCATACTCGTCCGGGAATATATCGTTTTTCCTACACGTTACACAATATACTATTTCTGATAGATGTCGCGGTTGCTCGAATTGGCGTTGGGCGATGGTAATAAATTTTCCGCGCGCGAATAGCGAAACATTTTTTTTGGTGGGGGGTTTAATATAAAACGGGCGTTTAAGATTTTTCGAGTCAGTCTTGATGTAAATTTTAAAAAGAATTCGAAAAAACAAGAAATTTAGTGAAAAAAAAAGCCGTGAATATAGTTTTGTGAATAAAAAGATTTAAAAGTAAATACGAAAAATAAGTTATGAATAAGCTTGGATAATTCAATAGAAAATGCCCTATTGAAACAAAATTGTGAATAAAATTAATATTAAGCTAGTTTTTGCTGAGTGAACAAAAGAGTAGATTTAGTTTGCTTTTGACATTATAACCACAGTACGAAGCCAAAAATACAAAAACTGCATATGTATTCCCGTATGCGATGATACCTCTAACTAGATAAAGAGTGTTAGATAAAAATGCTGAAAATGCTTCTGAAAGGGAGGAATACAAAATTCCATCAAATACGTCGTGTACAATTTTTTTTTCATATTTGTATCGCAAAATCTTCGGTATCGGGACTCTCCGCTAAATTATCTAGTTGTGTTAATTTTTGTGGGCCAATCAGATCATTACATCTAATTAAATCCATTCTCGAGGCTGGTGCTCTCATCAAAATCATCTTGATTATTTTGGTTAATGTTTGTTGAATTTCTTCCTAAACATTTCGAATAATCGATTACATCAGGATTAAACGGTTGAAGATCACAGGACCGAAATCCATTTAAAATCAGATTTTTGTTAATATTTCGGTCTACAACATCCTTCAAACAACATTTTGTCAGTTTTTTGTCAATATTTCTCTTTCTTCAATTTAATACCGCTTTTTGCCAACCACTTTTCTTTGGTTTAAATATTGAGACATCTGCAGCTTGTATAAAAAAAATAATAATTTATAAACAGTCTCAGTATTTTATTGTCACCTTGTACTACAATACATTCATAAGATTCAAAATTTCTTAAGATTCATAGGATTCATAAGACTCATAACATTTATAAGATTCTTAAAACGCACTAGAATCATAAGATTCATAAGGTTCATGAGATTCTTAAAATTAATAAAATTCTTAAGATTCCTATGCTTCATAAGATTTGTTCATAGAATTCAAAATTTTAGTTCATAGAATTCCATTTAAATATTCTTGAAAATTCGTAAGATTCAGATGATTCACAAGGTTCATAGGGTGCTTAAGATTAACAATATTCACGAGATTCTTAAGATTCAAAAGATTCATAAGATTCATATGATACATAAGATTCATAAGATTCATTAGATACGTAAGATTTATAAGATCCACAAGATTCATCAGAGATAAGACTCATAAAATTCTTAAGATTCATAAGACGCACAAGATTCATATGATTCATTAGGCTTATAAATAAGATTCATAAAATTATTCAAATTATAATAAAATTAGTAAATTCACTAGATTCAAGCGACTCATAAGGTTCAAGTTTTATAAGATTCATATGGTTTGTAAAATTGACAAGACTGGAAAGATTCATGAGATTCATCAGATTCATAAAATTCACAAAATTAATAAGATTCATAAGATTTTTAAGATACATAGGATTAATAAGATTCGTTAGACTCACAAGATTTGAAGATAAATAGGATTTATATGATTTGTAAAACTTACGATATTCATAAGATTTATAAGATTCAACAAATTAATAAAATTCATAAGATTAAGGTATTTCCGGGTGAATTCATAAAACAGATTTGTTAATATGTATGTATACGATTTGAATTTGTCAGAACGTGGTAGGTTACAATTTTTGTTATTTTTTGCTTTATTGAAAACAATGGCTTTGGTTGGCTAGATACAACCTACGTTTATTTTCGAGGACACTTCTGTTTGTATGTCGCACAAAAGCTGTTTTCCAATATAAAAAAACCCTTTAGGGTGATCAGTGTCATTATCATTAGTCTGATTAAAAATCATGTATAAACAGTTTGTTAGGTTGAGGATTTTAATTATTTATAAACGAAATGAAGGCGATAATAATTTATAATCGCAATAAAATTGCAATTTTATTTGTACAATCGCCTAAGGTAAAACTGGAACAATTTCGTGTATTTTCTATAGTCTAATCATTTGAAGCAGAGCGCGCAGACAACTGTAACTCAATCAATTTAATTTTATAAATGAATATTAGAAAATAATATTTTCATATAAATTTGGTCATCGTTAACGCCAAATAAAGTATTCTAACGCAATTCCAGATTACGAAAATAAACAAATTTATTAATAGTATAAATCTCTCGTACATGAACACTATCGTAAAAATTATGTGGTTTGGAACTTTTTTTATTGAGTGTAACACAATTTTGGAGCTTAGTTGAAACAAATTGACATTTACTCTGAAAACAGCAAAAATTTTGAATATCAATATTCTATGAAAACATAAGAAGTGAAGATAAAAAAAAATCTTGTTTGACTTTTGGATTCTAAAAGTTTGATTAAGTTATTTACTAGTAAACCTACAATCAAGTAGAACCGAAAACTTCTCGTACGTTCGTACGGTGTAGAAGGCCACAAATAGCATGGTCTAAAGTGGCATGATATTTTTCTTAAAATTTATTTTTAGTTTAAAGTTTGATAAAAAAATTAAAAATATAAGTTAACGTGAATAATATTATGTTTATAAAAATATTAATAATAGTAAATAATAAGTAATTAATAATTAATTAGTGAATTTAAATCGAAAAGTTCAGTTAATATTAATAATTATATTTTAGTGAAAAATAGTTATTACGTTAGTTTTAGCAAATATGTACCATTATTGGTTCATAAAAATTTATTAAAGCTAAGTTTAAATATGTATTTCAAACGTGTAAATTATAATAAATAACTCCTAATAACTAAATAGTGAATAGGGTAAATTCAAAATCAGAGAATTGTATTAAAAATTAAACTTATGAAAGTTAATCTTAAGTTATTTAATTGAACTAAATTATAAGTGCCTGAAATAGTGAACATTAATAACATAATCAACATAAAAACTATCATAATTTTAAGTGATTACAAAATCAACCAACCGTTATTTCTTCGAATATTAACGAAATTACATTCAAACGGTCAAACGGTTTAAGCTCTATAAATAGTAGTGTTCACGTCAAATGGTACTCGTACATCTGTTATATGTACATAGATACATATTTATAAGTACAGAACAAAACTTTTGCAATATAATAAATAGTATTCATAATACATATAATACAAATTAATAAATAATAAGTTATAGTTGATAATTAAATCTAAAACAAAAATCTAAAACTATAAACATTAATAATAAATAATAGTGTTAATCCTAATTATAATAAAAGTTTCGTAATTGTGAATTGTTCTGTTGGGGTGATCTCATTAACAATGTCACCTGGTATCGTACCAAATACTATATGGTAATTCATCTTCATTCAACATACCACATACGTCACCAATCAACACTGAAGGCATCAACCTAACGCAACATTCAGCTAAGTGGAAACAAACCAACTTTTCTATATTTTTTTTCTTTTTTTATTACTAAATGCTTTTATTATTAAATAGTCAATTTCTTTTTCTTTTAATCATTTTTCTTTAATTAATCTTAGCAATAATATTCAATTAGATACTAAAGGTATTAGGTGTAGTCGTAGTAGGGTGTTTCCATTTTTATTTAAATTAGTATATTGAATTTGTTAAACTTCTCTTTTCGATTTATGTTTATTTAATGCATAATAAACTCGAAGTTTAAAGTTTATAAATGAATTATTTATGTTTTTATTTGCGTTAAAATGAGAAGCTAAACTTTGTGAGAATTTTTTTTTTTTTCATTTTATTTTATTACGACTGAGACTGCGCTCATCTAGCAATTTTTCTTTCAAATACAAATTTTTATATATCTAGTAAAATTCACGTTTGTTGGGGTGTAACCCACTGGTTAGCCCCATAATCAATTAAACCTATTTACTAATTTTAGTTTGGTAAGTTCACTAGGTCAAGTGGCCTCGTTCTTTGGAGTCTTCTTTCAACGACAGGGTTATCTATCATATGGCGAATATATCGGTTTCAATGTTTCTGGAGCCTTATTTCGTGTTTTGCGGCATGCATTTTTATTTCCTCTTTGATGTATTCCATCCGTAGGTCCCTGTGAAGGTCTTCATTTCTTGCGTACCACGGAGCATTGACGATGCTACGAAGAACCTTGTTTTGAAACGTCTGTATCATTTTGGCGTTTGTTTGCTTGGTACATCCCCAGAGTTGTATACCGTAGGTCCATATCGGCTTCAAAATTTGCCGATATAGCAGCAGCTTATTGTGAATTGTAAGCTCAGAGCCTCTACCTATGAGCCAATACATTTTTCTGAACTTTATGTTAAGTTCTTCTTTTTTCTTTTTGACATGCTTTCTCCACTTAAGCTTGGCATCGAGGGTCATGCCAAGGTATTTAGCTGTATTTGCATATGGCACGAGTCGCGAGTTAATTTCTATAGGTAGGTGGTAAACCTTTTGATAAGTAAAGTTAATATGCGTGGATTTTGTCTCATTAAGTTTGATTCGCCAACGCTTTGTCCAGTTACAAACCGTGTTTACGCCTAAAGCCTAAAAATAAATTTATTATTCGTATTATCATATGGCTGATAAAAAAACATAAATTAAATAATTACACATTCTACTTACATCAACAAATTTCATTGCACTTTGCAATGTTATTATTATTAAAATTTGTTTCTGTCAAAACCAGATGATTACGACAATCTGCATTATCGACAAAACAATGATATTCGAGCTCACCCTGTATCGATCAAATGGTAGCTCAATAATATTATTGGCTAACATTGCTATTTTCGCGCTTCACAGAATGAAAATTAGTTTTCTTGTTGTCAAAAAACTAAAATTCATTCTCTTCCTTTTTGGTCATCATCACGGGTAACAACAAGTTCGGAGATTACTGGTAATACAAACATAATTAAATTATATTATACACCATTTCATTTTTAAATAAAAAATCCTAATTATATAAAATTGATAAAACGAATAAAAATTTATTCAATCATTTTTTTTTATTATTATTGATTTTTATTAATGAAATTAACATTCAATTACATTTTGAAACATTTTTGTTTATGAGTGTAACAGTGAACAGTTACGATCATTTAAGTGTTGTACAAGTTATAATTCCTATTTTTCGTTTTGGAATTCCGTTTGCATGCTACAACATTTTGTAAAAGTGATTAATTAATACCGTGAACAATTATAATATTTAAGTGTTGTGCAAGTTATAATTCCTTTTTTTTGTTTCTATTTGGAATTCTGTTTGCCTGCATCAACAAACCGCATTGGTCATCCTCTGGAGTTTGCTCGTTGCATCAGCGACATTATTTCCAACTACCATAATTGCTGTGCCATCTGCAAAGGTGGCTATGGTTCCTTCATTTGTGGTTGGTATGTCCCTTGTATATAGTAAATACAGGATTGGTCCTAAGACACTCCCCTGCGGGACACCGGCAGAGATTTTCTTTAGCTCAGAGTATTCATCCTCATATTTCACTCGAAAGTGTCTATTGGATAAATAAGATCTTAGTATGGCATAGAATTGTCTCGGTAGATCTCTATGCAGCTTGTATTGCAGACCACTGTGCCAGACTTTATCGAATGCTTGCGCGACGTCCAGGAATATGCTTGAGCATACTTTTTTACGTTCTAACGTTCTTTCAATTATGTTGGTGATTCTATGGACCTGTTCAATTGTAGAATGCTTTTCTCTGAATCCAAATTGATGTGGAGGAATTAGTTGTCGGTTCTCAATTATTGGTTTAAGTCTCTTTAGTAATAATTTTTCAAAGAGTTTTGACATAATTGGCAGCAGAGAAATTGGCCTGTATGATTTTTTATCGTTAGGTGGTTTATCAGGTTTTGGTATCATGATTACTTCTGCTACTTTCCATTGATTCGGAACATATTTTAACCGAAAGCTCGCATTGATTATGTGTAGTAGCTTACGAAATCCTTTGTTAGGTAGAGCTTTGATAATTTGGCAAGTAATCAAATCATACCCTGGGGCTTTTTTAACATTCATGTTACTTTTCACTTCTTCTTTTAATTCTTTGAGAGTCAGCTTGTGAATAGATATTATATTTTCATTGGCAGTTTGTTTTGGTAGTGGTTGGAAGGTTTCCTGGAGATACTCCGCAAATAGATCAGCCTTCTCTTTGTGGCCTCTTGCCCAGGTTCCATCATCCTTTTTAAGTGGAGGCACTTGCATTTTGGGTCTTTTGAGTCCCTTGGTCGCCTTCCACAGTGAGTAATCAGAATTTTTTTCATCAGTTAGGCTAACTAGATATCTGTTGTAGATTCATTTTTAACTTCTTTAAGAAGGGATTTGAGGCTGTTACATAAATTGTTAAGAATTGTTTTGTTCTCCGGTGTTCGATTAATTTGCCAGGTTTTACGAGCTCGTCGTTTTTCTCTTGCCAACTCTCTAACTTCCATTGGGTAGGATATGTTAAGCGTCTTCTTATTTTGTAAAATGGGAGTGCTTGCCAATGCAGCATAGTGAATTATTTCATTGAGTTGCTCCAATTCGTCTTCCAACTGTCGAGAATTTCTTATCGGTATCTGGAGATTGATTTTGTCCTCCATTATTTCACGAAAGAGATCCCAGTTTGTTTTTGAATTTGTTAATCTGGGTGCACTTTCCCTTTGAATTACAGTTTCACTGACTGTCATGATAACCGGTGAGTGATCCGATACTAGAGAATTGCTGTTTTCAATGTGAATATAGTTCTGAGATATACCTCTTGTTACATAAAAGTCGATTAGGTCCGGTATCTTAGCTTCGTCACTGGGCCAGTATGTTGGGGAACCACCAGAGTAAAATTCACATTTTGATGTCTGGGCTGCTTGAAACAATTCTTTACCCTTTGACGTCGTAAGTCTAGATCCCAATAGGTGTTTTTTGCACTAAAGTCTCCTCCAATAATAAAATCACGTCCTAATGATTTAAATAGTTTAATGTAGTCCTCCCTTTTCAAGTTATGCCGGGGAGGACAGTATATTGCGGAGACAGTAAGCTGTCTGTGTTTAATGTGAATCCTAACAGTGGTGACTTGCATTGTTTCTTCTTCGATTTCTGTTTCTACATGGTGTTTTATATTTTCTTTTATTAGTAATGCTGAACCACCTCTTGCTCTTTCCGCTGGATGAATGGAATGATATAAGTTATAACCCCGGATTTTAACAAACGAAGATTTAACAAAATGGCTTTCGGATATTAGAAAAATGTCGATTTTTTCTGTATTTAAAAATATTTCTATTTCTGGAATATGTTGCATAAGTCCATTCGCATTCCAGATTGCAATTCTGAAAGTTGTGTTCTTACTTAACATTTTTTATCGGATTGCGTTGTGGGAGTTGCATTTTCTTCAGTTGATCAAATATCATGTTGTTCAGGTTATTTTGGTCATCTAGCCGCTTTGTAATAGCTTCGATGCTGTTCATAATGTTTTCCATAATTCGATTATTTTCAGAGCCCATATATTTGGTTGAACCCGAGCCTTTCACTACCTGAGCAAATGTTCTTCTTTGCCCTGCGTTGCTTGGTTGTGGATTTTGATCCATCTGATTTGATGGTTGAATCCTTCGAATTTCATGATTTTGCGATTGATTTCGTGATTTATCTCTTAATTTTTGTAGGTGTTTAGCAACCTCACAGCCCCGATAATTGGCCGGATGTTGGCCTTTACAATTTATACACTTAGCTGGTACATCTCTCCCTATTGTACATGCCTGGGTAAAATGTTTACCTGAGCATTTTACACATCTCGGATCCGGCTGCGATATTTTTGAGTGTGATTAAATCCCTGACATTTCTTGCATTGTGGTATGCGTGTAGTGGTTCTCCTCATTGGTTCAATTTTTACCTTCATGTGAAGAATTGCTTTTATTCCATAAATATTTTGAACATTTTCTGAGTTATAAAATACTAGCATAAAAAGAGGGAGTCCCCTTTTATTGAAAGTTGGGTTTCCTTCTTGGTTTTATATTCCCCCTTTTTTATTCATATTCACAGCATCTAGTATTTGAAGGCCTCTATTTTTTAAGTCTTCCATTATTTCTTCGCTTGAGCAAGTGTGATGCAAACCTCTTGCCATAACTTTTATCGGTCGAGCCTGTTTGTCCTCATAGGTAAACCACTGATACTTTTCAGCATTCAGCTTCATAGATAATGTTCTATAGGTTTCTGAGTCCAGAGTATTAATTTTCCAAACGTCATTGTTTAGCGCTGTTACATTATATTCTTTGTCAGTAACCGATTTCATCAGTGACTGAATTATTGGGTAACTGGTTACTCCCACGATACTTATTGGTGGGGGGAGGGGGTTTTCTTTTGGTTGCACCAGTTTTGGTGCAATGTTCTTGGTAGATTTACTACCTTTCGGTTGATTGGCCTCAGGTTGGGCAACTTCCGGTTCGGTACTTGTAGTTCCACTAACATTTAGTTGTTCAACCTCAGGTGACGATTCAGCTTTTCTTTTCTTACCCTTCCTGGAATGTTTTTTTTCTTCTTTAGGATCCAGTTCGTCTCCCTTTCTAATTCATCCTCATCAGTGAGATAGTTGATTTTCTTTGGTTCAATACTCTCTAATTCGCTTTGTTCTTTAGCATCCCGATTCATTTTTAGAAGTTCATTTTCTCGCTTTAGATACTCAATTTCTTCGCTTAGCTTGGCAAATGATTGCTCCATCTTCTGTAGCCTCTCAAAGAGATCCATATTTTCCTTTTCTAGGTCAACAGTTCTTTCACTGAATCCTACTGCTCGCATTGTAAAATATCCGCTGGCATCACTTCTTTCGTGCAGTGTTTGGCCCTCCTCAAAATCCATAGGGCCAGCCTTCGAAGAGGATCGATCCCCCCCGGATGTATTGTCCAGTCGACTGATTAGAGTACCACTTGGGGTAATAACTTTCTCGGACTTATGCATTGCATAGAGTCTTGCTGGTGATCGTGGCACTATGGAACTTCTTCCAAATGGATTTACAGAACTTATCACCTCTGAAGTATTGCGGTCATTGGATAACGACGACTGGGAGCCCGCTTGCTCACCCCTCAAAGTCGCCGGCACTGGGTATCTGTTTCCCTGCGCCGCACAGTGCGGCGAAATCGAAAAAAGCTGGCCAAAAGTAAAAAAAAAATGTTGCTAGATGGGTTCTGTTTTCTATTGGGTTGGCTGAAGTACATGTCTAGCGTTGAGGAATCACTCATAGAAAATTATATTTTCTTCTATCTGCCCTATAGAATATTCGTCCCAATGCTACCTTTGTTCGAGTAGTTTCAACATTGTTACGGAAATGGTAAACAATGCGCTTGTTAAAAGTAATACAGAAAATCGAAAGCACAACCAATTCTTATCGGACAAAATGGAATCAATTTCCGAAAGTAAGTCTAACATGAAAATAAATTGTAATGTACTAATTTTGAAAGTATCAAATATCAAAAAAAGCAGTAACTAAAGTCAATTTTTACTAATGTCAATCTTTAAAATACGATATGTTGTTATCAAAAAGTTGTGTTGTTCTGTCGTGTTCGATTGTAAAACTTATCAGAGGTTGTAGGTGAGAGTATTATAATCCGAATACAAAAAAAATTGGCTGCTTTAAGCTGCTTTTTCGAATTTTGTAATTTTTAAAATCAGTTTGGCGAAAAATATATAAGAGAGATTTTTTTGTCATTTTTTGATTAAATTTTTCTTTTATTCAAACTGAGTTTTATTTAAGTATATATTGGCCTTTATTATCCATATGACCTTCTGCCATTTTCGGGAAGTTTCATAATTCCATCGGTGTAGAACTTCTGGGGTTTATCGGCGAAAAACATGGCCAAGTGATTTTCACAGTCCTTTTTTTCAAGCCACATTTAGACCATCAAGGGAGTATTACAGAGATCGAAACAAATGGTAATCAGATGGTGCAAGGTCTGGGTCATACGGTGAATCATCAAAACTTCCCCGGCCAAGCTTTCTCAATTGTTGCTGAGTCATCAAAAATGGAGTGGTCTGGCGTTGTCATGATCGAAGACAACAAGTTTCTATTGATCAATTCTGACCGTTTTTTTTATTTGCTTGCTACAGTTTGATTAATTGCTCACAGTATAGAGATTAGAATCAATCGTTTGACCAGGTTCTAGTACCTCAAAATGTGCGATTCCCTTCTAATCCTACCGTAGACAGCATAACCTTATGGGGCGTAAATCCTGGCTTGTTTGTGATGATTCACCTTTCTTTGACTATAATCTTTCACGAACGACATTCTCGTATTTAATCCCTATTTTTGAACCCAAAGATTTGTTTTAAAAATAGATATATTTTTCGGCCAATCAATCGAGCTTCTTTGTGTATCCAGCCTTACGCAAATGGTTTAAAATTATTTTGTGATCGATATTTAATTCCTTAGCAATGTTATGGTTGCTTATGTGTCGGTCTTCTTTTCGATTTTTTGTAAGATTTCATCGACTTTTTCAGTGATTGATTGACCATCTTTGACCTTGAAATTTGACTATTTCACGAATAGGGGAGGTCAATAGGGGATGAAGGGGGCTCAATTTTTCAACTCTTGCTGTAGATTCGTGATTAGCGACCCAAACAACCATGAAACTGATATGCATCTTTATTGTAATATGACACAGAGGCTGTTTCATGAATAGGGGTTGTCAATAGGGGATGAAGGGGTATAATTTTTGCAATTCTGACTTCAGATTCGTAATCAGCGACCCAAAAAACCCCTGAGTGCAGATTTTGAAATAATTTACTTAAGTTATTGACTTTTGGCCAGCTTTTTTGAAATCGGCCGCACTGTGCGCCGTAAGGTTTTCTCCATTAGAGTCCGCCATATTGGTTATTATATTCAGGGAACCACCCCTAGCTAGTTTTGGTCCACGAATGGTGTTTTATTTCCCATTTACCCTCCGACAAGTCGGTTAGGGTTTCCCCCTATCCGCCACCTGGGGACGCGCCCGATGGGAGACCAGCAGCTCCACACGAGTGTGAGAATTTAGGATGATCATGATATAGGTAAAAGGTAGAGGTAGGTTTATTGTCAGAGTTTGTGGTGATTCCTTTTAATTATTCTAAAGCGGTTCTAACCCAATTTATTTTTGTGTAATAAAATTTGTTTATTTTCTATCCACTTTTCTTTTTTTAAGTTTCTTATCTCTTTAAGAACTTTGATTATTTCCTTTTGGTGTTTCTCACTATTTCTTGTAAATATTTTTAAGTTCTCATAATATTTCTCTTGGATTTCGACTTGGCGTTTTAAAATCATTTTTGAAGTTTCTTTTGGTTTTCGGTTTGTTCGGCTAGGTAGGTTATTGCGGCTTCTGGCATGTGTCGTACTTTGGTTAGTGGAAAGTTTCTGGCTTTGGCTTGTTGATGTTAACGGTTGTATGGCTTTGGCTTTGTGGTTTGATGTTACAGGAGACTTGTCAATAGGATATTCATCAGGATTTAATTCATGTTGAATTTTCGCTTCAAATTCTTCTGTCGACAAAGTCAAATCATCGTTATCGACATCAATATTTCTGGCCAACGGCGTAGGGGCTTTACATCCAAAAGTTTTAACTTTAAGTCCTTCGATCTCTCCGGTCAAATCAAGTAATCGATCAACCCGCTCTTCTTGTTTGCTTATTTTTTTAATTTTGTATGGACCTCCTCCAATGCCGGTTAAACATTTTTTATTTGCTCGCAGCTTATTTTTCACCGTATACTTGAAATCTTTCCAAACCTATAAGAGAAATAATATTAGAGTCTTACGAGCAATATATATTCACACATAACCTCACTTTTTTCCAACCGTCAATAGATTTTTCTGGCGGACCAGCTGAATTTAACTCTTGTGCTACTTCTCTCCACAAATTTTGAGTTGTCTCCTTATATTGAGGTGCATTTAAAAAAATTTTAGCTATGCCAACATTTGTCTCCATAAAAGAAATTAAAATATCAAATTGTTGACCATTAGTTGATGACCTACGAATAGTTAAATAAGTTTAAATTAAATTGTAATTTTTATTAAAATACATTAAACAAATCAATTTGGATAAAATAATTGTATAACTTACATTTTGAAAAATAAATTATGTTTAATTTTAATATTTTAATTTTTAATAATAACCGTCTATACTTCGTCGTCTTCATAAATACGATATTCGTCAGCAGTCGAATTTTGACGTTTGCTTTTCGATAAATTCGATTTCGTTTTTTTTTTTTTGGTTCATAATAAGGCGGATTTCATGACACAACAATCTTCTACCACAAACTAATATATCCAGACGAATTATTGGGAGAGAATGTTTGGACGAATACAGTGGCTCCATTTTTCATATTAGTTTATTTTTTGTAATCTAGTCGTAGAACCCAATATATTTCAAAAACATTTTCATTACTGCCATCTATTTATGCAAAGCAGAAACACCGTCAAAAAACTTGCATAAACCAACAGAAATAAAATACATACACCAAAACCAACACAAATATAAGACATTTGTGTTGGTTTTGCATACATACATAACCAAATTACAAAATAAAACAAATTGAAATATTGGTTTGTTTTGTATGTAGTAGGTTCCAAGTTTATTCGTTTCAAAGGAAAATTACTGGCGAATGGTTTTCACATTTGTTTGTGTTTCCAATTACATACATACATATATACAGGGTATTTGGCACATGGCCTGACACAATTTTTTGGGAGATTGGGTGGTGGGTCATTAGCTAGTTTTTACCCATAAACCCTACGTCCTCTCCTAATTGTCAGTAATTGAGATATGATTTTTTTTCGTTTTTTATTTAAATAACCTGAAATCTCGCTTTTAAATCGTCATATTTTTTTTTGTGATTGTAATAGCACGAAATAACTTTTATTGTATTCTGCAATATATTTTTATTCTAAATAAGTCGTTATTTGGTACAATTGGCTTAAAGAAAATGAACTATATTAGCTTCGAAAGTCTTGAAAATTCTTTTTATGTTTATTATGTTTTTATTAAACATGAGTTATAATATTTTTCAAACTGTTCTCCTCTACTCCGTATGCATGTGCGACACCTTTCTCTTATCTTAACTGTTGTTGTCCGAAGTCGCATTTCTGTTATCATTGTTTCAAATGCAGCTGTAATTCGTTCTATTAAAATTTCTCGTGTGGACACCTTTGCCGCATAAACTAATTCCTTTGCACGTGCCTAGACGTAGAAATCGAGAAGGTCAGGTCTAGGGACCGTGCGGGCCAAGAAATAGACCATGGACCGTGTGGGCCAAGAAATTTCTATTGGCAAAATTCTTTTTTCCCCTTGCTTTATCAGTATTTAGGTTTTTTTTTAAAAAATGATTAAGTATATAATGCAGTTTTAGGCACTATAAAGATTTTACTGGCCGTGTGAACATTCTACCCATACTTCACTTCACAGCGCCTAGAACATTGTACAACTTTAGAATACTCTATAGGTGCATAAGATCTCCATTAAGTACAAAAAAGATTCCTATAGGAGTACCTAATTCGGATCGCGCGGTTCGCATTTGAGACATGAATGCAATTTTCAAATCATGCAATTCTTCATTTAATTTAGTTAATAAAAATTATCTACAAAGTAATTCTAATTAAAAATAGTAAATACCCACAGAAATAAGTTGCCTTAAATTTGATCTACAATTTTTCAAAAAACAGAAAAATTATTTAAAAAGACCTAGATCCGAATTAGCTCATCTTAAAATAACGTATGTCGTTTTTAATTTGCAAATAAATTTGGTACTTTTAATGAAATAATTAATATGAATTTTAAAATTTGACGTTGTGAACATAAAATGGATCGCACGATCCGCAATTGGACAAGTTTGAAAATATAATGTACATAATGTGGATATTTTTAAATAATGATAAACTGTCATTTTTTGTTAATTGAGATGTAATTTCTTATCATTAAACATTAAATAATCACTGGGAAATAAATTGTAACAGTTTAAAACCTTATTTTAGTAGTATACTTCCCTTAAGAATATTTTAACGAAAAGTCAGTTACGCACTTGATATTCTAATACTGTGATGCAGTCAACAACTAAACGAAACAATTAGTATTTGCACTTCAATTGTTCCGCTAAAAAACTAATACAAGCAACATAATGGTTTTAAATTTCTAGATAGGTACTCAATACATTTATAAATTAAATATTTTTCTTATTTCAATCAAAATTCAGTTAGACGATCCACAATTGGTACAACGATCCACATTATGATTGTTTACCTTAAGACAAAAATTTTATTTTTCTGTAAAGTACATCATCTGTATCTGCTAAAAAATTTGAACTGGAAATAATTATTTATGTTTTGAGTAGGTAGTAGTTAGAACCAACTCTGATAAATACCCCAGTACCAGCTGTATGGTGCATTTTTCACAATCGTCCAACTTCCATTTTGCTCCATATACAATTATCATTTTTTGATGTGAAAACATCTTTAGCGGGGGTAAGTCAAAAATTTCATGTAAAAAAAGGAACGGAAAATCCGGTACGACCGAAATTCCAAATTATATATGAGAAAAACGAATACAAAATGCACCGAACTTGCATACAATATAATTCGCATTACAATTTCCGTCAGATTAAAATGATAAGGCACAAAAAGTATGCATGTGTAGTGTAAGTGGTTCAAAAAAAATGAAATGGAAGTACGTTAAACAAAGACAAATGCACTCATACTTTAAATATTAAATATTATACATCTTAGCGAACTGTGAAAACGGTACTTATACTACTTGATACATAGTGAAATAATAATTTTGAAATTGTTTAATCGGTATGCCATATTGCTCATGCTGTTGCTGAGTTTGGTTATGCGGGGCATATAGGAAACAGAAACTATAATAGTGGTAAACAGATTCGAATGCCATTTTCTAAACATACGCACAAGGAAGAAGTCGCAGGGAGACATGCTACCGTCTTTCCAGCTGCTATGATTTTACAGTCACAATAGCACCTTTGTCTAATAGACCCGCCTTATTTCATTTAGTTCAAATCAATCAAATCAGAGATGCCACTTTGGTTTGTTCACCTGGTTTTTAGTGGCCATTCACAAGTCTAAATATGGAATCTTCAACAATTTCCGTGTATGAGTAATGGTAAATTTTAAAGCATTCAGGGCAGGTTTAGATAATTAACTTAAGAGAACTGTACTTTGCTCTAGCTCACCAAGACGTATAGCCATGTAATATGGTCGGTTATAAATTTCCATTTTCAATTAAACAATTAGTGTCGGTAGGTTCGTTCTCCAAATCCAAAATAGAATAACTTATTGACTTTTTAAACCAAAATTGTACAGTAATTTAAATACTGAGTGAACAGCAGCCGTCTATCTGCATTTATTTCTCAGGCCCATCGAAGAAACTTGAAGTGATTCAATAGTTAAAGGTTTTCACATAATTTTTTTGCGAGTTGAGCGTGAACATTATCTTGGCTATGACCTAAGAACTTTACGGGCCAGAAATAATTCTTTATGTTTTGAGTAGGCAGTATTAAGGAGCATCTCTGATAAATACCTCTTTACTAAATAAAGTAATCAATGTTAATTAACAATTCAGTCGCTATAGCCTGATGAGATTGACTGGAAAATAATTAAATTTTTCGTGTTTCTTATTCAGATCGAAACTGAAATTGTAATTCTTAATAATTTCGCTCTTCGTTAAAAATTATCTGGTTATTTACCAGAAAAACTTTAAATTTAAAACTAATTTTTTGAGCTCTGAATTGTCTATCTCGTGAGAACATCTTATGCTAGTTTTTTTATGTTTTAATAAAATAAAGTAACTCTATAATTTAAAACTTGGAAAGTTAATTGTACAAAATATCAAAATTAGACGACTATGTAAATATAAAGTAAATACACACCCCAACGGTATTTTGAATTTGATTTTAAAACGAACTTCATCCAATAACATAATCCTATTATTAGTTACGAAGAGCGAAATTATCAAGAATTTTACAACTTCAGTTTCGATCTGAATGAGAAACACGAAAAATTTAATTATTTTCCAGTCAATCTCATCAGGCTAGAGCGACTGAATTGTTAATTACATGATTGATTATTTTCTATATATAGAAAGCAACATGTACTTTAAGCATTAGCGAATTGTACGCAATACATTTTAAATTCTTCATAATTTCGTTTACGTATATAATATTATACAGTCAGTGCTGTCGTTTCGAAATTTTTAAAAGTAGTACATTTAAATTTCCAGGGGAGTATTTCTAGGCAGAAAGGAGTACATATAATAAAACGATTTCAGATATTTTTTTACCGTTTTATACAAGAATTTAAAAAATTGTATATAATTTCAAATTGATTCTGTACTTAAAATCAAAAGTCGCCTAAGTGACTTTAAGCGATTTTTATGAATTTTGCATAAATATATGATATAAATTTTGATTGTATCAAATTTTGGTGAAAATCGCTTAAAAAATAAACAATTATGAGGTAATACATATACTAATCTCAATGTATTCCCATATGATTTTAAAATTGTATCCTTCATTTTCTCAAAATTACTAAAATGCAGATAAGCGATTTTTGATTTTTAGAATAGGTTTATGTATGTACATAATTAATATAATTTATTCGAATTAAAAAATGCAATACATATTATAAAAGCATCAACCACAATCAAAAACAAAATTATTTCCTCAAATTTTTATCAATAGGAGATTTTCGAAATATGTAGATCCTGAATAACTGCTAACTTTAAATTGTTCTTATGTTGGTAAAAAATTGTCCAAGGTATACATCACAAACAAAAAGTTAAGAATAAATTTTGATAACAAAATTCGAAAATGTATTTTGAGAGATAATTCAAAGACGTTCATATTACTCCTCATTAAGTAATCTTTTTAATTTTTATTTGTATTTCAGCTGATTAAAAAACACATCTAAATTAGCTTAAAGTTATCTCATTCTTTCTTAAATAGATAGATCAATTTTATGGTGGAAAGCAAGACAGAAGTTATTCAGGATCTGTTTTTTGAAAACATCTAATATAAAATTGTTCAAAAAGGTCTTACACACACAATACTTTTTCTGATTTACTGGTATAAAAAAGCATTACCTGTACTGTCGTAATAATTTGGGTATAACTTTACATAATTGACCAAATTGAGTTATTAATTATTAAGTTAAAATAAGCTATTTATTATTTATTAATAATGCATTACAGAGGAGTACAAAATGAATTAGCGGAGTACGGGAGTACAGATTATATAAAAGGAGTACAAAACTCCGATCGTTCTCACTTCGACAGCACTGCCACAGACCCCTATATAGAAAGACAAAGTAATATTTTTGTGAATGTGTGTATTGAATTTTATGTTTTATTGAATTTCTTTAGTTGCTCTTCAAATTTCGTTGAAAGTGGATGTGTATCACAGGTAATTTAGTAATTTATAATAAGTAGTTTTAGTTTACAATAGTGTTTATTATTATTATACATAAATATAATTAATTGTTTCCGTTTAATATTTCAGTGAAAATAATATATATTTAATTGTTTATTAGTTAATTAAAATGCCAAGACGGTGTTGTGTAGTAGAATGTCAAAGCAATTCCAATGGAAATAAAGAAAACAAAACAATTCCAACATTTTGTTTTCCAGCTGATGGAGTTTTAAAATCCAAATGGATAGAAGCTGTAAGGAAAGAAAATTGGCAACCAACTAAATTTTCAGCAGTTTGCATTGAACATTTCTTACCACAAGACGTGTAAAGAAATCTACAAATTAAAAACGAGTATACGCAATATAAATTATCGCGGTCTAAACTAGTAAATGGTGCAATTCCTTCAGTTTTCCCAGGAAAATCACATCCAATAGAGATATTACCGAAGAGGAAAACGCCAGCCAACAGACTAGCAGAGATAAACTCTCGAATTGAAAAACAAAACGAAGCGGTTTTGCACGGTGATATGATCAGAAGCTTTGCAGATTTTAAGGAAAATTATAAAACTAAAATTAAAAATAGTGTTTTGGCAGAATATCATGAATATATTCAACACGATTCTGTCGTATTTTACATAGTGGATAAAGATTTAGCAAAAGGGTGTAATTTTAAACTAAGAACAGTGATAAATTGTGATATGAAAGTTAGTATTTTTACGTATGACGGCTGTGCGGGCAAAAAGGATTTGCAATGGGTACTTCCAAATACCCAGAAATTAACACTTTGGTCACAAATAGAAAATTTATTGGTAAGATACAAAAATTTTATTTATTTAGATACTTCTAACGATTTTGAGTTGCTATTGGAAAGCGCCTTAAATAATTTAAATACTGCTTGTACTGTAATTCCTGACAATTTTGCATTCCAAACTGAACTTTCTTTTTTAACTGATCAAATAAAATTATTACAAATCAAAAACAAATTACCCCGTTACTCAAAAAATATCATTCTTGTTGCTCATCTTCTACATTCGCAATCGAGCGCTGCATATAACATAATACGCCAGTATTTAACGTTACCGCACCCAGAACATATTCGATATATTTCTGCTTCTTTAAATATCACTCCGAATACCGATTTTTCAAATTAATTATTTGAAACAAATCGTTTCCACATTAACAAATAGAGAAACAAAAGTTATCTTATTAATTGATGAAATATACATTAAATCAGGAATCGATTACAAATCTGGCAATGTAAAAGGATTTGCAGAAAATTCCTCCAACATTTTAGCAAAAACCATACAAACATTTATGGTTGTCTCAGCATTTTCAAATTTTAAGGAAGTAGTCAAATTGGTTCCAGTTAAAGATTGTATAGGGAAAGAACTTCATAATCTAACAAAAAATATTCTTGTATATTTACATAATATTGGATTGGAAGTATTTGTTATTATGACTGACAATAACAGTGTTAATAGAACTTTTCAATTTTACGTTAACAGAAAATGTTTGATCTTTTCACAAAACCGGGCGAATTTTCTTTCCCGCATCCATGTGATGCTGCCAAATCTATATTTTGTTGTTACGATCCTGTTCAAAATTTTAAAAATATCAGAAATAATTGGTTGAATGTTAAAAATTTTGATTATTCTTTTGTTTACCCAGATTTTGAAACCCGAGAAATTAAATATGCCCGATTTACTCATTTACGAGAACAATATTCAAATGAGATAAATTTACCCGCCAAAACCGCTTTTAAGTTAAACTTTAAATCCATGTACCCCAATAATTTAGAAAGACAAAAAGTTTCCCTGGTTGATAATATATTTCATTGTAGCACAATAGCATCTCTTAAACAAACCAATACTTATTTACAAACAGCGGAGTTTTTAGAAATAATTCGAAAATGGTGGGATATCGTAAATGTAAAATCAAAATTCAAAGGTACCGCGAAACGAAATGAAAACTGTAAACCAATTTACTCTCCTGATGATATCTAATCAAATAATATTTCTGCAAAATTTTGTTGATTGGCTAAACGATTGGTACAATTCCGGAAACAACAATGGCAGATTATCTCGAGAAACTCATACCGCAATGACCAAAACCACAAAATCTTTAATAAATATAATTAGATATTCATTTGAGAAATTTGGTATTAATTATACATATTATACTACTAGGTAAATTTCAAAGCGATAATTTGGAAAATAGGTTCAGCAAGTACAGATATTTATCAGGACGTTGTTACAACATTTCATTCCGTAATATTACTGAATCTGAAACCCAACTACGCATAAGAAAAATTTTTAGGAAACAAATTCCATTAAACCTCTTTAAAAACTCACTTGACTTTGAATACCACGATACTACTGATGATATTTCCATTTCACCTTATTTTAACTTATTCGAAACAGAATATTTGGCGAACGTGGAGCTTGATGAAGTCTCGAATAACTATGTGTGTGGATATGCAGCGCACTCAAAACTCAATGTTCCGAATGCCAAAGTGTCTTTATTAAAGAAACTGGAAGTAAAGCGGATGATATTTATTTCTATTATTTGCAGAGAGGTGGCTTAGTTCAATCCACTGATGTTGTTTACCAAATATTTTTTCACATGTGTGCAATATTTCAAGAAATTATACGCAATAAAGACTTAAAAATCAAATTCTTTTCCGAAGCAACTCAAAATAAACTACATATTACATAAATTAACTTTAAAAAGTTTAGAACAAGAAAATTTTTGTATCGATACCAAGAGAATTTGCTCTTGTGGTCAAACTAACCATAATATTTTCAAAATGTTATTGGCCCCTATGTCAAATATCATTATTTTATACTATTGCAAGCAGATCAACCACAATTGCGCCGAAGAAAATTTTAATAAAAGAAAATTAAATAATTTTACTTAGTATTTATGTCTATTTTAATATATGATAAAATGAATTGAAATGTGATAAATTAAAATGAAATGTGATAAATTGAATTAAAAATGTATAATGAATAGATTTTGAGTATGTATTTTCTTTGTTAACATGTAAAATTTTTTTATTTATTGAATTACCAAAAATTTCGCATTTTAAGCCTAATAATAAAAATATACGAGTAGCATAGAAAATTAGAATAAAAATTAAGCAGGAATAAATTATAGTTAAATTATTTAATTTAATGTACATGTACATTAAATGTACCATTATTCATAGTTTAAATTATAATATTTATATTATTGATCAAAACCTGCTAAAATTCTCTTTAGAAAGCCTGCTCATTTTGCTGATACGCAGACACATACTTATAAACCTCAACGTTAAGGCGTAGTAGTGACTACGAAAAACCATAGAAAAAAAATTTAAATTTATTTGTTTATCACTAACACCACACCACGTATAGGTCACACACACTACTAACGTCCATAATTTGAGCATTTTTTACTCTCTATTGTTTGCAAACCTACTAACACCACACCATGTATTTATCACACATACTGCTAACGCCGATGATATTTGAGCATTTTTACTCTCTATTCTTTGCTTTGATCTATGTACAAACAAATTTTCAAACATATGTTTTTTTGTTTTTCATAATGACATTGCCTTGCCGCATGATTCGTGTTGTTTTTTTGTATAGAAATGTCAAAAAATCGGTAAAATAATGTAGTCACACAACAATATTATTATGCTTTGTTGTTGTAAGTTGTATTCGATATTCTCTGTTTTTACTCTACTAACTACTTCTACAATAAAAAAAAACATACGGAATGTCAAAAATACCGGCCTTAAAGGAAATATTTCCGAATAAATTATTTCTGAACAATTCATGTAAATTATGTAACATCATACAAAATAAATAAAAATTCAAATTTTAAATAAAAATATAAAATATGTAATTTAAATCTTCTTTGTGATTTGCTAATTTGACAGATTCGTTTTTATTGTTTTTTTATGATACATTTTATTCTCTTTCAGTTTCGTAGTATGCGATTGTTTATGTTTTTTCTACACTGTATTCACAACCGTATATGTACATGGTGACGTATCGCTAATACAATCTCACATTGAGGTATTTTTACAGCAATAGTATACAATACATTGGGCTTTCTAAAGAGAATTGTAGAAGGTTTTGTTATTGATATAAAATAAAAATGTAACTCAAATTATTAACGAATGGAAAAAAAATAGTATGTATGTATTACATATTTTCAAACATTACGAGAGAGCATGAAGAATAAACAAAACTACGAGTATAAACCAAAACCTGCTAAAATTCTCTTTAGAAAGCCTGCTCATTTTGCTGATACGCAGATACATACTTATGTATAAACCCAAAACCTGCTAAAATTCTCTCTTGAGAAAGCCCAACGGAATGTATACTAATGCTATAAAAATATATATCATGGTGAATGTATTTGTGAAATAATATCGTAATATATATGGTTATGGTATTGATATTAAGTAGTGTGTGATATCCATTGGAATTAGTAGTGGTAATTTGTATTTTTTTTATATGGTTTTTCGTAGCGACCAATACACTAACCATGATATATTTTTAAATATGTGTAAGAGAGCTATACAACGCAGTCAGGCTTTCTCAAGAGAGAATTGTAGAAGGTTTTGATAAACCTCAACGTTAAGGCGTAGTAGTGACTACGAAAAACCATAGAAAAAAAATTTAAATTTATTTGTTTATCACTAACACCACACCACGTATAGGTCACACACACTACTAACGTCGATAATTTGAGCATTTTTTACTCTCTATTGTTTGCAAACCTACTAACACCACACCATGTATTTATCACACATACTGCTAACGCCGATGATATTTGAGCATTTTTACTCTCTATTCTTTGCTTTGATCTATGTACAAACAAATTTTCAAACATATGTTTTTTTGTTTTTCATAATGACATTGCCTTGCCGCATGATTCGTGTTGTTTTTTTGTATAGAAATGTCAAAAAATCGGTAAAATAATGTAGTCACACAACAATATTATTATGCTTTGTTGTTGTAAGTTGTATTCGATATTCTCTGTTTTTACTCTACTAACTACTTCTACAATAAAAAAAAACATACGGAATGTCAAAAATACCGGCCTTAAAGGAAATATTTCCGAATAAATTATTTCTGAACAATTCATGTAAATTATGTAACATCATACAAAATAAATAAAAATTCAAATTTTAAATAAAAATATAAAATATGTAATTTAAATCTTCTTTGTGATTTGCTAATTTGACAGATTCGTTTTTATTGTTTTTTTATGATACATTTTATTCTCTTTCAGTTTCGTAGTATGCGATTGTTTATGTTTTTTCTACACTGTATTCACAACCGTATATGTACATGGTGACGTATCGCTAATACAATCTCACATTGAGGTATTTTTACAGCAATAGTATACAATACATTGGGCTTTCTAAAGAGAATTGTAGAAGGTTTTGTTATTGATATAAAATAAAAATGTAACTCAAATTATTAACGAATGGAAAAAAAATAGTATGTATGTATTACATATTTTCAAACATTACGAGAGAGCATGAAGAATAAACAAAACTACGAGTATAAACCAAAACCTGCTAAAATTCTCTTTAGAAAGCCTGCTCATTTTGCTGATACGCAGATACATACTTATGTATAAACCCAAAACCTGCTAAAATTCTCTCTTGAGAAAGCCCAACGGAATGTATACTAATGCTATAAAAATATATATCATGGTGAATGTATTTGTGAAATAATATCGTAATATATATGGTTATGGTATTGATATTAAGTAGTGTGTGATATCCATTGGAATTAGTAGTGGTAATTTGTATTTTTTTTATATGGTTTTTCGTAGCGACCAATACACTAACCATGATATATTTTTAAATATGTGTAAGAGAGCTATACAACGCAGTCAGGCTTTCTCAAGAGAGAATTGTAGAAGGTTTTGATAAACCTCAACGTTAAGGCGTAGTAGTGACTACGAAAAACCATAGAAAAAAAATTTAAATTTATTTGTTTATCACTAACACCACACCACGTATAGGTCACACACACTACTAACGTCGATAATTTGAGCATTTTTTACTCTCTATTGTTTGCAAACCTACTAACACCACACCATGTATTTATCACACATACTGCTAACGCCGATGATATTTGAGCATTTTTACTCCCTATTCTTTGCGTTTATCTACAAACAAAATTTCAAACATGTTTTTTTGGTTTTCTTAATGACATTGCCTTGCCGCATGATTCGTGTTATTTTTTTGTAGAGAAATGTGAAAAAATCGGTAAAATTCATAAAAAATAAATGGAATAATGGAATTATTTTTGGTACTAAAGGCCGGTATTCACGTACAATTAAATTGCGCAATATAAATGTGTGCCGTCAATATTGCACAATAAAATTCCAAGACCTTGAATAAAATTTGAGTATATTGTGCAATGTTATGACGTCACACAATTATATTGCGTAATTTAATTGTACGTGAATACCGGCCTTAAAGGAAATATTTCCGAATAAATTATTTCCGAACAATTCATGTAAATTATGTAACATCATACAAAATAAATAAAAATTCAAATTTTAAATAAAAATACACCAATACCCAGATTTGCGACGATTCAAGTTGCGACGTTTCGTAAATGCGACGGTACATTTTTACTACCAAATTTCAGTTTGCGTCGCTTAAATTTTTTTTGTGTCGTTAAATAAATGTTTTTTTTTTCTGGAAATGCATGAAGGTTATTCAGTTATATTGAACGTTTATCGGGGAATGTCACATTACTACATACATTTGATTATTTGAGTCGTTTATTTTGAAATTGGAATAAGCCACTTTTTCAAAAAATCAAGTTAATGATAACAAGAGATAAATGAGAGTATAATCTTTCTAACGGTAAATAATTTATTGTTAAAATAAAAAAAAAATGAATCCCTAACACTCGTGCAATAAATAGGAAATTAAAAATCCCGTATAATTTTCCGAATTTTGGATTTATTGTTTTTCTATTCTTTCAATTATCTCGTTTTAACAAAATATGGAAACGAACGGCTCATTTCATTGTGTTTTACTGCCCATGCAAGTGAATTGGCTGTGTATTTTAGTTTGTGTAGGAAATCTAAAAGGAATCTAAAAAATTAAATTAAATAAAAGACAATTAAAACATATAATTTATTTTAATAAATAGTGAAATAATCCACAATCAATATAAATATTTTTAATATGAATATGTAGTAATATTCGAATTGCGACGTTTCAGTTGGCGACGTTTCAATTTGCGACGCATTTTTATGGAACGTATTACCGTCGCAAAGTGAGGTATTGGTATATAAAATATGTAATTTAAATCTTCTTTGTGATTTACTAATTTGACAGATTCGTTTTTATTGTTTTTATGATATATTTTACTCTCTTTCAGTTTCGTAGTATGCGATTGTTTATGTTTTTTCTACACTGTATTCACAACCGTATATGTACATGGTGACGTATCGCTACTCCAATCTCACGTTGAGGTATTTTTACAGCAATAGTATACAATACATTGGGCTTTCTAAAGAGAATTGTAGAAGGTTTTGGACACAAAATTTTCTTGTTTTATTTCATCTCCATAATTCAATAGAGCGTATATATGTGTTAGTAAAATTAGTATTAATGTGTCTTGTATATAGGAGTCTGTGACAGTACACACAGCACACTTTGATAAATAAATTTCATGTTTTCGACGATATTGATGATAATGCCATCTACTAGTAAGTAGAAGTCAAATATATCGAAATAGCTAATTGGGTTCCTCGATTGAAGTATACATTTTCCTCACTACAATTGGCGCAATTATCAGTCAATTTGATGAAAACCACGGCTTCCTTCGTCAATAATTCGTCTGGATATATTAGTTTGTGCTTCTACAGATAAGCTCAATATAAATACGTTGTTGCTACTATAATATATTTTGGTGAAACCAAGTTTTTTAATTTTGTTTAGTCTTATTTCAACTGTTCCAACAAATGCTTATTATTTGTTATTAAAACAAATTTATTTGGTATTTAGCTTATTTTTTTATTAATTTATTGTCGACGTTTCAACGGCTTTATTCCGTCATACTCAGGACAATTTTTTTA
The DNA here is from genome assembly GCA_963556165.1 of Tipula helvola. Classification (NCBI taxonomy): domain Eukaryota; kingdom Metazoa; phylum Arthropoda; class Insecta; order Diptera; family Tipulidae; genus Tipula; species Tipula helvola. The sequence goes on from OY744482.1 coordinate 50,336,929, forward strand.
CAAATAAAAAAACATACAAATTTCAAACAAAATAACAAGTCCTTACAAATGTACATACTACTTGATTTGAAAAAACCCGTTGGTCAAAAGTGTAAATTAATTTAGAATAACATTGTCGTAGTAATTTAACAAGAATTTGGAAATTTCCTGGACATTTAACAAATTTGGACCCCGCATTTTCTTAATATAAATATTTTCCAAAAATAAACGCTTTTCCAAATTACTTTCTTTCTCCAAAATTGTAGCATCCTCTAAAGATAATACGTGGCCACTGTCCCGTAAATGGTTTGTTATTGCACTATGTGAATTTTGAAAGTTGAAAATTGAGTCATGACATGTTGGTAAACACGCTTCTTTAGGTACTGTTTTGTCTGTCCAACGTATTCCTTTCCACATGAGCAATTTAGTTTATACACCAAATTTGATTGTAGTTCTAAAGGAATTTCGTCTTTTAACTTAGTAAACAAAAACTTATCTAAACTTTTTACTGGTCTACCCACCACTTTCATCTCAAAATTTTGACAAGTTGATTTAATTTTTTCAAAAAGAACTTTTATGTATGGAATCGATATAAAGATTTTCCTAGTATTTTCCACCTCTAAATCCTGTGAATTAGTGATTTTCCCAAATATAATTGCAACGCTTGCTGACTGGCGGCTAAAATATTTCGTATGGAGTTTTATATGGTCAAACATGTGTTTGAATTTTTCATTAAATTATTAATTTCGACTAAATCAATTTTAAAATTTGATATTTATTATTAATCGCAACATACTCATCTTTATTAATCATAAAAAAAAAGTAGGGGGACATCCACTAATTTAGACAAGAAACTTGTATTTGTAAACAAGATTTTACGTGTTTTTGCATGTAAAAAAAAAAAAAAATAGTCAGCGCTGCCCAAGCGTGGGGACAAATGAACTAAAATCGATATTGGGAAAGTCCCTCATTGGATGGAGTTTCTAAGCGATTATTTTTGTCAATAGCTTTCCTTATGTTCCGGCGTATCGTATTCTTTGGATAACCATTTTTTAATAACACATTTGTTAATTTTGAAAAATTGTCCGAATGAAAACATTCATCTGATAATTTTAAAATCTTTTCAGCTAACAAAAATACTGTATTATTCTTATATGATAATGGAAGCCATGAATTATAATTTAGGTAGCGGCCTGATCAAGACATTTTTTGATACCAATTTGTACTCAAACTTCCATTATCATTCCGTATAACCAACACATCCAGAAAAGCCAACCGATTTTTATTTTCCATTTCTACCGTAAATTTAATACGCGGCGTAAAATTATTGAAATCACTAAGGAATGTGGTAACTTCAGAATTTGGAATAGCCGCAATAATATCATCTACATATCTGAAAAAGAGTATTGGTTTAACAGAAGATAATTTCAACACTTCGGTTTCAATATGTTCCATCAGTAAATTTGCTATTGCGGGACTGACTGGTGAACCAAATACTTGTTTAAAAAATCTTCCATTAAAACTAAACTCAGTATGATCCAGGACGAATTTTAATGCCTCCACGAAATTGTTCAAATCCAAATTTGTCCCACTGTTTAATTTTATATCATTCCATAATTTTTTAACTAAATTTAGAACCAATTTTGAATCCACGTTAGTGAACAACGAAACCACGTCAAGCGAAACTAAAATATAATTTGGTGGGAGAACAAAATTTTGAATTTTTAGTTTGAAATCCTCCGCATTTCTTATTGCCGAAAAATTACGACCAACATAACAATTCAAAATATCAGACAAAAATTTAGATAAATTATACAAAGGTGAACCCACGTAGCTCACAATTGGTCTCAACGGATTACCGTCTTTATGTATTTTTGGAAGACCGTACATTCTCGGAGTTGTACCATTGTAGCTACGTAGATCCTTACCAATCGATTTAGTTATTTTGCCTAAACGTTCCTAAGAAGAAATAATTAAATTTGAATTCGTCTGTATCGTACCGATACCAACTTTCCTAATTTCTATATACGTGTTATCGTCTGACAAGAGCAATTCCATTTTTTCAACGTATGCTATTTTTGACATAAGAACCGTAACATTGCCCTTATCAGCCTTTACCACATATATGTCTGGATTATTGGTTAGAAATACTTTAGCCCTTTTGGCTTGTTGAATTTGTTGTAGTTCATTACTTCCTAAAAGAGTCCGTGACATGTTATTGTTAGTCTTGAAATTTGTTAAAATGTTTACCATCCTATTCCGAATAGCAGTCTGATCAGTCTCGTCTAATTTAGAAATGCCACTTTCTAAATCAGCTACAATTCTGGGATATGGAACAATATCTTTTCTGAATGGTAAACAAAATTTATTACCTAACTTTAGAATTTCTGCCATATCACTCGGAATTTCCAACCTTGTCAAATTAATAATCCAGTTATTGCCACAATTTTCAAAATTGTTAACCACCCGGTTGCCAATTTCATTCTGCTCCATGTTCAATATAGTTGCTTCTCTTTCCGATGTTGTAGGTATTTCAAGGCCGATTAATTGGTTAAATTTCCTCAAATGTTTCTTTTTCATTTCTTGAAAAATTGCATCATATCGAATTTTAGAATTTTGAAAAAAATCCCTCCAAATATTAGCCGGGAACACACTTTTAATTTTATTTGATAGTTCCAAAATTTCTTTATTGAGCCGGTTTATGAGTCCAAAAACTTCTCTAATTTTCCACAGTGATGATTGAAAATATGAATTTCAATTCACAGGATTTAGAGGTGGAAAATACTAGGAAAATCTTTATATCGATTCCATACATAAAAGTTCTTTTTGAAAAAATTAAATCAACTTGTCAAAATTTTGAGATGAAAGTGGTGGGTAGACCAGTAAAAAGTTTAGATAAGTTTTTGTTTACTAAGTTAAAAGACGAAATTCCTTTAGAACTACAATCAAATTTGGTGTATAAACTAAATTGCTCATGTGGAAAGGAATACGTTGGACAGACAAAACAGTACCTAAAGAAGCGTGTTTACCAACATGTCATGACTCAATTTTCAACTTTCAAAATTCACATAGTGCAATAACAAACCATTTACGGGACAGTGGCCACGTATTATCTTTAGAGGATGCTACAATTTTGGAGAAAGAAAGTAATTTGGAAAAGCGTTTATTTTTGGAAAATATTTATATTAAGAAAATGCGGGGTCCAAATTTGTTAAATGTCCAGGAAATTTCCAAATTCTTGTTAAATTACTACGACAATGTTATTCTAAATTAATTTACACTTTTGACCAACGGGTTTTTTCAAATCAAGTAGTATGTACATTTGTAAGGACTTGTTATTTTGTTTGAAATTTGTATGTTTTTTTATTTGTAAAAAAATTGTCCTGAGGATGACGGAATAAAGCCGTTGAAACGTCGACAATAAATTAATAAAAAAATAAGCTAAATACCAAATAAATTTGTTTTAATAATTAAGATAAAGCTTAATAAAATATGATATAATTATTATTTGTTGTTGTTTTAAATTTTTTTTTTGTATTCTATCTTTTATTTCATTCCCTTCTACAGTGTGTGAGTACTAGATCACATAAAAATAATCTGATTTCACCATTTTAGTTTTCATAATGAACGTACGCTATTGAGCTTATCTGTAGAGGATTTTTGTGCCATGGTTAATTTTCAATGGAAATTAATTTCTAGAAAATGATGCATTTTGAAATTCTAAGAAACTATATATTTATTTATAAAAAAAACATCAATTTATTTTCTTTTTTTATCTTACAAATAATAGTTACGTTGAAAATAACTCAAACAGTTTCAGATATTATTGTTATTCGATAAAAAATGTTTATGTACATTATAATGATTGTTAAGAGCATTTAAAGAACCTGCATATAAATATCTCCCACGCTCGCCTCACCAAAAACCTTGAAAATTCATTTCACAATTTCAACAATATTGTACCCTTCCTTTTTCTCGTTTTATTTAAGTATATCGTTAGTATGTATAAACATCCTGAATACAATAGTTTCTGATTTGTAGAATGAAATTGATAACAATTTCCTTTGAATCTTTGTTTTGATGCGTTTTGCGTGTACTATTGAGCAACATCGACACGTAACTCCTCCTTCTCTGTTTAACCTTATTGTGTAATCTTACAAGCGTGTTTCAAAATAGAAAAATAAGATAATTTAATTCTTTACTAACGGTTACATTAATTGATATATACTTAGAAATAATTTTCCACCTGATGATATTATTTTTAATAGATTAGTAACATTAAACTATCATAATCAAATTAAATATTCTATTTTCGTAAATTGTAAACCACTCAACTTCTAGTGGTTTACTCTAATATTTCTCATTTCAAATCACCTTTGTAATCCACAAACATAGTTAAAATTTAATATTCCTTTATCTTATCTATTATGATTTAAGAAAACTAAAACAATTCCGCTTTTTTCCAACCACTTTTCTTTGGTTTAAATATTGAGACATCTGCAGCTTGTATTCTCGTTGGATTTGGTTATACTCATATAAGAATAATTTTTAATCCTTCACATAACTTTGATAATTCATATGTGAGGTGGGTTTGATTGTAACGATGGCCGCGGTTGTCATCGTTCCTAACCCTGTTGTTTTAAATAAATTTCCCTGTATTTAGTTGTTTGGAATTTTTTTTTTTTTTTGTACCGAATAGGGGAAACATTGTCTATAAAAACGCTGTGCAGACGTTTATTCGGGGAGTCTATTTTGTGCGCGCAAGCAAACCTGATGCTTGAATTTGAAACGACGCGTCATAATATTCGCTTGGCGTTCCAAGTGTCAAGGGTTTAACTCCCCTGACTTGTCTGTGGTTGAATAGGCACACTGACGGATTAAAAATATAAAAAAATAAAAAAAAAAAATTTTGGAAAAAGGTTTTTTGGCTGGACATTTGCTAGTTAGTTGAGTTTTGATTTTTACACGAGATAAGAAGATAATTAAAAAAGTACATGGTTGAACTGAGCGTTGGTCAGTTCGCTATTAACAAATATATTTTATATAAAAAAAAAACTTAAAAATTCTGTGTATGGAATTTGAGTTTATTAAATTTTGCATAAATACCAGTGCATATAATAAAAATAATAATAAAAACAGAAAAATAATATGTATAGACAATTTGGTAATTAATGTCGTTGGAATCGAAAAAGATCCATAAATACTCATGTTGGAATCGTGTTATAAAATATTTTCTAGAAAAATTGATCGTTAAAAAAGTATCGGTGTATTAATGATTCCGTTAATTTGTGAAAATAAAATGTGCTAATCTGATGCATCTTCTGATGTATTATTTAACAATTTATAATAATATAAACTATTCAAATTACTAACATTAAGTATAATAGAAAATAAAAAAACTGTGATTAGACTAAGTATTCTAGAAAGGGTTTAAAATCATGATAACATGAATTTGGTGTATGAATTAACCGACAATTCACCAATATAATTAATCATTAGGTGTTAATTGCTAATACAAAAGACACAATAAAAAATAAAAAACTCCTAAATCAGTGAATGTAAATCGGTACAATACCAAAAACAAAAACTGTGCTATATATGTAATTCTGTGGTTAAATTTATTCAATGAATGAAGTGCAATATTTACGAATTAAAATCTAATAATAATATCGTAAGATCGTTAAATATCTAAATAGTGAACAATATACCGTGGTGATAAAAACGCCCAGAAAATAACAAAATTATTTTGGCGTCAAGTGTGCATATAAACTAAGATTATCTAAATGATCTTGTATAAACCTGTATAAATCCTTGAGTGCCGCAAGTGTCAATCATTGGATTGTGTAATAAAAGTGATTGCAGTTCTCAGATATTCGTATTGTGTATGTGCACCTAAATAGACAATAAAACCAAACAAACAGTTAGTGCATACAATTGTCGTACGACAAAAATTAAATGTTCGATGGCCACGAACACTCTAATAAGATAAGAATTTTATATTTATGCTTTATTATATTTACATTGACAAAATTTATATTAATTACTAATTATATTCTATGCAAATGATTTTGACTAAATTGATTAATTTGAAATAAGTAAATTTAGATCATAAGTTCAAGGGAATAATGGTTCGTACTAGTAATAATTACTTAGGTGTTTTTTTTTTAATTTATAACAATGGAATTTATTCGGTAATCTATTAAATTTCTCTCACTTTATCACTAATTGATTGATACTAGTACAGGGTTATTACCACTTAGTCATTAATGGATTTTTCAAAAGCACCATTTTATTTTGCTATTATTTATTAATATTCGTTCGGTTGCTTTAGAAATAAATAACTTACATATCGACGATTGTGAAGTTTTTCCTAAGTTTCCTAAAAATAACAAATCATTTGAATGTATGTGTTAAACTTCGTACTAAAAAACTACTTATTAACGAAACATTCATATTACAAGATATTTAAAAAATACTTTTAATAAAATGAAAAATTAACCAAATTTTTTTTCTTTAAGGCATAGACGTAAACACAATTTTATTTAAAGCGAATAAAACTAATTACACACAATTATCTTAAATAAAATTATTAGGTAAAATTACTTATTTTAAAATTAAAACTGCTTCCGGATGTTCCTAATTTATACCAACTATAACGGAAACCTATTATGAATTACTGTAGACCTACTCTAAAGGAAAACCATACACATTTTCCGAAATCTAGGGGAACAGGTAGTTAGGATTGAACATTTCTGAATTCGCTTCCATTATGCTTGTATATCGATTTTTCCAAAATTTTCCTGCTGTTCCTGAAAAGCGCGCATTCTAACGGAAACCTATTATGAGTTACTGTAGACCTACTCTAAAGGAAAACTATATACATTTTCCGAAATCTAGGGGAACAGGTAGTTAGGATTGAACATTTCTGAATTCGCTTCCATTATGCTTGCATATCGATTTTCCAAAATTTTCCTGCTGTTCCTGAAAAGCGCGCATTCTAAGGGAAACCTATTATGAGTTACTGTAGACCTACTCTAAAGGAAAACCATACACATTTTCCGAAATCTAGGGGAACAGGTAGTTAGGATTGAACATTTCTGAATTCGCTTCCATTATGCTTGCATATCGATTTTCCAAAATTTTCCTGCTGTTCCTGAAAAGCGCGCATTCTAAGGGAAACCTATTATGAGTTACTGTAGACCTACTCTAAAGGAAAACCATACACATTTTCCGAAATCTAGGGGAACAGGTAGTTAGGATTGAACATTTCTGAATTCGCTTCCATTATGCTTGCATATCGATTTTCCAAAATTTTCCTGCTGTTCCTGAAAAGCGCGCATTCTAACGGAAACCTGTTATGAGTTACTGTAGACCTACTCTAAAGGAAAACCATACACATTTTCCGAAATCTAGGGGAACAGGTAGTTAGGATTGAACATTTCTGAATTCGCTTCCATTATGCTTGTATATCGATTTTTCCAAAATTTTCCTGCTGTTCCTGAAAAGCGCGCATTCTAACGGAAACCTATTATGAGTTACTGTAGACCTACTCTAAAGGAAAACTATATACATTTTCCGAAATCTAGGGGAACAGGTAGTTAGGATTGAACATTTCTGAATTCGCTTCCATTATGCTTGCATATCGATTTTCCAAAATTTTCCTGCTGTTCCTGAAAAGCGCGCATTCTAAGGGAAACCTATTATGAGTTACTGTAGACCTACTCTAAAGGAAAACCATACACATTTTCCGAAATCTAGGGGAACAGGTAGTTAGGATTGAACATTTCTGAATTCGCTTCCATTATGCTTGTATATCGATTTTTCCAAAATTTTCCTGCTGTTTCTGAAAAGCGCGCATTCTAACGGAAACCTATTATGAGTTACTGTAGACCTACTCTAAAGGAAAACTATATACATTTTCTGAAATCTAGGGGAACAGGTAGTTAGGATTGAACATTTCTGAATTCGCTTCCATTATGCTTGTATATCGATTTTTCCAAAATTTTCCTCCTGTTCCTGAAAAGCGCGCATTCTAACGGAAACCTATTATGAGTTACTGTAGACCTACTCTAAAGGAAAACCATACAATCTAGGGGAACAGGTAGTTAGGATTGAACACTTCTGAATTCGCTTCCACTATGGTTGAACAACGTTCCGGTTGCTTAATTGTGGCGTCCTTGTCGGTTTCATGCTCTTTGGTTTAATTATAATACCACAACTGTAAAGGGGAGTAAAATAATAGTTAGGTAATTCGGAGTAAAATAAAATGTATTTTGTTTAATTTTTATTTCATTCTTCATACATATTATATGCTTTATTTCAGTTAACAATATTATGATTTTAGTAATTGTTTAATTTATTACAAAAGATACATTGATAATTTTCAAATTCTAAAAATTTGCTACATTCTGGGTGCATGTTTCTTTTGCAATAGGTGCATTGTAGGGTTTTGCCTTCTTCCAGTTTTCCGAAACAATAGAAACAGTTTTCCTCCATGTTTTCTGAATTTGCGGCCAATCTGTCCTTAAGTGTTTGCCGATATGTTTGGAGAGCTAAATGACTTGTACTCTCATTATCCGAATGCATATTTTCAATAAAAATTTGTTTAACAATATGTTCGGCGGCATAAATCACGAATAATCCACAGTTGTACCCATCATATTGTTGTGGTAGACCTTTTCCTGGCACTATTTTGAAGTGTTGTGGTACTCTTTTGTAATAAAGAAGAATTTCTTTAACGAAGTGCCGCACCTTTTCGCCCATTGTAAAGAGGGATTTATTTGGATTCAATGGGTCATATGTTATAATTTGGTTTCGTTCAAAATTAACTACGTATACTGTCCAATGACTATTACTGCAGTATGGAATCACTACAAAATTAGATCGATTGCACAAGCTTAACTCCCGTTGTTTATTGTCGTCTAGTGCTTTGTAGGAAACTTTGTTATTAAAAATTTTCGTAGCCACATAATGGTCTAAACAAACACTATTACTGTCTTGTAGCGTAATTGAAATGGCGTTGCAAACAATGTCACATGTCAGAAAATTTGTCCCACTTAATGAAGTGAAGCATGTATTGTACACACAGCTCTCCCATAAGCCGTAGTATTTAAATTTAAAAATTACCAAGTGAAAATTTAGTTCGGACATTTTTTCGTAATAAGTTTCAGGCATTCGATTGAGTACAATAGTTTTAGGAACAAACCGTTGTAACGCTCGTTTGCTTGCATATTTTGATTCCCGATGCTTAGACTTTTTGCGCCAGTTTTCTTCATTGTTACCATCTGGACTTTTTTCGTCATCTCTTATTGAAGAAAGTGGAGTTGAGTGTGGTGTAGCTTTCTGTTTGGCTGGGTTTGATTTATTTAAAAACTGTTTTTTTGCATTATTATTATTTGAAAGTGGTCCACATTCTACTGCTTTTAAAAGCAACGAAGTTTTTTCCTGAAGAGCATCGACAAAACGTCCAAGCTTCATATGCAACTCGTTCAGAAGATTATTTTTTAAAATATTGAACCAATTTTCTATTGGGCCGTTGGATACTCTACATTTCAATCCGAATTTTTTCAAAAAAATCGTTGTCCACAATGGTAAATATTTCATGTATCTCTTAATAAAGAAATAAATAAAATCTTTGCAAAACATTTCATTGGGTTTGCCAGAATCATCACAATGTTCTAGCCTGATTAACACACTGTTATAAATTGATTTGTATCTAAAAGAAAATGGTGAATCTTCGAAGCAAGTATCCTTTTCTAATTCATAATTTTTCACTGTATTGTCATTCGTTTCTGTTTGTTCTTTATTATTATAAAGTATCACATTTATAAGACTCGCCAGTTTATTCTGTGCTTCGATAAACAGCTTATTCTCGTTTTTCGAGCAGCTTAATACACAAAAAATTTCAAATAAAATGTCAATCTCCGGAAAATGCTCACAATCAATTAATAGAAACACAAAAATCATAATATGTTCCCTTAATTTGTTTCGGCAGTTTGGTATTTTATTTTTTATTTGCCTTATTATGATCGCCGCAAAGTGGGAACAACAAATAAAAACGCCAACTTTTTGTTTGATTTCGACCAAATTTATCAATACATCATAAGCAAATTGCAGGTATGCTTTGACGTCCATTAAATCAATTTTTTCCAAAATTGAATTTATAAAAACCCACGACCAGTCAGTAACGAAAACTTTTGGAAGTTTTATTTTAGGTTTTTGCAAATCGACTGCGCTTATGAAATGTTCTAAGAAAATATTAATTGCTGATTGGTCATGACGTGCACTTATTAACTCTGCGATTGGAAGAATAATCCCATGTACTTTAATTACACATGCGTAATAATAAATACGACGGTAATCGTGGTTAATACAACATTTGGGGTTTCTAATCAAACTGCCTGTTGCATCTATGTGGATGATATCTATGTTATTCAACAATTTTAAGGCTTTATCTCTCAAAAGGATGACGTAAAGTGGATTTGAAGCGACGTGAATATATGCATCCTCTTTATTTTGAGAATTAACTCTGTAAATAAGATCGAGTACCTCGCAACCTTGAATTACATCGGCCATTAGTTTCCGTTCTGAACGAGCTTTCCGTAGATTTGTTGCTAATACAATACCCTGAGTATTTCCTTTCTTTAATAAATCTACATCAACATTTTTCAGTTGCTTCAAGCTTTGTAAATAGGCATGCGAATGTTCCAGTTCATCTTGAGCATTCTCTCTGCGACTTCCTCGTAACTGCACAAATTTTTTAATTTGTCCATGGTCTTTAAGGTCTTCTCCTTTAGTAAACATCTTCATCGTTTTAAAGGTATCAATGACAAATTTAAATTGTTGCTGATGATTTTCATACAAACATTTTGCATACTGCGTAACAGTGTTATGAATTTTATTGACATTGCAAGTTTGAAACTGCAAAACACAGGAATGTTTTGTTGCTGTTAAAGCATCCCTAACTGAATTTCTGAGACCTTCATTGTCCCATGATTCTTTTACGTCTAGATCAATCAACATCTGTCCGCGAGAAAACCAGGTAGCAGTATCTAATTCATTGAAAACAATTTCCATAGATTCAACATTTAAATTGTTTGAATCATGAATTATATTGAGGCACGGAATTTCATTTGGATCTGGATCACGGTATTCTGTCATGTTAAAAGACGTAGAGGTTACAGTAGCGTCCTTTATGATATTATCATTTTCTTGTGACATTCTAAGTAGTTTTTGCCACATATTATATAATCTGAAATGATTACTTTTACAGTTTTTTATTTTTAATTTTTCACAAAAACTTGCCCATTTAGTCGTATTATTTCTTGGAATTATTGTATTGTTAATATTTCCGCCAAACAATTCTTTTGCCACACTTTTAAATTTCGCTTCGGTTTTTTTTTAATTTTCAATTTTTTTATTATAGTAGGTCTGTTTAGGACCCGTTTTGGCTTTTTCTTTAACTTCCATTATGTTTAAATTTGTATTTTTTTAACAATTCAAAAGCAAACTAATAATTGAACACCAGTATTATAAACTTCACTCACAAAACAACCAACAAAATAAAAAATAGAAAATGCAACAATAAAATGAAATTAAAACACTTAAAATCAACCAAACAATAGCTATTTCACACACAATAAACGTTAAAAAGTTAGAAAAAGGGCAACTATAAATTTACTGTTGGCTTTTTTTTAATTTAATATTCACCAAATAATTAAACGAAAACACTAGAAAACTATAACTTATGTTAATTTTAATAAACTCACGAAATATTAATTTTAAATTCTCATCAGCTTTTTTTATTTTTATAACCATAAAACTGTATTTGTCAAATTGTTTCCGTATTACAACTATGACTTTTTTTCGTAAATAATATTTCCGTTGGATCTACTCATATACCCGTCAGTATTAACCCATTTCTGACATTTAGTTCATTAGTGCACCAATGCACGTGCTACTACTATTTTTGTTTTATGAAAAAACTATAAGAATTTTCCTGGAATTTAAAAATCGGATATATTCCCGTTATGTTAGACAGTATAAAGTGGAACAAATTTGTTTTTTGATTTAAATGTAAAATTGTCTAAATAGGTTTCCGTTAGAATGCGCGCTTTTCAGGAACAGCAGGAAAATTTTAGAAAAATCGATATACAAGCATAATGGAAGCGAATTCAGAAATGTTCAATCCTAACTACCTGTTCCCCTAGATTTTGGAAAATGTGTATGGTTTTCCTTTAGAGTAGGTCTACAGTAACTCATAACAGGTTTCCGTTAGAATGCGTGCTTTTCAGGAACAGCAGGAAAATTTTGGAAAATCGATATACAAGCATAATGGAAGCGAATTCAGAAATGTTCAATCCTAACTACCTGTTCCCCTAAGAAATTATACATTTAAATTAAAGGTAATGTTTGCAGTTGATGAGTAATTGCCCACGACCAAAGGCAAAATTTTGTTTCAATTTTTTGAACATGCGGTGTAAGAAGTTTTCACTCCAAAAATATATCCCCACTCCGTTTACTTTTTTCTTGAAATTGTTAGTATCTTCCTAATCGAAATTTTTAGTAACGTTCTAATTAAACAAAAAATAATTACTATAGAACTGCGGTCCGCTGGCACGCAACGTTTTTTCCATGTAACTTTTTCCACGACGGGAAAAATTCTTTACGGGTTAATATACGTATTAAACGATAAAAAGATAAGAGCCATTCAATTGCTTAATTAAAACTAATTTTGTATATTATTTACACTAATACACTCGTAAACATTTAGGAATAGGAGAAACTTCACGCTTCTGCTCAAATTCGTGAAGATTTTCCTAAACTGGTCCTAACTTTTTTTAGGAATAATTTAGTAAATACTTCACGTGAACACATATCGTCGTTATAGAAGAAAAAGTAATCATCTACATATTTAAGATTTCGAGTTATAAGGGTTTTAGTATTAAATTTTCTATTAAAAATCCAATTTTTAAATTAAATAGTTTGATTACTGCATCTTTTATATTATTTAATGCCATATCTAATGCTAATGATGTTTTCAATAAAAAGTAAGAATTTCAATATAATTTTGTTAAATTTGTAGATAGAGATTTTTCTTCAAAATAATTTTGTTCGATTGTAGGTAATGATTTACCGTTAAGTAAATACAAAAACTTTATCACTAACTACAATTTTGCAAGAAAAATTAAGAAGAAAAAATCACCATCTACATGCATACATGCATATCAGAATTTAGTTCATACAAAACCAACACAAATGTCTTATACAAGCCATATTATTGCCATACAAACACAAAATAAAACCTACTATTTCTGTAAGTATTAGCGTCATAATACAGTATAATCTTTACATACTTTGATTTTAAATTGTAGTTTGTATCAAAACCAGTATAAAATATCACTAACACCTACAGAAAATAGTAGGTTTTGGATTTAATAATATGCGTGCGTCACGGAAATAATATGGCTTGTATAAAGACATTTGGGTTGGATTTGCATGAACTAAATTCTGATATTATGCATGTATTTATGTAGATGGTGATTTTTTCTTCTTAATTTTTCTTGCAAAATTGTAGTTAGTGACTTTTTAAAAAAATTTCTCAGTAATTAATAAATATAGACAAATTTTGTTTTCAGTATTTGTTAGGTAATGAAAAATAGTCTAAGAAAATATAAAAACCTCAGTTTTGAAAAAAATGTAGATGATTACTTTTTCTTCTATAACGACGATATATACTTTTATGAACTTTAAATATGTTGATTTTTCTGTTTTTATGGGAATTCTTAAGTTCGTGCGTTTTCGGTAAATTTTGTTGCTTTTCAGTTATGAGAGTTTAAATCTAATATTTGGAGGATGAATCGGTAAGTGTGCGACCATGTTCTACCGCGGTAAGTTGATCCTAGCCTGTCGTTCCCATTTCCTTAATTCCTTCATATTCCCTAATATGGTCTAACCTGCATACATTCAACTTCGGAACCACCCGCCCCAACCGCTGAGCTCTAGCCGGCCTAGTATGACCATAACCGAGGCTCTGAATGTATGGATATAACTTTTCAGTAATGACGGGCATTCTTTGTGAACGAATTTATTCGGAATCCCCTCATGTCAGTACACGTCGTTACAAATTATTAACTGATCTTAAGTCAGTTTTTGTTTTGTACCGTTAGTGATTGATTACAAAATAATTGTTTAAGAAAACTTAGTTTTTTTTCTCATTTATCTAATAGTACATAGTGAAAATTTGTAATCCAATAAAGTTAATAATTAATTATATTAGTAATTTAGTATATATGATTCCTAAATAATATTAATAGAAAAAAAAATCATAATAATCAATATTGAAACTGTATCTGAAATTAGTGTCAAACAAAACATAAATTAAATAATGAATGAGTTAATTGACCAGTGTATTTGATCCATTGATCGTAAGACACATTATATAATCGGGGGAAAAAAAAACACAATTTTTGTGTTACGTAGGTAGCAGTGTTGGTCGAATTAAAATTAAGCATTGAAAAATAAAATAAATAAAGAAAACTTAACAGTGAATATGATCTTGATTCGTACCAAGAATAATTCATAATATAAATTGAAAGTGTTGGTGGGCTTGTTGACAAATTGATGAACAGATTCAAAATTTAATATAACAAGGGCCACATGTTCATGGTAACTTGCATACATAGTGATAAATACCACTTTTTAATATCTATAAAATTAATTAATTAAATGAACTGCTAATTTTATCTAAAACTAATTAATAATAATAAATAAATAAAACAGTTATAATAATTTATAGTGAAAAAAAAAACAATCCAAAAAGACAAAAACCGTTAATAATAAAATTGTGATAAATGGTTGCATTTGTACCACATAGCTTAAGCTATAAAAATTCAAATATGGGAATCAGGTTTTCTTTTTAATTATCTTTATATTATATTCTTTTAGTTTTAAGTATTTAGTTATCTATTTTCTTTATATTTTTCTAAATTAATATTAGTTTAATTTTACTTGTGACGTCATAGGTGATAGGGTTTATTTTTAACCATTTTTCTCACATTTGTTAAGTTTGTTTCTTTTCTTTAATTTTTCAATAAAATCTTTGTTAGAAAATATTATTTCAAATAATTTTCTTTGTTTGTTTTTATTACAACACTTCTAATTCAATTTTTTTTTTTGTTGATTGTTTTCTGAGTAATATTCGCATATCGCTTTTCAGTACGAGAAGCTGAAAGCTTTATCGTGTAGAGGAAGAGGTAGGTTTGATCACAGTCGACCATGATAAGTTGATCCCTCTCGTCATTTTTCTGTCCTTTAGTTCCTGTTCCTTTTCCTGTGCGGTCTAACAAGGTTCATGCATGCTCTGGGAAATCCCACCCCAACACCCTAAGCTATAGCCGGCAATAGATGACAGCCCCAGAGCCTCTGCATGAACAAATTTCTCGTAACAGACGATAGTCCGCTAACGTTTCTGTTACAATTTTTTATTACGAACTAAACCATAAAAAAATATAACTTTGCAATTTGTAAACAATAAGTACCTAAATAGAAAAATATTCTAATCAAAATTGAAAACATCAATTACTTAAAAATAATTATTATGTGTAATTTAGAAACTTAAGTAAACTGTAAAAAATTATAAAAAAAATGTGGGGGTGTGGCTGTGTCGTAAATACAGCGGTGTATTTGACGTGAATATGTGTACGTTACGCCGCCATATTGCACAACTTTATCTAAAAATCATTTTAAAACTCCATTTTCATTGTACATACATGCTAAATTTCATCAAAATCGTATAAGAAATGGCCAAGTTCCTTCCTAGTTGGCAATATTACAGAACTTTATCTGAAATTAATTTTAGCATCACATTTTCATCGCGCATACCAAATCTCACTAAAATCTGTTCAGGAATATCCAAATTTTATCCTAGTTGGCCATATTACAGAACTTTATCCAAAAATCATTTTAAAATCACATTTCCATAGTACGTGTTGTTTTTCATCAAAATCAGAAAAGTATTGACTAAGTTCCTTCCTAATTGGCCATATTCGAGAACTTTATCCAAAAAATCATTTTAGAATCCCATTTCCATCGTACATGCTGAATTTCATCAAAATCGGATAAGAAATGGCCAAATTCCTTCCTAATTTGCCATATTCAAGAACTTTATCTAAAAATAATTTTAGAATCACATTTCCATTCCGCATACCAAATTTCACTAAAATAGGTTCAGGAATATCCAAGTTCCTTCCTAGTTGGCCATATTCCAGAACTTCACCCAAAAATCATTTTAGAATCCCATTTCCATTGTACATGCTAAATTTCATCAAAATCGTATAAGAAATGGCCAAGTTCCTTCCTAGTTGGCAATATTACAGAACTTTATCTGAAATTAATTTTAGCATCACATTTTCATCGCGCATACCAAATCTCACTAAAATCTGTTCAGGAATATCCAAGTTTTATCCTAGTTGGCCATATTACAGAACTTTATCCAAAAATCATTTTAAAATCACATTTCCATAGTACGTGTTGTTTTTCATCAAAATCAGAAAAGTATTGACTAAGTTCCTTCCTAATTGGCCATATTCGAGAACTTTATCCAAAAAATCATTTTAGAATCCCATTTCCATCGTACATGCTGAATTTCATCAAAATCGGATAAGAAATGGCCAAATTCCTTCCTAATTTGCCATATACAAGAACTTTATCTAAAAATAATTTTAGAATCACATTTCCATTCCGCATACTAAATTTCACTAAAATAGGTTCAGGAATATCCAAGTTCCTTCCTAGTTGGCCATATTCCAGAACTTCACCCAAAAATCATTTTAGAATCCCATTTCCATTGTACATGCTGAATTTCATCAAAATCTGATAAGAAATGGCTAAGTTCCTTCCTAGTTGACCATTTTCCAGAACTTCATCCAAAAATCATTTTAGAATCCTATTTCCATCACGCATACCAAATTTCATTAAAATCGGTTAAGAAATAGCCAAGTTCCATAATAATTGGTCATACATATTGCAGAACATTTTTTTAAATTTTCTGTCGTTTCTTATGGACGAGTATTACAAAAAATGGCGGTGCTTCCCCCAGGCGGTCCCAGTCCTCACTTAACGTAACAAATTCTTTGATCCTTTATCTATCGAGTGGTGTAATTAAATTTTGGATGTAGATGATAGATATTTGGCTGCAGCATAAAATCGTATACCCATTATTTTGTTATCATCAGTTTTTTGAATTACCCCCCCATATACAGGGTGTTTGGCACATGGGCCAAAAGAATTTGTTGGGGGATTGGGTGGATCATTAGCTAGTTTTCACCCATACACTCTACGTCCGAAGTGTCACGGTAATTGAGATATGATTTTTTTTCGTTTTTTATTTAAATCACCCGAAATCTCGCATTTAAATCGTCATATTTTTTTTGTTTGTCATTGTAATAGCACGAAATAACTTTTATTGTATTCTGCAATATATTTTGAGTCTAAGTAAATCATTATTTGGTACAACTGGTTTCAAGAAAATGACTTATGAGCTTCGGAAGTCTTTAAAATGTGTAAATGTATATGAACAATTTCAACTTCTAAATTCAATATAAAAAATAAACATTATTTTGAACTTAGGTTTATTTTAAAAAGTTGTCTAGTTTATACCCTTTCCAACGGTATGCTACATGTTGGAGGAATCATTTATAATGTGGTCAAAATAAGAGATACAAGTTGTCAGGGTCAAGAAAATTATTTTTATGTTTATTACATTTTTATTAAACATGAGTTATAATATTTGTTCAAACTGTTCTCTTCTACTCCGTATGCATGCAGGACACCTTTCACTTATCTCAACTGTTGTTGTCCGAAATCGTATTTCTGTTTTCATTGTTTCAAAAGCATTGTTTCATTATTGATTTGATAAGTTTCGTTTACGCAATCCACAAGCTCTAAAAACCGTCTCATCATAACACTCATGAAGTTCCAGCGAGTTTTTGTGTCTAGTTATAGTTTCAGTTTTTCCCCAATTTTTGCGATACAAAAATTAACAAAGTTTTGAACATTTTTACGATCGTTCGTACATTCTTCACTATTTGTGCAAACTCACTAATCATTGGTAAACAGTTTAGCTCTTCATTTCCCTCTCCTCAAAATTATAATCAGTATCATCATTCGTAGCATCTTCTTCGGTTAGACATTCCTAAACGAGATCACCATCAATGAAATCACTTTCATCAGCCATTATATCCTCGACATCTCCAAAAGCGTCTGCGTAGGCATCGCTATCAGGTTTTTTTATAAAATAATCAACTATGGTCAAATGTAAACCATGATTATGGCAAAGCTAGCTAATTGCATCCAAATTTCTTCCAAATTTTCGTGAAAATTTTTTTCTCTCATTGATTCTTCTGTTATTTTTTTATATCACAGGGCGGCACAAAAATACTGAGATATTGATTGAAATTAAAACAATATTGGGAATTAATTTTCATGTAATTACCTAAATAAATTTTATTAAAATTGTAGTTTAAAAAAATATCCGAATATTAGAAAATATAATCGGATAACGAATAGTGAAAAATGGGGCGAATATATTCGGATATCGAGTATCCGAATATCGAATTTGGATGCTCTAGTATTCACGTCAAAAACTGTTAACCGTGTTAATTAAAGTAATACTGTATTCTGTATGAGGAATATTTAATGTTATCTGCAAAAAAATATTTTAACTTTATAAAATTGGTGTTTTTGTAAAATAAAATAATATGAAATTTGAAATAAATAAAGACAAAAACAAAAACTATACATTAAAAAAGTATAAAATATAATAAAGGTTAAAACACAACAACGCTATAATTACGTCGCAATGTCTTTACAATCATTAATTGATATCGACGAACATTATATCGTCCCTCTAGTAATGAAACAGCGTATAAGAAAAATAGTAGTTTTAAAATAATTCGCATTTAAATATTTTTTGAAAAAACTTTTTAAAATAAAATCTTTTATTTCATAGAAAATTAAATTTTCTATAATATAAAAAATTTTATTTCAAAAAGTTTTTGCAATAAACATTTAATTTCGAATTATTTTAAAACTACTATTTTTCTTATACGCTGTTTCATTACTAAAGGGACGATATGTACATGAATATACATTAGTATATAAAACGTCATTGAAATTATATACATAATTAAATTTATCCATATCTCATCTATGTATAGATATATACATATACAGTAGTAGGAATCCGAGCGCTTTGGCGTGGGAACCAAATTTGACCTTGACCTTTGACCTCAAGGTCATCGACCTCAAGGTCATGACCTTGGGCTGTCAAATTTGACAAGTCAAGGCCATGACTCATCATCTTTGACACATCAATCATTATTTTGACAGCTGTCAAAATAATGATTGATGACCCATCAATCATTATTTTGACAGCTGTCAAGATTATGATTGATGTGTCAAGGATGATGAGTCACGACCTTGGTATGTCAATGTCATCGGTCAAAACCAATGGCTCACACACGCAGTGTTGCCAGACAATTTTTTTTTAAATCTGTAAATTTATCAAAAAAAGTCTGTTTTTGAGCAAAAAAATCTGTTTTTTCCAAAAATGTTTGGTAAAATAATTTAACAAAGCTAATTTTATGTTTGGCTTGTATTTCATAAGTCATGTACATACTTTATATAACTAAATAAGCAAATCACAAAATAATCTCAGTAATAAAACTAATTAAATTTAAAAAAATTAATAAAATAATTAAGCAAACCACATTAGGATTTTTAGAATCAACAAATTTCAGTAAATCAACATTATTTTTAAAACATAATCCACATGTTTTCCTTTTAAACATAATTTGGACAGAAGAAGAATTATACATATAGATTTTGACTTAAAAAATCTGTACGAATAAACATTTTCCAAGAAATCTGCAAATATTACATAAAATCTGTTTATCTGTTTTGCCGATTGAAAATCTGTGAAAAACAGATAAATCTGTCAATATGGCAACCCTGCACACACGCCAAAGCGCCGGAAACAGGAAGTGGAAAGGTGAGGGAATTATTTATTTAATGTGACTCACCATTTATTATGACTTACCTCTTCGACGATCAGCAGCGATATGAACATTTTCATGCTACATAACCGCTATTTATACAAAAAAAAATAAAAAAAAAAATAAAAAAAAAATAAAAAAAATAAAAAAATAAAAAATAAAAAAAATAAAAAAAAAAAAAATAAAAAAAAAAAAAAAAAATAAAAAAAAAAAAAAAAATAAAAAAAAAATAAAAAAAAAAAAAAAAAAATAAAAAAAAAAAAAAAAATAAAAAAAAAATAAAAAAAATAAAAAAAAAAAAAAAATAAAAAAAAAAACACGATAATTTTGTGTCCAGCCCCGTCTCCGCCGTGTTCAGCCACGCATGCCGCGTCCAGCCCCGCCCCGCCCCGCCCCGCCCCGCCCTGCCCCGCCCCAGCCCCGCCCCGCCCCGCCCCGCCTCGCCCCGCCGTGGCCGCGCCCCCGCCGGGGCCCCCGCCTTGCCTTGTCAAGACGAACGCGCTTGGCGCCTTCGGCGCCAAGCGCGTTCGTCTTCGCAGCCGCGCCCAGCCCCGCCCAGCCCCGCCCAGCCCCGCCCAGCCCCGCCCAGCCCCGCCCAGCCCCCAGTCTAGGTTCCCAACGTTATTGAAGAAATCGAGGAGAACTTCAGCGACCACAACAGCAAATTACAGGCATTACTTTTTAAGATGGTACAAATCGATGACATAATATTTGTCTTTCACTATCGTGTCGTTTTTGATAAAAAAAAACGAGCTTCCGGGTGGCCTAAATAAAGCGTGTCAAGTATATTTTAAAAATCGACTCGAATATTGGAGAACAAACGATGTTGTAAATATATGCGTGGTCATCGAACATAATAATAATAATGACATAATATTTGTCTTTCATATTATCTAAACGCTATTTATAGCGAACGATAAAAAAAATCTTGATAATTTATGCAAAAAATTTGCCATTCATTATCTAAATTTCGAAAGTTGTATTCGTTTTTTATTGATCATTATAATGACCTATGAATTAATTAATTTTCGTGAAAACGAAAGTAATACTGAATGTTTGTGAATAATCGAGATAGTTGCAGTCAATAATAATGACATAATATTTTTGTCTTTGTATCACACAAATTTCTTAATTAACATATTAACATTCGTCAAGATATCAGTAATTATTAAGATCTAATTTGTATGTATGTGTCACTTTCACAAAAACGGTTTGCTAAGAGTATAAAAGGCCGTGAATTCTCGTTTATACGTTAGTATATTTGTAAAAGTATAGTGTTTGTAACAGTGAAAATAGTGCAATTTTAAAAAAGGTAATACAATATAGAATAATATAGTTTATACATTTTTGAAGAAAACGTTATTTTTGTCTTACAGAAATAATGGAATCTTCAAAATTTTTTATCGTTGATGATGACGAAAATGTAAACCGTAGATTCAGATTAACCCGTAGAAGGATTAATTTCAAACTTGTGGATATGCCTGAAGAAGAGGATAACCCATTGGAGTGGGTAAAGTCAGCGATAAGTAATTTATATGATTACGTAATGGCTAACGTAGATCCAAACGAGAAAATAGGGTTCGATTTCACAAGTGAAAAATTTAATAATCCGGCGTGGATTAAATTCAAAAGAGCACGCGATGTCAATTTAGACGATATATGGGATATGCTTAGTAGTGTATTCCAAAGTAATTCCGAAGGTTTGAATTTAGACACCTTCAAAATAACTCTGACCCGTATTAATTTACCCTCGGGAATGGGAAGAAAGCGTAAAGATTTTTATAATAACTTCCATGAGGAGTGTAGAGAGCGACGAGGTTTCATATCCGTCAATAATAAAGACAATCTTTGTTTGCCAAGAGCCATCATTATTGGCAAGTATTACGCTAAAAATAGCCCTTTAAAAGCAAAAGTACGTAATAATGTCGGTAAGCTACAAGACATTAAAGTACGAAATTTGCTATTAAAATCTCGTGTTGATATTCCGCGAGAGGGTGGTGGTATTCACGAGTTACGAAGACTTCAAGCATACCTAAAAAATTACCAAATTATCGTATACGATTATCAATCCTCGAATAGAGAAATAATTTTTAAGGGACCTGAAAAAAACAGAGAAATAAAGTTAATTTACTCTGATAACCATTATAACGTGGTTAATTCAGTAACCGCTATGTTTGGCAATAATTATTACTGTAAAGAGTGTCACATTTCTTTTAAACAAAAGGGCGAGCACAGATGTAAGAAAACCTGTCCATGCTGTCACCAGGCACCGCCATGTGAAAGGACTGTTGACGTCATGTGTAATGATTGTAATCGTAGTTTTCGGGGTCAATCTTGTTTAGATAAGCACAAAGGCAATGCAATTTGTGATATAATTCGTAGTTGTTCTTTGTGTCTTCGTACAATTACGAAGAATCGGACACATACATGCGGAGAAATGTTTTGTAAAATCTGTGCTAGTCATCAGCCGGAAAACCATTTGTGTCATATTCAATTGGATAAGAGGAAGCCGAAAACGAGCGAAATATTATTTGTATTTTTTGATCTTGAAACAAGACAGGAAAAAATAAGCCCCGATCAACCCAATAGAAAAATTCACGAGCCTAATTTATGTGCTTATGAACAGCGTTGTGCTGCTTGTATAAATGCTGATTCATTATACATGTGTCAGCAATGTGGTTTTCGAAAGGGTTTAATCAAAACGGGCGATATTATAAAACAATTTGTGGAATTTATATTGAATAAGAGGAAGCTCTTTAAAAATATTGTGGTCATTGCTCACAACGGTCAAGCCTTTGATCACCAGTTTATACTAAAATATTTTTTAGAACAAACTAAATTTAAACCTTACCTTTTAATGAGAGGTACTAAATTGATTTTAATGAAGGTAGACAACGTTAAATTTATAGATAGCTTAAATTATTTTCCTATGGCTCTATCAGCACTACCAAAAGCGTTCGATCTTCCACCGTCATATAAAAAGGGTTACTTTCCGCATCTTTTTAATACCATAGCTAACAGAAATTATGTAGGAAACATGCCTGACTTAGCATATTATTCTCCGGATACAATGAAAAATTGTGGTGCTTGTGATCAATTTTGTACTAAGGAAGGATGTAGAAATAATTTCTTAAGCTGGTATCACACAAAGGTACAACAGAATTATGAATTTGATTTTATAAGTGAATTTGATGCTTATTGTCAATCAGATGTTCAAATTCTCGCTCAGGCTTGTGTAAAATTTCGTCAAATTATACTAGACCAGTGTACGGTATGTCCATTTATGGAGGGTACCACTATTGCTTCGACTTGCAATCTGATCTTTCGTCGAAACTTTTTGAAGCCTAAAACCATTGGAATTATCCCTAAAAATGGTTATCGAAAGACGAACAAACATTCCAAAGCGGCTCTTAAATGGTTGATAGAAGAGAGTCGATTACGTAATATTTCTATAACTCATGCTGGTAACAATCGAGAAGTTTCTATAAATGGTCTCATGGTTGACGGTTTTTGTGATGCAACTCATGAAATATTTGAGTTTCATGGTTGTTACTATCATGGGCACGAGTGTCTAGTCACTAACAGAGATAATCCGATACATGAAGATAAAGCAGACACACTAAATAATCGTAGAAGGCGTACAATAACAAAAACCGAAAAACTAAGAAGTTTTGGTTATACGGTGATTGAAAAGTGGGAATGCGAGTTTATATCTAATGTACCAGACACTCATCCTTTACTAAATTATGTACCTCTAAATCCTCGAGATGCGTTTTACGGGGGTCGAACGGACAATACTAGAACGTACTATAAATGTAAACCTGGCGAAAAAATTAGTTATATTGATGTTTGCTCCCTGTATCCGTGGGTATCTAAATACGGTAAATTTCCTGTAGGACATCCTACGATTTATATTGACGCGGAATGTAGCAATTTAAATCTACAACAAACCGACGGAATTATAAAGTGTAATATACTACCACCAGCAAATTTATATCATCCAGTATTACCGCTCAAAATGAATAACCGACTAATGTTTCTGTTGTGTCGCACTTGTGGAGAATCATTCAACCAGTCTAATTGTACACATACATCGGCAGAGCGATCATTATCAGGTACATGGATAATTGACGAAGTAAACGAGGCCATTCTAAAAGGTTATAAGATGCTATATATCTACGAAATTTGGAAATTCGAGACAGTCCAGCAGAACGATCATACTGAAGGACTCTTCACTGCTTTTATAAATAAATTCTTAAAAATGAAGCAGGAATCATCTGGATGGCCATCAAACTGTACCACCAAAGCTGAAAGGGACAAATATATAGAAGAATACCGAAATAAAGAGGGCATATCATTAGAAGAGTCTAAAATAGAGAAAAACGCCGGTCGCAGATCAATAGCCAAAATAACCTTAAACTCGTTTTGGGGAAAATTTGGACAAAAGGAAAACCAATCTCAGACGATCATCATACGAGAACCAGGGGCTTTATATAATTTAATGACGGATCCATCTATAGCGATTAATAATATTCAGGAGGTCAACGATGACACGATCATAGTCAATTGGGAGTATATTGCTGAAGCATCTGAAATTTCGCCAATTGCTAATGTATGCATCGCCGCTTACACAACAACACAGGCACGATTAAAACTATATAGTTATTTGGAAAAGTTAGAGGAACGAGTACTATACTATGACACAGATAGTGTTATATACGTTTCTCAAGACGACATGGACCAGTATGAACCGCCTCTGGGATCTTTCCTAGGAGATATGACAGATGAGTTGGAGGAATATGGTCCAGGTAGCTACATCACAGAGTTTGTATCTGGTGGTCCTAAAAATTATGCATATGAAGTCTTATCACCCAGTGACGGTAAAAAATTCGTAAAATGCAAAGTAAAGGGTTTCACTCTGAATTACGAAAATTCTCAAAAAATTAATTTGGAGAGAATGAGAGATATTATCCTAGCAGAAGAAGAACAAACCGAGCCAATACCTATTACACATCACAATATAGTGCGAACAAAAACTCATGAAGTTGTGAGTATAACGCAAACGAAGCACTATAAGCCGCAAAGTAGAAAACGTCGTTTTTTACGCGACTACAACTCACTACCGTATGGACATGAAAACATTGGACAGGTAAAAAAAAAACAACAACAACAGCGTTGATTTTAAAAAAAATAATTATTTTTAATTTTATTTTAGGAATAATAATCAACTAATAAAAAATAAATCAGAACTTTAAAGAATATCGTTTTTATTGACCCATGAGTTGTGTGTTGAATCAAAACCAAGCCATTTCACGAATACCTTTGCGCCTTTTCTCTTTATGATTCGTTCCACAAGATAAGTATCCGGATGACTAGTCTTTTGAAGTTCTTTCTCATAGAACTGTCCAGCTATTGGTTCCCCTTGATAATCAGCGAGTAAATATGTAACCGGAAAATTGTCATTGATGTCGATAATATTAAATATTTCAGTAGTCCAGTTTGGAGTGTAGCCTTTCGCGAAAACACTTTTATATTTACTAATACGAACAAAATCCCCTACATTAAATCGGTTTTTATGTTTTATCTTTGGATGCGTGTATATCCTCTTCATAAGATAGCTTTCATTTGTCTTATTAACTTCAACAGGCGATAATTTAATTGTACGATGTTTCTTATGATTATATTCCTTTATTAACTTTTCAATAATATTCAACCATTTATAAGACCCCTGAAGACTAAACGCCTTCCACATCTTGTCCTTAATTGTTCTGTTAAACCTCTCCACAATACTAGCCTTCAGTGGACTGAACGTAGAATAATGGTTAATATTTTTATCTTTCATCAGTTGTTTGAAATATTTATTGTAGAATTCGGTTCCCATATCCGTTTGAAGATTTCGTGGCGTTCGTTTACTTTTAGTGAATATTTCGTTTAGTGTATCAGCAATTATCGTTGCTGTTTTATTCTTTACAGGCGCAGCCCAGGCAAATTTAGAGAAGACATCAATAACGGTCAAAAGATATTTAAAGCTTTTATTTTCTTTGGCATACGGTATCATTTCGACGAGATCTGCCTGCCACAAATCATCAATTCCATTAATTTTTACCTTACGACGTATAAAATTTTTACGTGCCGGTCGGTGTAATTCGTCAACTATCTGAGCACGACTCATCGTTAAATATAACATTTCATACTGTACGTGCACCCATATATATAGATTTTAAATCAGTGATCAAATGGACGTTGAATCAAATAGACTGTTCACATTTAGAGACTGGCCTCACCGAAATTTCTTAGATCCCCTGGAAATGGCCTACTATGGATTTTTTTATCTAAAAGCAAAAGATTGGGTAATGTGCAACTATTGCGGCATTCAAATAAATCGCTGGGTAATAGGAGACGACATATGTGCGGAACATCTTCGATGGTCACCATCGTGCACATGGATTCAACAAAAGCTAGGCAAAGAAGAAGAAGAAGAAGACGTGTCATATCCGTTGTGCTATGGAAGTTATAGTGAATTTATTAATGATATGAAAATAAAGAAACAACAAATTTATAAAAAATCTTTTATTTATGCACCAAAACTAATATTATAACGGTCCGTTTTTACCATTGTTAATGCACCGCTGTTACACAACTCTTTTATATGTTGTATTTCTGAGTCCTCTAAAACGTTATACCGTTGCGGAAGAAAAATTGTATTTTCAGCCGTCTCCACAAGTGTCCTCCTTCCGTATCTTGTATCCACGTTCTTGATCTCCACGACATGATAACTTATTCCAATCACTAGATCATCAAACCTGAGAGTCGCTTTTTCGACGAACGGCGCCACATTGTTAAGTTTTTCTAATAACTGTTGAGCTTGTTTATCCATGGTGATTATTCTTCTTGAACTGTGCTCCAACCAAACAAATTAAACGCTATTTATACTTTAGCTCAAGTCCGCCCATTGTTAATCAACGAGGTAACTTTCTAAAATCAGACGTCAGCGCTTGGACCCCGCCGCGCCCAGTCGCGCCGCGCCCAGTCGCGCCGCGCCCAGTCGCGCCGCGCCCCCGCCGGGGCCCCGCCATGGCCACCGCCTTGCCTTGCCTTGTCAAGACGAACGCGATTGGCGCCTTCGGCGCCAATCGCGTTCGTCTTCGTAAGCGATGCAACGATAAAGTTTTTTTTTTTTGGTTCGACAATATTGAGCGGGGACCTTCAAAAAGTGATGCAACGACAAAGTTTTAAACATGTTTCGACAAGATTGAGCGGATCTTCAAAAATCGAACACACTTTTTTTTGTTTTGTTTGAAACATGTTTCAACAAGATTGCTGATAACAACAAAATTTTGAAACCTGTTTCGACAAGATTGATGACCTTCAAAAATCGAGCACATTTTTTTTTTTTGTTTGAAACATGTTTCAGCAAGATTGCTGACCTTTCGATTGCCAATGTTTTTGAAACATGTTTCAACAAGATTGAACGGACCTTCAAAAAAATAGAACACATTTTTTTTTTGTTTTTAATTTTTTTTATTGAAATTTATATTGTTGTTGTGTACAATTATGCTTTAGTTACTTGTTTTTCTCTAATAAAATTAATATATCCGACACCCTTCACCATATTAATAAAATCGCATTTTGGAGCCCAGATTGCATGTTGATCCCACGGTTCCTCATTATCGTTCCAGTTTTTCAAGGTTATTCCACAGCAAAAACATTCTACCGCATCTCCTTTTTTAGTGTAGAAGAATCCGGCTTCGGATAATGGTTCGATCAGATACTTCAAAGATTTTGGCCAATTCTTCATGTATGAATCTTTACGAGTCTTGTACATCATGTACTTGGCTGAATCCATTATGAACGGAGCATCAATGTCTGAATAATCGGTATGCATCTTCGCCAAAATCCTTATTATGACTAATGTTATTGAGTAATTTGGTTAATATTTATAGAATTTTGCACAATATTTTTGAAATAATCGTCCAATAGTTTGGAGGCGCATAATATAGGGATTTCAAAAAACAATCTCGAAAAATTAATAGTATCTAAGTCTATTTGATAGGGTACATCTAACAATTCGACTAGCTTTAACACTTCATGTTTCAGACACTGTTTTAAATAAGCCTCATAATAATCGGTTACTAGATTAGCGGTTCTGTGCTGATAATTTATCACTCTTGTTAAAAACGGTAATAATTTATAGAATTCATTCCATTCTTCGGTGTTTAGAGTAATTTTGCCACGAAGATCGCGTATAGTTAAACCCTTTTGTTTGACTATCACTAAGTTAAATTCTTTAAACTGAATGGTAGATGATGTATCAGTATTTAAATAATTATTTATTTCATCACGAAGTTGATATATCTGCATATATATCGAAAATTCAATAATTTTAGGAGCGCCTGTCTTCTTTATTATACGTATTACGGGTATTAGAAGTTTTGAATCGTAACCAACACTAATTGATGTTTTTTGTAAATTATCCAAAAAATAACAGACCGATAGTAATAAATTAGATTCCATTGAACCTTCTCGGTGCGCGATCGAAGTAACACTAATTTTGCTTTTCACAGGTCTGATACAGAGAACAGTTTTCGCGGCGCCCTAATTTAAATGCCGATCTAAACGCAACTTTAACTTTATTATCATTTATCGACAAATTTTTATTTCCAAATCGTGAATAAAATGATTTTAAATTCTTTTTACGGCATTGATACAGCAGAAACATACAACAAAATTCTCCACATAGAGTACTAACACTACTTTGCAACTGTTGCTTGTTGTATATGTATTTAGAGCAATTATTTTTTAAGAATGTTTTGATCTGGGTGTGACGCGGAGGTAACCCATAAGAATCAAAATAGATTGAGTAACCTTTAACGGGTATGTAAATAGCAACCCAATGTTCACCTTTATGTTCGGACCGGTCCGTGTTGATCACATAGAAGATTGGCTTTGATTTTACTTTTCGCGGAATTCGATCTAGCGGATAAACCCCATAAGTATGCTGATTTATACATTTATTGACTGACAGAGCACTCATTATTTCAAAATTATACATCGCGTGTGTGTGTGTGTATAAATCATTAATGACAACTCTATTTATAGATTTGATCAAAAATTTGTAAATACATTTCGGTTTTTATTAATTTCCATAACAGCATTAAACTCTGTATAGACGAGACAGGTTATCGTAGAACTTAATGATTCCGAAAATCTACCTTCTATCCTTATGTTACCGTCATTCAAGAGATTCTCACATGATGATGTGCCTGAATGATCTGCCGTTAAATCAAATGCAAGCATGAAACAACCTTTATCGAATAGCTTTTTCGTAATCTGATGACCTTTATCAAAATGATGAATACCTGTTCCTTTAAACAATGTAGAGTATGCTCGAGTGCTAATGTTAGCAGCTTTAGTGTAATTTAATTCAATAGGTTGATTTGGTATTTGGACACCGTTTACTACCAAATTGAAGGATGCTAATTTGAAATGCTGAAAATTAAACGGATTTTGACTGCGTTTTCCTGTATAGGCTGAATTATCTACCATGGCAAAAATTAAAAGGTTTGGTAAAACACCTAGAACCACATTGTCCAGAGACAAGGAAGAATTGCCCTTTGGGATAGTAAACGATTTCACTTCTACACGTTTATAAGGGTATATGGCATTTTGTTTTTCCAGAACATTGCTATGAGCGATCAAAATATTTGGATTTACTTTCACCTCATTCATGTGTAATGAGGCATCCATTATTTTGATACTACCAACACCCGTTTCCGCTTCCATTATATAGAATTCAGGTTTTTCTAGGCTTAAGACAACCCGTAAATCAACATTATTTATTAAAAGCTTATTTTGATTGAAAATGTCAGTGTGCAATCTCCCTATTAATTCAACTTCTTCACTGCCGTTAAATATTTTTTTACGAATGTCCAGTCCTGAGTTTTTACCCATCTCTGTCGAATCGAAGGCACCTTTATCAATGTACCAACCAACTGATTCGAGGTGAGTTGATGCTGCGTCAGTACCATAATTTAAGAGAGTTTCAATATATGAGCGGTAATGATAATTGATGTCGGACTGTGAAATTGATTTACCATTGAGATATATCGTACACTGTCGAAAAAGTGAATGTAATATATTGTTAATTACTCCAATATTACTAGCGGTGTCGGCTATACCACCTTTGTCATCTTTAACTAATTTAACCCTTAAACGTAGTTGAACACTAGAAAGATCTCTATAAGTATCTCCGCGACCTAATAATGCAAATTCTATTGACGATGGATTCTCTATAGAAGCAATTGGTTTATAAACGACTTCGTGCGTTCCCAAAATATTCGCTTGTAATGGGCGATTAGTAAATAAATCTAATTCAGCTTTCATACATTCTCTATCCATTTTAATTAAAAATATCCAGGACCCTTTTAGTTTGTTGACGCTTGCACGGTACAATCGAATGATTGAACTTTTGCGAAGTGCGTCGTCTTTTTATAGATTTTTTACCCTTTCCCTCCTGAGATTTATTTGCTGCTAATTTCTCCAGACCTTTGGAGGCTAGATCCTGTACGGCCTGTATTCCGTGCTCTTTCAGAACATCTTTTAGAGGTTTAGTACCGGCATCGCGTAATATAGCCGCTCCTGTTTTCAATGACTGGTTTTTAATCTCATTTAAACCACTCGAAATCATAGGTCGCAAGAATTTAAATAATCCACTAAAAATACTCCCTATACCGCTGCCACTTTGTAAAATATACGGTTGTGTATATATGCGACCTATGTCACTCATACCACCTCCCGCCTGGAGTAAATAATATCTGGTATATACTCTATCCATCGATATGTTTCAACTAAATAAAACAATATTTTTAACCTGTATTTATACTATTCTTTCTGAAGTGCAACATTATATATGTTGGTAGGTAGCTCTCGATAAAATTAATTCTTTTTCCATATCCATCCATAATTAAAACTGATATTGATTCAATGTAATTTTTTTCCAAAGGACAATATTCAATGTGATCAAAACTTACTCGGGTTTCGTGCGAATAAACCGGGATTATACGTAAAAATCTAGTTTTATCTTTACCAATAAACCGTGGTTTTGTTATATCCGTATAGACGTACATATATTGCATAGATGATGGTGTAGGTGGTGGTGTTGGTGATTGTACGACTGTTTTTTCGGTTGCAGTGTTGGCTGTTGATGGGTGAAAAATATTAACTACGTCTTTCGGGATATAAAATAAAGAGGACTGTAACACACCTGACGCTGGTAACACTATTACATTTTTAGCCGAAACATTTCTATGCAAGTGTTGAAGGTTATGGGGTACTATCACGGCGTCTCGACCATCAATTTTAATATACATTATTTTTTCTGTTTCAGGTATTTGTCTTCTGCGGATTTGTTCAAAAGTATTTTCTAAATATTCCACTAAAACATTCACATTTCGTTCGGCTTTCGGAAGCTGAAGCAAAATTGACTGTAGAAAGCGTCGCGCTCTGTCGTACTCCTTTATTTCGACAATAACTTTTTGCATTTTATATTTATGATTCGCCGTATCTTTCCCTATCGGAATATTGACAAACAAAGTGTCTTGTGTATTGGACACTGTAACTTTACTACCGTCGAAATTATCTCCGCGCAACGCTTCTACTACCGACAATTTAATATTGTCCTTTAACATTAAATATTCCATTATGCCGATATCTTCAGATGCTTTAATGTTACGTGAAAAACATCTCAACAGTTCATCTAAATCAATAGTATCCTTGTATTTTTGCTTTAATTCAGTCTTATCCACCTCAATTGACGCATTAAACTCTGTAAATGGAATCTTTAACATATTTGAAGTTGTTTTTGAGGTTAGATGCGATAACATGTCATAATCACTATAAAATAAATTGAATAAAGATTTTAGCGCGCTTTCTTCTAATATTATGGATTTTGGAATTTGTGATAATATTGATTTTAAGAATACGTCAATACTATCGTAATTCTGATATTTAAGAGTTATATTCTTTATCATGTCTTTATGATTCGGTAAGTTAATTTTGAAACTATATTCTAATGCATGTCTTGTCAGTTTCGTATACGGCACTTGGCTCCATTCAGTAGTAGTAATTTTTTCAAATATAATCTCTTTGATTTTTCGACAAGCCTGGTCGTGATCGAACCCCTCTTCATCGCTCACTACATAGTGATGCATATTCTCAAGAAACGATGCAAATGAAATAAATAGCGTTCCGCTGAGTTTAACTAGGTCGTCAGAAGTAAATTCAATTCTGAATTTTGTTTCTCCCTCGACTTGAACAGTGACTTTTTTAATTTCGCGCTTAATACGCTTCTTAGGAGCGATACTTATGTCTCTCCTTTCGCGAGTATGCGCCGAATGAAAATTATTAAAACCCATTTCTGTTAAGCCGACGCTCCATGCATCAGAAAAGGTTACGGGCACGTGAAGTTTATTGGTAAATGAAGATAAAACATTATTAGGATAAATGTCTAAAGAATTGTTGCTCGTTAGACAGACATAGAATTGGTCTTCTGTAATCAGCATATTGGATGATTATAATAAACATCCGGTATTGTGGGGTACATTTATACCTTTTTCGGATAACACGTCCACGAAATTTTTTTAGTTACTTTGCCGCTCTGTTTCCTACTATATAATTTTACACCACTCCCTGTCTGTTTTCCAGGTCTATTTCGCATAGGGTACGCTGAGTCTTCAACTTCTTCTTCTAGTTCGTCGTCGGTAGATATATCGACTGAGATCGAATGATCATTTACATCGTCGTAATATCGCGCTCCTATAACTCTATTGTTTTTTGTTTTTTTCAGCTTCAGCAATCTTAAACTAGCACCCTTTAAGGCGTGTGTGTATGCTTTTTTTCGTAACATAGATTCAGCCATTATTGCATCAGCCCTCCTCTCTAAACGAGTGGGTTTTTTAATTTTGATTATTGTTACATCCGTAGGGGCGGTCTGTTCGGGGTCAAACTCAGTTTCTGGTTTATTTTCGTAATTCTGTTCAGCATTTAAATACATTTCTTCCGAATTCTCATCTGATACGCTCGATTTTCTTTCAATGTCTATCATTTTGGGTTTTACATCGACTAATGTATTCTCACTCTGAGTTCCGATAGATTGTACGGTGTTTTTTTCACTCTGAGTTCCTACAGATTGTAGTTGTTTTTCTTCACTCTGTGTACCTATTGATTTTTGCTTATTCTCATTCCGCCAATATCCAAATTTATGTGGATTTTGAAGTAATACCTGTCGATAGTTATACCATTTATCTGTCTCATTCATTGTTTTGTTCGCTAATATTTTTTTTAATTTACGATCCGTTTCTGATAACTGCTCATCGTCGATTAACAGTTGTTTCCATTTTTTTAGTAATTCCGGAGATATTAATATCATTTTTTGTAATAAGGACTGGTTTTTGTTCATTGTGTAAAATGTTCGACTAGTTTTCCAACGGCTCCTGCTAGTAAAGATCCTAATAAAACCGGTAAAAATCCTCCTTTTTGGATAAGTATGTTACGCTTTCGCATTAACTTTACTTTTGGCGAGGCCAGATTGCGTAAAGTCTTTTTATACTTTTTCAAACGGGATTTTGTTGAATTTGAAATTTTCATATTACCATTTAAAGTATTCATACATATCTCGCACAGCGCTTTTATTAAACTAGGGTTTGAATTTTTCAAAATATTTTTACGTAATTGAGGATTAGCATTTTTCAATATATGCAGAAAATGTTTGTTCACCGCCAATTTTTTCATATTCGCTACAAATGTTTCTATTTCCTAAAACCGATTTTGGTATATAACAAACTAGAAGGTCTTTATTAAAAACTTTTGTTCTGAATCTCGTCAGCTCACTTCCTGTCTGTGTTAAATCGAACATCAAATAGGTAAAAGGCTTTTCTGTCACCTCCTTATATACCCTAGCTAATTCGGTTGAATTTTCGGGATATATCTGGCGAGCTAATGGAGCAATCTGTGATTGATCCCTAGGGTTTTTAAAGAAAACTAAATATTTACAATTTAGAGATATGTCACGGGCGTATTTACCTTGGTGAAACACGTTTTGAGTTGTTAGAATAATTGACAAATTTCTATGATGTGAACCTTTTGTGAAAAGCTCACACACATTTTTGGTGTATGCTTCTAGCATTAAGTCATCTAAAATAATTAGAGTATTAGACTTGACGTCATCAAAATTATCCGGAATGTTATTCATCACTTCGATATTATTATTCATGTATAAGTTTTGTGGTATTGCATTTCTTTCTGCGTTACACCACAATACTCTATCGAATTTCTTGTTTATACTATTAAGCAAATTCATTATAAAGGTAGTTTTTCCACACCCCGATGGACCCGATATCATTATTGTAAATGGTGCTCGAAACATTTTTGAAATAACGTTTAATAAAACAAGTAACATCTATTTATAACATTTTTTTATAGGTATGTCTTTAATTACATTTATTATATTATTTATGACATAAATCAAAACTTCTATCAGTTCGGTGCCCTTTTCCATTTGTACCATCTTAAAAAATAATGCCTGTAATTTGTTGTTGTGGTCACTGAAGTTCTCCTCGATTTCTTCAATAACGTTAGATTGAATAATGTTCCTCAATCGTACCTGATGAGACACAGTATTGTAATTTAGGTAATATGAAAGCTCTTTTACAAAATCGGTGTTATAGTTTGCCATTATTTCTTCAACGTTTTAAATTAATTTCGTACGAATAAACAAGAATTCACGGCCTTTTATACTCTTAGCGATCCGATTTGTAAAGTGACACATGCATAAAAATTAGATCTTAATGATTACTGTTCTCCTCGATTTCTTCAATAACGTTGGGAACCTAGACTGGGGGCCGGGCGGGGCTGGGCGGGGCTGGGCGGGGCTGGGCGGGGCTGGGCGGGGCTGGGCGCGGCTGCGAAGACGAACGCGCTTGGCGCCGAAGGCGCCAAGCGCGTTCGTCTTGACAAGGCAAGGCGGGGGCCCCGGCGGGGGCGCGGCCACGGCGGGGCGAGGCGGGGCGGGGCGGGGCGGGGCTGGGGCGGGGCAGGGCGGGGCGGGGCGGGGCGGGGCGGGGCTGGACGCGGCATGCGTGGCTGAACACGGCGGAGACGGGGCTGGACACAAAATTATCGTGTTTTTTTTTTTATTTTTTTTTTTTTTTTATTTTTTTTATTTTTTTTTTATTTTTTTTTTTTTTTTTATTTTTTTTTTTTTTTTTTTATTTTTTTTTTTTTTTATTTTTTTTATTTTTTATTTTTTTATTTTTTTTATTTTTTTTTTATTTTTTTTTTTATTTTTTTTTGTATAAATAGCGGTTATGTAGCATGAAAATGTTCATATCGCTGCTGATCGTCGAAGAGGTAAGTCATAATAAATGGTGAGTCACATTAAATAAATAATTCCCTCACCTTTCCACTTCCTGTTTCCGGCGCTTTGGCGTGTGTGAGCCATTGGTTTTGACCGATGACATTGACATACCAAGGTCGTGACTCATCATCCTTGACACATCAATCATAATCTTGACAGCTGTCAAAATAATGATTGATGGGTCATCAATCATTATTTTGACAGCTGTCACATTAATGATTGATGTGTCAAAGATGATGAGTCATGGCCTTGACTTGTCAAATTTGACAGCCCAAGGTCATGACGTCATGACCTTGGGTGTCAAGGTCATAACCTTGAGGTCAATGACCTTGAGGTCGATGACCTTGAGGTCAAAGGTCAAGGTCAAATTTGGTTCCCACGCCAAAGCGCTCGGATTCCTACTTACAGTGACTCTCATAATTGATCACACCTAATAATTTTTTTGTTAATTTATTATTGATATTTGTGATGTTGAAAATGAATTGTTTTTTTAATTTGTTAAATAAATATGTAATAAACTGTTGAATTTAAAAAGAAAAACTTAAAAATTTAATTTTATTTTGGTGTAATAAAATATTAGCGTCTTATGAAATCGTAATCAATTATGAGAGTCACTGTATATGGAGTTATATACTGCTATAATCAGGTATATGCTCGGTGATGCTGTGTTCCTGTATTTGGATTTCACATACTAACAGTGTGAATTATATTTTCCGGCGAACGATCTTTGGATAAAATCTTGAGTATAATTTTGTTTTGTATTATTATTATTATTATTATTATTATTAAAGAAGAGGAGAAATTGTTAGGAGTTTGAAATTCAGTTTCGATCTGCGAGCATGTGAAAAATAAATCATTTTTCAGTACATCTCATCAGGCTATAGCGACTGAACTGCTAATTTATTACACATTTATTACACTTACATTAGCAGTTCAGTCGCTATAGCCTGATGAGATGTACTGAAAAATGATTTACTTTTCACATGCTCGCAGATCGAAACTGAATTGCAAAATCTTAACAATTTCTCCTCTTCTTAAATATTTATCAATCTGGAATACACCAGAATAATTCAAAAGTTTGAACATTATTATTATTATTATATACATGTATTTTATTTATTTATTGAATTCATTAAATTTCGTAATTTCTTTCTTAAATTTCCAATTAAATTTCGTAAATTTCTTTTCTTAAAATTCAAATTAAAATTTAAAAAATTAAAAATTTCCGTTTCATTCAAATCAAATTTTAAATTTATTTTATTTCAATAATTTGTTTTCTTCTTAATCATTATTATCATTAAATTACAAATATTGGGGTCGATTCAATACAAATCTTCTATTTTTCTTTTCTTCTATTCTTATATTATTTCAAGGAAAACTCGATGCAATTTTAAAAAAAATCTGCCCTAATTTACGGATAGTTGAAAATCGAATCTAGTCGTCGTAGAAATAGTAGCAGAATAGAAGAAAAGAAAAATAGAAGATTTGCATTGAATCGACTTCATTATTTAATCATTTACATAGATAAAATGTTTAAATTAAGAAACGTCAGTCCGGACTGAAATAGTTATTAAGTTTTCTTTTGTTAGTATTTAGTAATTGCATTGTGAATGTTTTCAATTTGTTTTGAAATTTTTTTTTTTCAATTTGGTTTTATAAATTAAAAAAAAATATATCACAAATTTATTGGTTGAAATATAAATTAATTTTCATAGAAAATTAAATTTAAGTATTCCATGTTATTATTTCAATATTTGTTCTTTGGTATTTTCTGGTAAACTGTGTTAGTGTTAAAAAATCTATACAGGGATAATGTGTTGAGGTAAGTACCTATAGGTTGATTCGTTATATTCCATGTCCTACGCGGTTACTCAAGCTCCGAACATGCTTTGATATTTAAAATCCCATCCCATCCCTGAGGATTAGCCGGCTATAACACCGCGTTTCTAAGCCTCTGTCGGCGATTCTGCTAACGACATTCTGGTGTGCCTTGGAGTTTAAATGGTCGGTGCTACTTCAGATCAAAATTTATAGCACCGCCAAACACAAGCCACTGGAGTGTCGTTACATGATGTCCACCAACACATAAAACTATGAGAAACTTCACATTTTGAGCAACAAGGCTTGGGTAAAATATATCTTTAAAATGGAAAACGAATTTTTTATCTAGACCAGCTTACTTAAAACAATTTATCTAAAAACAATTCATCTAAAAATAATTCGCCCAAAATAATTTACCTAAAACAACTTAACTAAAACCAATTTACCTAAAAACAATTCATCTAAAAACAAATTTTTAGATCAATTCATCTAAACAATTCCTCTCAATTTATCTAAGATTATTTAAATAAAAATAATTACCGAAGTAAACTTTGCCCCAAAAACCATCCTAAAAAATGTTTTTAAAAAAGTTTTACATGTGTTCTGACTAAATTGTATCAATAAATCTTTCAGCGCGAAAAGTAGTATATCGTGTTTTATGGGTGATTGTTTTATGACGAAATTTTGGAGATGAAGTTATCTTCAAAGAAGCCTATTAAAGTTGACTTTCATCTTAAGAATTATTAACCCGGGAGTTGGTCCGTAGCCTTAGGTCTATACAATAAATTTTCATTTGTTTGGTATACATCGCTGATACATTGAGTCGAGAGATACATTGAGACAAAATAAAAAAATCAGAAATGGGTAACGTCAACAAAATACGTCGATAATAATTGTTGACGCGTCGTGTATTAATAGTTGACATCTCGACAATAATAGTTACGTGTTGACAATAATAGTTGACGCGTCAAATCCCACATTTGAAAAAAATTAAATGTACAAACAATTGATCTAAAATTAGTTTGGCTACGAACAAGCAGATTAAACCTATTTTAACCTGTAATGTAAACGAAAGATTAGGAGAATCGAAATTGTGATGAAATAAGTATGAGTATTTCAGTAAGTACTAAAAATTCATCTAATGGAAGCGCATAATTTGTGTGACAAAAATGTATCCTCACATGCGTCTGGAAATTATTTGAAATTTTAGGTTAACTAACTCAACCATTTCCACTAAATCTACGAAAGTAACGACTTCTCAAATTTAATTATCTAATTCGGTATGCTTCTGTAAGCAACAAATATTACGGTGAAGCCATCACTCTACGCTAAATAATTCTCACCTTTTGAAACCAGAAACAAAAATAGTGCGTACGATTACATAATTATGTTTCACTTTAAAAGCCAAACTACTCCATCTTATAAATAAATTTCGATTTTTGATTTGCACTCAAAGTAATTTTATATTAAAATTAATTTAATTAATATTAAGTATTTAATTAAATATTTCAAAGTTAACCTAAACACGAGAAATGAAACAATCGACAACTGCTGTACTGACATTTGAATTTTTTTTTTTTTTTTTGTAGATGGATTGCAGTATTTTTTTTTTGCCTTGTGCACCCAATAAATTATGAATATGTATAATCAATTTTGAGCAATTGCAATGAAATTTTTTATTTCATTTTTATAAACTACAAATTAAGTTTATTAAGGTTAATTTTCAATAGAAATAATTTTTCTAGAAAATGATGCATTTTGAAATTCTAAGAAACCATATATTTATTTATAAAAAAAAAATCAATTTATTTTCTTTTTTTATCTTACAAATAATAATTACGTTGAATATAACTCAAACAGTTTCAGATATTATTGTTATTCGATAAAAAATGTTTATGTACATTATAATGATTATTAAGATCATTTAAAGAAGGTGCATAACAATAGCTCCCACGCTCGCCTCACCAAAAACCTTGAAAATTCATTTCACAATTTCAATAATATTGTACCCTTCCTTTTTCTCGTTTTATTTGTATATACTTCTATCGTTATAAACATTATTATTTCCTATAAAATCCTGAATACAATAGTTTCTGATTTGTAATTCTACAAGCGTGTTTCAAAATAGAAAAATAAGATAATTTAATTCTTTGCTAACGGTTACATTAATTGATATATACCTACTTAGAAATAATTTTCCACCTGATGATATTGTTTTTAATAGATTAGTAACATTAAACCATCATAATCAAATGAAATATTCTATTTTCGTAAATTGTAAACCACTCAACTTCTAGTGGTTTACTCTAATATTTCTCATTTCAAATCACCTTTGTAATCCACAAACATAGTTAAAATTTCATATTCCTTTATCTTATCTGTTATGATTTAAGAAAACTAAAACAACAAAAGAAAAGAGATTATGAAGGAAACTTATGTACATCTTTTAATACAAAAATGTTTTGTGTAATAAGTATAAAATCACAATCACCTTGTGTCGTCATGTTAATCAGATGATTGTTGAAGCTTCGTTGGAAAGTTTTAAGTTCTTATTGCATTATTATATTAAATGATATGTGCCCCTTAACCAAAGACACATATATGTATATATAATAAAAATAATTGCTCGAATACCCAAATTTTTAGATAAAACCGTTTTGTTTCGGGAGGAAAATCGTGGAAAATATCCAAATAAATAATTGTGGCCCAATATTTTTTCTAATTGGTGTTGCTTTTATCGTTTTTTTTTCGAATTCGGCAGAAACAATGCATATAAGTACATATAGAACCTCTACTTGAAGCGACTTATATATAACAAACTAACCCCGTAAAAGCTAGTTTTTGCTGAGTGAACAAAAAAGTAGATTTAGTTTGCTTTTGACATTATAACCACAGTACGAAGCCAAAAATACAAAAACTGCATATGTATTCCCGTATGCGATGATACCTCTAACTGGATAAAGAGTGTTAGATAAAAATGCTGAAAATGCGGAGGAGGGAGGAATACAAAATTCCATCAAATACGTCGTCTCGTGTGGAGCTGCTAGTCTCCCATCGGGCGCGTCCCCAGGTGGCGGATAGGGGGAAACCCTAACCGACTTGTCGGAGGGTAAATGGGAAATAAAACACCATTCGTGGACCAAAACTAGCTAGGGGTGGTTCCCTGAATATAATAACCAATATGGGGGACTCTAATGGAGAAAACCTTACGGCGCAAGGAAACGGATACCCAGTGCCGGCGACTTTGAGGGGTGAGCAAGCGGGCTCCCAGTCGTCGTTATCCAATGACCGCAATACTTCAGAGGTGATAAGTTCTGTAAATCCATTTGGAAGAAGTTCCATAATGCCACGATCACCAACAAGACTCTATGCAATGCATAAGTCAGAGAAAGTTATTACCCCAAGTGGTACTCTAATCAGTCGACTGGACAATACATCCGGGGGGGATCCATCCTCTTCGAAGGCTGGCCCTATGGATTTTGAGGAGGGCCAAACACTGCATGAAAGAAGTGATGCCAGCGGAAATTTTACAATGCGAGCAGTAGGATTCAGTGAAAGAACTGTTGACCTAGAAAATTAAAATATGGATCTCTTTGAGAGACTACAGAAGATGGAGCAATCATTTGCCAAGCTAAGCGAAGAAATTGAGTATCTAAAGCGAGAAAATGAACTTCTAAAAATGAATCGGGATGCTAAAGAACAAAGCGAATTAGAGAGTATTGAACCAAAGAAAGTCAACTATCTCATTGATGAGGATGAATTAGAAAGGGAGACGAACTGGATCCTAAAGAAGAAAAAAAAACATTCCAGGAAGGGTAAGAAAAGAAAAGCTGAATCGTCACCTGAGGTTGAACAACTAAATGTGGAACTACAAGTACCGAACCGGAAGTTGTCCAACCTGAGGCCAATCAACCGAAAGGTAGTAAATCTACCAAGAACATTGCACCAAGACTATGGTGCAACCGAAAGAAAAACCACCCCCACCAATAAATATCGTGGGAGTAACCAGTTACCCAAAAATTCAGTCACTGATGAAATCGGTTACTGACAAAGAATATAAGGTAACAGCGCTAAACAATGACGTTTGGAAAATTAATACTCTGGAACTCAGAAACCTATAGAACATTATCTATGAAGCTGAATGCTGAAAAGTATCAGTGGTTTACCTATGAGGACAAACAGGCTCGACCGATAAAAGTTATGGCATGAGGTTTGCATCACACTTGCTCAAGCGAAGAAATAATGGAAGACTTAAAAAATAGAGGCCTTCAAATACTAGATGCTGTGAATATGATTAAAAAAGAGAGAACAGAAAACCAAGAAGGAAACCCAACTTTCAATAAAAGGGGACTCCCTCTTTTTATGCTAGTATTTGATAACTCAGAAAATGTTCAAAATATTTATGGTATAAAAGCAATTCTTCACATGAAGGTAAAAATTGAACCAATGAGGAGAACCACTACACGCATACCCCAATGCAAGAAATGTCAGGGATTTAATCACACCCAAAAATATTGCAGCCGGGATCCGATATGTGTAAAATGCTCAGGTAAACATTTTACCCAGGCATGTACAATAGGGAGAGATGTACCAGCTAAGTGTATAAATTGTAAAGGCCAACATCCGGCCAATTATCGGGGCTGTGAGGTTGCTAAACACCTACAAAAATTAAGAGATAAATCACGAAATCAATCGCAATCATGAAATTCGAAGGATTCAACCATCAAATCAGATGGATCAAAATCCACAACCAAGCAACGCAGGGCAAAGAAGAACATTTGCTCAGGTAGTGAAAGGCTCGGGTTCAACCAAATATATGGGCTCTGAAAATAATCGAATTATGGAAAACATTATGAACAGTATCGAAGCTATTACAAAGCGGCTAGATGACCAAAGTAACCTGAACAACATGATATTTGATCAACTGAAGAAAATGCAACTCCCACAACGCAATCCGATAAAAAATGTTAAGTAAGAACACAACTTTCAGAATTGCAATCGAATGCGAATGGACTTATGCAACATATTCCAGAAATAGAAATATTTTTAAATACAG
Source organism: Tipula helvola (assembly GCA_963556165.1). Lineage (NCBI taxonomy): Eukaryota > Metazoa > Arthropoda > Insecta > Diptera > Tipulidae > Tipula > Tipula helvola. Next base: position 50,379,251 of record OY744482.1, read on the forward strand.
AAAAAATCAACATTTTTCTAATATCCGAAAGCCATTTTGTTAAATCTTCGTTTGTTAAAATCCGGGGTTATAACTTATATCATTCCATTCATCCAGCGGAAAGAGCAAGAGGTGGTTCAGCATTACTAATAAAAGAAAATATAAAACACCATGTAGAAACAGAAATCGAAGAAGAAACAATGCAAGTCACCACTGTTAGGATTCACATTAAACACAGACAGCTTACTGTCTCGGCAATATACTGTCCTCCCCGGCATAACTTGAAAAGGGAGGACTACATTAAACTATTTAAATCATTAGGACGTGATTTTATTATTGGAGGAGACTTTAATGCAAAAAACACCTATTGGGGATCTAGACTTACGACGTCAAAGGGTAAAGAATTGTTTCAAGCAGCCCAGACATCAAAATGTGAATTTTACTCTGGTGGTTCCCCAACATACTGGCCCAGTGACGAAGCTAAGATACCGGACCTAATCGACTTTTATGTAGCAAGAGGTATATCTCAGAACTATATTCACATTGAAAACAGCAATTCTCTAGTATCGGATCACTCACCGGTAATCATGACAGTCAGTGAAACTGTAATTCAAAGGGAAAGTGCACCCAGATTAACAAATTCAAAAACAAACTGGGATCTCTTTCGTGAAATAATGGAGGACAAAATCAATCTCCAGGTACCGATAAGAAATTCTCGACAGTTGGAAGACAAATTGGAGCAACTCAATGAAATAATTCACTATGCTGCATTGGCAAGCACTCCCATTTTGCAAAATAAGAAGACGCTTAACATATCCTACCCAATGGAAGTTAGGGAGTTGGTAAGAGAAAAACGACGAGCTCGTAAAACCTGGCAAATTAATCGAACACCGGAGAACAAAACAATTCTTAACAATTTATGTAACAGCCTCAAATCCCTTCTTAAAGAAGTTAAAAATGAATCAATCTGTTCAGGATCTGTACCTAAAAAGACAAATTTGTAAATATGTAATATAGATCTGTAATTTATGTAAAAGGAAACTTATCTTGTTGGTGTGGCACAGCAATTATATTTTATTATCCATTTGTTTTTGTTTTATATAATTCTGAAATTATTTAGATTAATGTTATTAATTTATTATTTATATTATAATGTATTTATTTTATAGTTAAGGCGAAAACTTACCCGGAATTATCATTTCAGCTAATTTTCCTGTAAATAATTTGTTTACAAACATCGGTTTGACGTTTGTTCAATTGTTATAAATTAGTTCTATGTTTTTTAAGAAATTGTTATAATGATCGATCACTGCCATCTATCATTGGGCATCTAATTATTTAATTTCTAATAGATAGAGCAAGTGTAGAATACTAGTTTTGTACGTACTATTTTGAAATGATATTGCCGCCGTTTTAGTATTTTCGCGCTTTTTCAATTTTATTACTCTTAAGATAATTAATTTTTTGTTCACTTTGATTTTGCAACCTGAGCTGTGTACACCAATTTGTGAAAATATCGAAATAAAAAATATTAAAATTAAAAATAAAATTGTGCTAATAAAATTATAAATTAAGATAATTTGAGTGCTTTCATTTTTGTGTTGAAGAAAATTATTGTTTGGACATTTTCTCTCGACACAATCAACAGATATCTAGTTAGCCTAACTGATGAAAAAAATTCTGATTACTCACTGTGGAAGGCGACGAAGGGACTCAAAAGACCCAAAATGCAAGTGCCTCCACTTAAAAAGGATGATGGAACCTGGGCAAGAGGCCACAAAGAGAAGGCTGATCTATTTGCGGAGTATCTCCAGGAAACCTTCCAACCACTACCAAGACAAACTGCCAATGAAAATATAATATCTATTCACAAGCTGGATGAGTTTAAAATACGGCCAGTAACTCTCAAAGAATTAAAAGAAGAAGTGAAAAGTAACATAAATGTTAAAAAAGCTATGATTATGATTTGATTACTTGCCAAATTATCAAAGCTCTACCTAACAAAGGATTTCGTAAGCTAGTACACATAATCAATGCGAGCTTTCGGTTAAAATATGTTCCGAATCAATGGAAAGTAGCAGAAGTAATCATGATACCAAAACCTGATAAACCACCTAACGATAAAAAATCATACAGGCCAATTTCTCTGCTGCCAATTATGTCAAAACTCTTTGAAAAATTATTACTAAAGAGACTTAAACCAATAATTGAGAACCTGGATCTTATTTATCCAATAGACACTTTCGAGTGAAATATGAGGATGAATACTCTGAGCTAAAGAAAATCTCTGCCGGTGTCCCGCAGGGGAGTGTCTTAGGACCAATCCTGTATTTACTATATACAAGGGACATACCAACCACAAATGAAGGAACCATAGCCACCTTTGCAGATGACACAACAATTATGGCAGTTGGAAATAATGTCGCTGATGCAACGAGCAAACTCCAGAGGATGACCAATGCGGTTTGTAACTGGACAAAGCGTTGGCGAATCAAACTTAATGAGACAAAATCCACGCATATTAACTTTACTTATCAAAAGGCTTACCACCTACCTATAGAAATTAACTCGCGACTCGTGCCATATGCAAATACAGCTAAATACCTTGGCATGACCCTCGATGCCAAGCTTAAGTGGAGAGAGCATGTCAAAAAGAAAAAAGAAGAACTTAACATAAAGTTCAGAAAAATGTATTGGCTCATAGGTAGAGGCTCTGAGCTTACAATTCACAATAAGCTGCTGCTATATCGGCAAATTTTGAAGCCGATATGGACCTACGGTATACAACTCTGGGGATGTACCAAGCAAACAAACGCCAAAATGATACAGACGTTTCAAAACAAGGTTCTTCGTAGCATCGTCAATGCTCCGTGGTACGCAAGAAATGAAGACCTTCACAGGGACCTACGGATGGAATACATCAAAGAGGAAATAAAAATGCATGCCGCAAAACACGAAATAAGACTCCAGGAACATGGAAACCCCTATATTCGCCATATGATAGATAACCCTGTCGTTGAAAGAAGACTCCAAAGAACGAGGCCACTTGACCTAGTGAACTTACCAAACTAAAATTAGTAAATAGGTTTAATTGATTATGGGGCTAACCACTGGGTTACACCCCAACAAATGTGAATTTTACTAGATATATAAAAATTTGTATTTAAAAGAAAAATTGCTAGATGAGCGCAGTCTCAGTCGTAATAAAATAAATTGAAAAAAAAAAAAAAAAATATAAATGCTTAGCATTTATAAATTATAAGCATAAACAACACGAGCTTTTATAAATAGCTATCTAATTCACAAAATCAGCATTTAACCATTTAACTGAACCCTCCTAAACCGAGAAAATGAAAAATATCTGTCTAGTTCATTTTTCTATCTTCCATAAAAGGAGCTTTTCCTACATTTACGATCGTCAATTGCTTAATAAAATCAGTAATATTTACCTATATTTTTAGACACGAAAACACGTGCGCACACTTTGATTTTAAACATGTAGACTGAGAAACTGAAAGAGAAAAGCATTACCGTTAATATACATACAAAGAGAAATTTTAAATTATGGCGCAGAGCTTTGATATTGTAATAAATATGTATATACAACTGGCTCAAGCTTGATTTACATGTGCGACGTGCGACGTGTGACGGGAGCTTCTAGCCAATCAGAGACGAGTATTTTGACATTCGTCACACGGCACACGCCACACGTCGAGATATGGTTTAATTTTATCTTTTCCGTCACGGTCGCACAAACACATACAAATTTTTTGTATGTATCAAACGAAATAGTAGGTTTTGACGAACCTTTTTTGAAAAACAAAAATTAAAATATAAAAAATTTTATAAAGTGTGCGTGGCGGAGCTCGGCGCAAATGTAAATTGTTGTCAAAAAAGCGTCACGTTTATTTTCACGTGTCACACGTCACACGTCGCACATGTAAATCAACCTTCAAGAATGATAGATTACAAGAAATAAAGCGTAGGAACCAGTCTGTATATCTGACTTTTTTTTCACCTGTTATTTAAACTTTGTTTCACTCACCCTTGGTTCTTCAAATATTTGGTTGGTTTTACAGCGGTGTGAGAGAGAAACATGAATAAATATGATCACATGATCATTGATGTGAAAGCATTAATATATATACCTTTCATTTCCTCTTATTGTATGTAGTGTGGTGGTATAATATGTATATTTGGTCATTCACTCTCATTCATCATTGGTTATTTATTTAATTTAATGTTTATGTTGTATATACAGTGGAAAACAAAATTATCGTAATCTTCATAGTAATTTGACGACACGACAATTCATTTAAGTATAACAATTTTGGTTCACTATCGTATTAGAAGAGAGGATAAAAAATAAAATTAAAAAATAAAGCATAGGAACTAGTCGTTTTACTCTCCATCGGAGTTGGGTAATCTTATAATCTATCATTCTTGCAACTGGCTCATTACTGCTTGGACAGCTTATTACCGGGTGTTTTACATACAAAACGTTTTACAAAAACAATCAGATTGACAGCATGGGCTAAAGGCTCATTTAAAATACAACTATAATTCATACCGGAGATCTAATTATAATAGACCTTTATCGTTAATCACGATTAACCATTAATTATCGTATTAAACAACAACAATGAATGGGGAACAGAGAGAAATGTTTTAATGGATGTCATCTCCATGTGTATACATACCCTCAGTGGATTTTTTTATTAACTTTTGAGGTTAAGGTATTTTTGTTTGTTATTGTTTTTGTCATGTGAAACCACCTTTAAAACATAAAACATACTCTTTTAAAATACAATGACAGTTGTCATAAAGTTAGGTTAGAGTTGGTTTTCTTGTACTGACATGTACAACACGTTATTAATCCACGTTACAATCCACGTTTATTATTTTAATCATATATTGTTTAGAAACACTAAACATAACATATTAATAATCTTAATTACGATTAATTATTTCCATAAACAAGATGGATCCAAATCAATTTCAACAATTTGTGGAATTGATCAGCCGCAACAACGAAATGCTCATGGATACAATTGGACAAGCAATACGGGCACAAAACCGAGATGCACAGCTTCCACAACCAACTCCGCAAAATCCTGATGAAAAGGAAGTACGTGAAATTAAAAAAAAATTCAAATGCGAGCAATACATCGCATCTCCAACATAATCGGCCGAAAATTTTGTGGATACCTTCGAAGCGCAATGTCGCATGAGGGGACTCAATAGTTCAAACACAGAACTATACGTAAACGCAAAACGCGATTTATTTCTCTGTTGTTTGGCACCGGACACTCACCACGAACTTAAAGTGTCTTTTACGGATGCCACCACACCATTTGAACAAAACACATATAAAACCATAATCGATCGATTCATACATTTGTATACACACAAAACGACTCGATTTAAGGCATTATCACAGTTTTGGCATCTCAGTCGAATCCAGTAAAGACACAGAAATTACTCGCGTTATTAATGCAGTAAAACAAGGTTGGACACAACAAATGTGCCAACAATCACAATTCCAACCGTTCCTACAACACAGAGACGAACTGTCCGTAGAAAACAATATTCTTATGTGGCAGGGAAGAATGGTATTACCTACATCATTACGTACAGCCGCACTACAACGTTTACGTCATCCGGGCATTATTGCTATGCGCGCAATGGCTCGATACTACTTATGGTGGCCAAAACTCGATTCAGATATTGAAGATTTTGTCAAACGATTTCAAAGTTGTGAAGAGAATCGAAACTGTCAACCAGAAGTACCATTATACTCATGGAACGTTCCAGCACGAGTCTGGGAATGAATTCACATCGACTTCGCGAGTCTTTTTAAAAACAAACAGTTTTTAGTCATAGCAGATGCTCTTTCGAAATGGGTAGAAATCTACACAATGAAAAGCATCACAACAAACATGCTTGAGAGAGTACTTTCCAGGTTATTTGCACGTTACGGAGTTTCTCAAGTAATCGTTAGTGACAATGGAACTTCGTTCACATCGTAGGAATTCGAAACATTCTGTGAGAATGAGGGAGTGAACCACATTACGTCCTCTCCATACCATCCAAAGACGGATGGATTAGCCGAGCGATTCATTCAAACATTCAAACGACGAATGAAATCAAGCGAGAATGACCACGAATATCTCGAGGCTCAGCTCAACGCATTCTTATTTAGTTATCGAAATACACCACACGCTACAACGGGCAAAGCTCCAGCTGAGTTATTTTTGGGACGACGGCTTCCCTAAATATTCGATAATGCTAAGCCATCTGTTGAGCGCAACATCAACAAACACAACTTGAAAAGCCAACTGTATCACGATCGAGGTCACCTCAAAGAACGACACTTCAATACAGGGGATAACGTTTGGGTTCGAACAGACAACGACACGAAATGGAAGCCTGGTACAATCAGTCAACAAAATAACAGATGGTCATACAGTGTCTGTTTCCCCGATCAAACCACCAAACGGAGGCATGCAGATGCGATTCGAGAACGACACAGCTCACAGACTGCTGCATCATACAGCAGCCCCCACCAAGCTAAAGGGTCTACCAATTTAGCTACCGCACCAGAACAACATACCGGTCCAGAAAGTCAATAGGCTTCGTTACCCGTATCCGAATCAACACCGGAAACAGCAGATCCGACTGCACCACAACATTTATCCACACCTACATTTTCAGGTCTGCGACGAAGCACACGACAATGTAAAGCGCCACTACGTTTGAATTTGTAATAGCAACGCTCAACTGTGGTGGGGAGGAATGCCATGTGAAACCACCTTTTTAAAACATAAAACATACTCTTTTAAAATACAATGACAGTTGTCATAAAGTTAGGTTAGAGTTGGTTTTCCTGTACTGACATGTACAACACGTTATTACATTAATAAAATAAAATATAAGCATCAAGAATCCACGTTTATTATTTTAATCATATATTGTTTAGAAACACTAAACATAACAGTTTTCATTATGGACTTAATTTCTCCGGGTTACGTCTGTTTCAGAAGTTTGTAATGTAGGCTAAATTTAAAGAAATTCTATAGATAAAACTACGCTGAACTAACTAAATTATAATTACTTAATTGAACTTTTCTAAACCATTTTGTTTTTTACCATAATGTAAACTATTAGTTTCTTTAAAAATTACCATTAGTAAGGTGTTGCAAAAAGAGATAGTTGCACAGCGGCGAATTCCACTACGTCTGGCTATTCCTTTTTTTTCTAAAATTTCACATGATTAACTGTGATAAATTAAATCAATATTTCTTAAAAATGTTCACACATTCTACCCCCAAAGGCAAGTTATAAGTGTCACTTTTATCTCGAGAATAAAATCAGCAATTTAATAATCCTTGAAGAAAATACAAATAGAGCAACACAATACTTAAAAGAATACAAAATTAATTTAATTAAATCAAAACTACACTCAAGAAAACAGAAGAAAATGTCTGTCTTTCAACATCTTTTATATCGTTTATAGATAGCTACAAGAGAAGAATAAAGTTTTATACACTCGATGTATAGTGGAATATGAAATAAAATAGGAAAGCTCGCGAACGGAATATATGTATGAACAAAAGCATATAAAATATGCAACAATATCATACTCTTATCATAAATAGCACATTGCTTCAAAATACAAAAAAAAATTAAGGCTGGCGGAAAAAAAAAATCAGAATTATAGAAATTATGTTAAACGAAAACTGCATTAAACTATTGTTATGCTGTGGTTTTTAAAATAATTGTTCACAATTTTATTAATTTTTATTTATAAATTCACCGTTTTATTATTTTTGTAATTTTGGTGTTACAAAGTTAAGTTCATGTTTTAATCTAACACGAGTTACATTTTTATTTCTCTTATATACTATCTTATAATTTTACTCGCGCTATATCTACTTATTTTCTTTCTTTCCCTTTATTCTTATATACTATAATTGCGTTACTCGCGTTATCTATTATTTCTTTATTTTCTTTTTAAGATATATATGATCATCATTTATTTTGTTATTGAAATTATTGACGTTATTGTTTTGGAAAATATTATTTTTAAATAGATAATATATTTTAACTATTTTTATGTTTACAGATGGATCAACTTATTTTATTAAATCTTCCTGGAAACAATTTTATATTTATATTAAACAATATTTCTTATCTAAGATATTTTTATATTATGACTATTTATATGTGCTATTATAACACCTCCCATCTTATTAAGATAAATGATGATTTCTTTTACATAATTTAAGGGAATCATTATTTATTTCAAGGTAAAAATCCTTCATTTACACTACCTGATTTAATTGACGGCCTTTGCCTAATCGAAACTCTATCCAATTCATTTTCAATAAAATTTTTCAATATCATCTTCATTTTCTTCTTTATCACTATTATCTTTATAATATGTTACTTGTTGACAAATTGGTTTTTTCTGTTTTTTATTGAAACACTTATTAAATAAATTAAAGGTATTTCCACCTGTTAAGGCCAGCAATTGACAAATAACATTCTGGAAACAACCCATAATAATTTCTATGTGATGGCCTTACATTTTGTACAACAGTTCATTTGGGTTGAGTTGGTGTTGTGTTGGTGTACGGAGGCTGCCTGAAGGGGAACAATATTAAAATTGGCAATTCTGAGTTATAGTCTCAAAACAAAATTATGGTATCTACATGAACGCACAAACGCTAAACAAGCTAATCGATCAGAGATGTCACTGTTACTTGTAAGCAAAATTTGCTGCAGCAATCAACCGATTATAATATATAGATGGCAAGCTATGCAACCACAAAAAAGGTATCGTCGTGTGAGAACCAGATTTTAGGTTGTCAAATTTTGGTTTATTTTTTTGGTAGAAGAAAAAGAGCGGTCAATGAAGACACACCCAAAGAGAAGACAACAGTAAATTAAAGTACATATCTAAAACGTTGTAACCGTTGTAATCAAAACGGAGAAAGGTTACTTCTCGTAGTAACATTGTGTTGTTAAAATAATAAATTAACATTGTTGTGCCTATTATTCAAAAATTAAAGAAGCTCTCTTTAATTCTCGCAAGAAGTTAATTCTCACATTAACATATGGTGCCGAAACCCGGGATATAAGTGAATAGAATAAATACAGTTATTGCAGTGCGTATACTATTCGTGAACGATATATAGTTAAAATAGTGGCTCATTACAATGTCAGATACAGACACGCTTAAACGTAAGCGAGGACATGCTAAAGCAGCTCTAACACGTGTAGAACGAAGTATATCGACCGTCAATGATAATACAGCTGTCGAAGAGCTCTACGTACACCTGGAACTGCTCGAGAAGGCTTATATAGAGTTCAAAGATTACGACGAACAGATCGTAGCCATCGACGAAACACTATCCGACATAGATGTATTCGAGCAACGGTACACTAAGGCAAAGGCAATATTGCGGAAAGAAATACACGGACGAAGCCCAATGGTTACTGCCGTTCAGGAACAATTGAACAACACCATGAGAGCGTTCACCACACATCAGAAGGAAATGCTTGATACAATGCGAGAGCAGAGCTTCTCAGCAATACCCAAGGATGAAATCAAGCTCCCGCGAATACAGATTCCGTTTTTTACCGGCAAATATAATGAGTTCCCGTCATTCAAGGATTTATTCGGATCATCGGTACACTTGAACTCAACGCTCACTGATGTCCACAAGTTTCAATACTTGAAAAGCTTTCTACGGGACGATGCAGCTAATCTGCTTAGGCATATACCAGTTACGGGTGCTAATTATACAGAAGCATGGGAGAAGCTCTGTGCACGATATGATAACCAGGGATTAGTGATCACATCCCTCATCAGGCAATTTATCGCTCAACCAACCATAACCAAGGAATGTGCAACCTCTCTCCGCAAGCTATGTGACACTTCTGATGAGGTAATAAGAGGCTTGAAGGCCCTTGGCCCTGACGCTGAGAAACGGGACCCTTGGCTCATCTACCTCATTCTGCAGAAGTTGGATGAAGAGACACGCAAGCAATGGGCAATTAAAAGCATAGATACGGAATGTCCCAGCTTCAAAACATTTATATCATTCATTGAAAAAAGATGCTCTGCGTTGGAAACTTGTGAGCCCGTTCAGTACAAACGAATGCCAGCTAAATCATCCACCATGACGTACCATACTGAAGTAAATGGTGCAACCGAATCCACTGCCAATGAGGTACTCCGATGCATTAAATGTAATGGACCACATAGACTGCACGACTGCACACAGTACACCGACCTAGAAATAGAACAAAGGAAAGAGTTTGTTGCCCAAGCTCGGGTATGTTTCAATTGCCTATTCAAAGGTCATATTTCTAATAATTGTCCATCTAAGCGACGCTGCTTCATATGTCAACGAAAGCATCATACCTCGCTCCATTCTTCACAAACACCCAACGTAAATATTGTCAAGGAAGAAGAGTGTCCGGAAAAATCAACCCTAGACCTACCACCAGCGCTGCCCACAAATACTGCAGTGATGACAAGATATTCATTGTTGCCAACTGCCTTGGTAAAGGTTAGAGATTCACTTGGAAAAAATCACTACTGCAGAGTGCTGCTAGACTCAGGATCGGAGGCATCCTTAATTACTGAAGCATGCGTGAACAAGCTACAACTAACCCGTAACAACTGTCGGATTCCCATCAGTGGTGTAGCTTCGAGTGCCACAACTAAGGGTCGAACAACACTTACCATCACTTCCCGTGTAGATGCCAACTTTGCTACAGATGTAGATGTTTTCATATTGGATCGGCTCACATCACGATTACCTAAACTGACTAATTCAGTGATAGACACCTGGCACGAGCTAAAATCATTACACATCGCCGATCCTCTGGAGCATCAGTGTCACAATGTGGATATTCTTCTGGGAGCTAGTCATTTTTTTAAACTTCTACGACAAGGACAAATTACAGGACCCAATGGCCTAATAGCACAAAACACTGCCTTTGGATGGATTATCTCAGGAGGCGACTCGAAATTTGATCCACACATTTTACAAATGGAGTTCAATATTGACGAAACGTTACGCAAGTTTTGGGAGTTAGAAGAGATTCCATCTCAAGAGGTCCTAACACCTGAACAAAAATATTGCGAAGAATTATTTCTCAGTACTCACACTAGAGATACGGATGGTCGTTTCGTGGTAAGACTCCCCTTCGCGAAAGATGCTAAGCAATTAGGGAGTTCAATTCAACAAGCTACTTCAAGGTTTAAAGCTATCGAATCAAAACTGCAACGTCAAGATGATCTCCGAGGTGCGTACAAATCATTCATGAATGAATATAAGCAACTTGGCCATATGGCAGAAATTCAACAAGAGCAACTCGACTTCTCAGCTGAACACTGTTACCTACCTCACCATCCTATAGTCAAGCCGAACAATGCAAGCACGAAGGTCAGAGTGGTATTCGATGGTTCAGCTGTCACATCATCATCAATCTCGCTTAATTCCAAGTTAGTAGTGGGGCCAACAGTGCAGCCCCATTTGATTAGCATTCTTATGCGCTTCCGTGTTCATCCAGTAGCATTCACTGCAGACATTGAGCGAATGTATCGCCAAATAAAAGTTGATGCTCGAGATTGCGACTACCAGCGCATTGTGTGGCGTGAAAATCCCGCGGAGCAGCTGAAGCACTTTCGTCTGCTAACGGTCACATACGGTACGTCTGCCGCTCCGTTTCTAGCTACAAGGACCCTTGCACAAGTCGGTTTAGAATCCAGATCTGAGTTTCCACAGGCTTCAAACTCCATTTTAAACGATTTTTATGTGGACGACCTTTTAAGCGGGAGTAGCGACACTACATCAGCAATTGCGTTGGCACACAACATAACGAAGATTCTCAACGAAGCAGGTTTCCCACTACACAAATTTGCTTCAAACTCGCAAGAATTACTTTCTTCACTAGCAAATGTTTACCGGAATAAGACGGTAGTGAACTTGGATGGACAAAGTGACCACAAAATTTTGGGTCTTCACTGGGATACACAAAAGGACACATTTAAATTCCATGTTAGTGAGTTACCAGAACCATCTGCCTACACGAAGCGAAGTCTGCTATCCGAAGCTTCCCGTCTTTATGATCCGCTTGGGTGGCTAGCTCCCGCCATCATTCCCATAAAAGCATTATTTCAACAGTTGTGGTTACTACATCTTGATTGGGATGAATCGCTGCCACAAGCAACCATAGATGCATGGGTGACTATACGAAGCAATCTAAAGCAATTGGAAAAAATCAACATTCCTCGTATGATAAATATCACGCCCTCAACGAGTGAACTTCACGGATTTGCAGACGCAAGTAGCACTGCTTACGCTGCGGTGCTCTACTGTAGAACAGTTGACGAATTTTCAAATATACAAGTTCGATTAATTGCAGCCAAAACAAGAGTGGCACCGATCAAGACTATTTCTGTTCCTCGCCTCGAGCTATGTGGTGCCTTGCTGTTGGCCACACTAATTAAATCTGTTGTAGGATTCATGAAGTTACAGTCCATTCCTGTGTATTGCTGGACGGATTCAGAAATAGTGCTGCATTGGCTATCGCACCATCCATCCAAGTGGAAGGTATTCATCTCAAATCGGACTACACAAATAATGGACCTGTTGCCGACAACAAAATGGAACCATGTATCGTCTTCTGACAACCCTGCTGATTGCGCCTCGCGGGGATGCAGTCCATCCGATCTGCAGGAACATCCTCTCTGGTGGGACGGACCCCACTGGCTCAACCAACAAAAGCATACATGGCCCCAAGGACGTTGGCATAACGCAAAACATCTAAGTAGTGACATGTTAGAAGAACGCGCTGCAAGCGTACATAAGGTTACGATGGATCAAGATTTGGTATCCCAAATTGCTGACCGAACTTCATCTTTCACTAAAATGAAACGAATTTTAATTTACTTGAAAAGATTTGTGGCCCTATGCGAAAGCAAATATGCAAAAGCTTTGGACGACGTACCATACTCAGGCCAAATCACACCAGATGAATATAAGTGGGCGGAATATCACCTGTGCAAATTAGTCCAGCAAGTGCACTTCGCAGAAGAACTTCGACTTCTCAATCTAGGGCGCCCAATCCTGAAAGGAAAATTAACATCTCTGTCACCATATATAGATGATAATGGCGTATTGCGAGTGGGAGGACGCCTCAAACACGCAGAATGCTCCTACGAGCAAAAGCATCCAATCATTCTACCTAATACTCACGTCCTTAGTAGAATGATATTATCGTACCTCCACCTCACTTATCTCCATCCTGGCCCCACATTATTATCACATCTGTCCCGACAATCATTTTGGATCGTTACAGTACGAAAACTAGCAAGACAAGTTACTAATGATTGTATTATCTGTCGTAGGCTAAATTCTCATCCTTCAAATCAGTTAATGGGCAATCTGCCAGCAGAAAGGGTGACTCCAGCGAGACCATTTACTCATACCGGACTTGATATAGCAGGACCGATAGAAATTGCCACGAAAACAGGCAGAGGAGCCAGAGCTGTCAAAGCATACATCGTTGTGTTCATTTGCATGTCAGTCAAGGCAATCCACCTGGAGTTGGCTGGCAATTTAACAACGGATGCATTCTTGGCGGCACTAAAAAGGTTTGTCAGCAGAAGAGGACTCCCCAGCACAATATCATGTGACAACGGTACCAATTTCATTGGCGCCAAACGAAAGCTCAATCAAACTCAACAACAGCTTCACAAGAGCACAGCAGACAAAGATGTGCTTAAATTTACTACAGAGAGGGGAATCACTTGGAAATTTAATCCTCCGGCGTCTCCTCACTTCGGTGGGCTGTGGGAAGCAGCAGTACGATCAGTTAAACACCATCTCACTCGAATTACTCGACGGTCAAGATTGACGTTTGAAGAAGTAACGACGTTGCTTTGTCAGATCGAGGCAATCCTCAACTCAAGACCACTAACTCCAGTAACCGAAGACATTGGAAACATCATGGCACTTACTCCGGCCCATTTTTTGACGACCGCTCCGCTCTTATCAGTTCCTGAAATCGATAACTCGGAAACACCTGATAACCGTCTAACAAGGTGGGAAGAACTCCAGAAGCGAGTACTGTTGTTTTGGAAACGATACATGGTCGAATACATCAACAACCTACAGCAGAGAACAAAGTGGAGAACTCAGCATGATAACTTAAATGTTGGAGATATAGTGCTCGTCAAAGACATAAATTTACCTGCACTATCGTGGCCACTTGCTCGCATTCTTAAGGTTCATTCTGGTGACGATAATATAGTGCGAGTCGTGACATTGAAAACCGCAAATTCAACGTTGACCAGACCTGTAGCCAAACTCATCAAATTAGTGGAAGTTAAGGAATCAAATCCTTAACGGGGGCCGGAATGTTAAGGCCAGCAATTGACAAATAACATTCTGGAAACAACCCATAATAATTTCTATGTGATGGCCTTACATTTTGTACAACAGTTCATTTGGGTTGAGTTGGTGTTGTGTTGGTGTACGGAGGCTGCCTGAAGGGGAACAATATTAAAATTGGCAATTCTGAGTTATAGTCTCAAAACAAAATTATGGTATCTACATGAACGCACAAACGCTAAACAAGCTAATCGATCAGAGATGTCACTGTTACTTGTAAGCAAAATTTGCTGCAGCAATCAACCGATTATAATATATAGATGGCAAGCTATGCAACCACAAAAAAGGTATCGTCGTGTGAGAACCAGATTTTAGGTTGTCAAATTTTGGTTTATTTTTTTGGTAGAAGAAAAAGAGCGGTCAATGAAGACACACCCAAAGAGAAGACAACAGTAAATTAAAGTACATATCTAAAACGTTGTAACCGTTGTAATCAAAACGGAGAAAGGTTACTTCTCGTAGTAAATTAACATTGTTGTGCCTATTATTCAAAAATTAAAGAAGCTCTCTTTAATTCTCGCAAGAAGTTAATTCTCACATTAACACCACCTTTTACACATTTACATGTTATAAAAACAATAATTATAACTAAAACTATTCCTGTTATTCCAAAAATACTATTTTTAACAGGAGAACGAACCTTTTTTAATTGTCTCGAAATATAGCTTTCTTGATTATTTAACTCTATAGATAAGTCATTTAATTTATTTAATTCATTTTTCTTAATTTTATCAACTTTTGGAATAGGTATTACTTCTTCAATTTTAATATTTAAACAACAATTTTCTAGTCCAAAATGGTATACATCGTTATTATTTTTAGTTTCATTAATATTTTTATTTGTTTCAATTTCAATATCTACTGTACTAAATTTACAATTATTTTCTAAGTAAATTATACCTATATTATTTAAAAATCCTTCTTCTTCAATATTATTACAATTACATTTATATTTCATTTTTTCTGATGTCACAAATATATATTTTAAATAACTTAATTTATGAAAAACTTCAATTTGATTTGGTATTAATTTTAAATTACAAAATTTATTAGTTCTTTTCATAAAAACATTTACTTCACAAATTTCATGTTTAAGGCGTACTTTCTAAAATTAATTCAGGACAAATAAAATATACATTATTTTCATTAACTAATTTATTACATTCATTTAAATTATTCTTTAAAGCAAAATTATCTTTACTTTTACTTATTAATAACATTTTATTTTCTTCAGAATATTCTATTATTGACCATTGGTCATTTACCTTAAATGGTAATGCTAAAATTTCATATGTTTCTATATTTATTTCTTTAATTATAGGTACGGATAATACAATATTTATTACACCATCCTTTTCAAAAGCTTTGACTTTAACTTCTTTAATTAAAATATGATAACTTTCTAAAGTTGGAGTATATAGTAACTTTTCTTGATTTGTACTATTTTTTAGAATTTCAATAAATTTTTCTGGGGTTATAATAATTGGATGAATAGTTCCTGCTTGAAGGAATAATATTGCATCTACTACTTTTTCTAGTTCCAATTCAAATTGGAATAATCTACTTAATATTGTATACTGTAAACTTCTTAAATAATTTATAATAGCTTGTTTTCTATTAGATTCATTAACGATAAGTAATATTTCGTTAAACTTTGTTACAATTTCATTATTTTTATTTTCTAAAATGTGATACTGATTTGTTAAAATCTGATTTTGTTCATTTAAACTTTTCATTATTTTTACTTCTTCTTTTAAACCGTTTTGAATAAACTCCTGATTTTCTTTAACTGTTCTCATGACATTATCATAATATTCTGCGTCTTCATTATCCATTGTACCAAACAATCCTTTAAGACCTGTACCAACTATATTTATTAAACCTCTTTTGATCCTATATTTTCGTGTACCTAATAAAGAATGTATTACATCTATCTTACTTATTAACTTCCTATAATTTACAACTGCTTCGTCCACAAAATCGTTGCACTCCTTTACATAGTCTAAACCTGCCCTATTGACATTATTTAATTGATGTTCTATCACATTTATTGATGTTTCAATTTCATCGATATTTATTTTATTTATTATTGAAATGTGTCCATCCAAAATTTTCGTTAGTCCCAAATATTTATAATACAATCCATTATGATTTTCTATATTTTCGATGTAGATGGAACATTCTGTTCTCGACCTATAAATGGTTTTATATGTGATTTATTATATTTAACTCGTTTATTATTTTTTAAAACTAAAACATTATATTTATCTACAAATACTACTTTATATGGACCTCTATAAACACTATTTAATTTTCCTTTAAATTCATTTCTTACAAGTACATAATCTCCTATTAAATAATTATGTTGTTTTCCTAAATTCCTATCATATCGATTTTTTGATTTTTGTTTTTTAAATTGTAACTTATTTCTTGCTTTAATTTCCATGCCTACCAGATGTTTTTGTAGATCTTCGGCGTAATCGTTGATTGTCTCTAGTATCTCGAAATCTATTTCGCTTGGTTTGTTGACCTTTCTACCAAGTATTAATTCATAAGGAGTAAATCCTGTTGAACTATGAGTTGTTATATTGTAGCAAAAACTAGCATATTTCATATCAATTTTTGTCATTTTCTAAATTTCTCCCAACTAATTTCAAATATTCGTTTAATCTGGCATGTGCCCTTTCTACACTACCGTTTGACTGAGGGTGTGCTACACTAGTGGTTATATGTTTAAAACCAAATAATTGCGAAATTTCCTTCATCAAGGAATTACAAAATTCTGAACCGTTGTCAGATAATATGATTTTGGGAAGACCGAAGTTTAATATCCAACCTTCAACTAAATTTCTAGCTATAGTTTCCATCGATTTATTATTCATAGGAATAAATTTTATATATTTTGATAAATCATCTTGTATTGTTAAACCGTACAAATTTTTATTTTTTGTCTCCTTATACGGACCTACTACATCTATTGCAATTTTTTCTAAGCAATGATTCGCATTACTTACTATTTTCATTGGATTCCTATGCGGATGTCTATCTATTTTTTCTGTTTGACATGCTTCACATTTATTAATAAAATCTATAACATCTCTATTTAAACTTTTCCAATTATATTTTTGTCTTATTCTACTTATAGTACCTTTTTGACCTGAATGTCCTCCTATTAACCCATTATGGTTTTCTTCAATTATTTTCATTCTTAAATTCAAATCATCTATTTCTTCTACTTGATTTTCATTAAAATTTTCCTCATTTTCTTTATTATTTAAAACTTCATCAACATTTTCTATATTTTCACTTTCTTTAGAATTCTCATCTATCTCATCTTCACCAAAGATTTCTCTTAAGTTTTTCTCTATTGCTCTGTGTTCTAGTTCACTAATAAAAATATTCCTACTTAACTCATCAGCTACTTTATTATCTTTTCCTTTTTTATATTCAATTTTATAATTATACTCCTCTAATTTCAGTCTCCATCGAACAAGTCTCGAACCTGGATCTTTAACATTAAATAACCATTGTAAAGGTCTATGATCCGTTCGTATAATAAAATTTCTATCATAAACATACGGACGAAATTGTTTAACTGCCCATACTATCCCTAAACATTCTTTTTCTGTGGTGGAATAATTTTTTTCTGCGCCATTTAATGTTCTACTAACGAACTGTATTGGAAGATCTTTACCTTCAATATTTTGGCTTAAAACTGCGCCTAAACCATTATTACTGGCGTCAGTTGTGATTATAAAATCTTTTTCATAATTTGGATACTGTAATATAGTGAAATTAATTAATTCCTCTTTTAATTTTTCGAACGCATCCTGTTGTTCTGTATCCCATTTAAAAACTGTATTCTTTTTCAATAATTTATTTATTGGACTTGCTGTTATGCTAAAATTTTTAATAAATTTCCTATAATAGCCTATCATTCCTAAGAATAATTTAATTTCTTTAACACAAGTGGGTGGTTTAAATTTATTAATTGCTTCAATTTTATTCTTATCTGGTTCTATACCTTCATTAGTTATAACATGACCTAAATAACTAACTTCTTTTCTTAAAAATTCAGATTTATCTAGCTGTATTTTAAGGTTAGCTCTCTTTAATTGATCTAATACCTTAACTAATTTTTCATTATGTTCTTCTAAATTTTTACCATACACGACAATATCGTCTAAATAGACGAAACATTTTATTCCTTGCAAACCTGATAATACCGTATTCATCATCCGTTGGAAACAAGCTGGGGCATTTTTCAGTCCGAATGGCATTCTTGTAAATTCAAAATGACCATATGGGGTACTAAATGCTGTTTTTTCAATATCTTCTTCAGCTACCGGAATTTGATGAAATCCTGATGTTAAATCTAACGTCGTGAAATATTTCGATTTCCCTAACTGATCTAAAATTTCTGAAATATTTGGTATTGGATAGCTATCTGATATAGTAATTTCATTTAATTTTCGGTAATCTATTACCATTCTTCACTTGATTTTGCCAGATGCATCTTTCTTTTTGGGTACCACCCATAAAGGTGAGTTCCACGGGGATTGACTATCTCTAATAATTCCATCTTTTTTAAGTTTTTGTACTTGTTTATTTACCTCTTCTTCATGAATTTTAGGATACCTATACGATTTTGTAAATATTGGTGAGCTATCACTAGTTCTAATTTTATGTTCGATCACATTTGTTGTTGATAAACTTTCTCCTTCTACACTGAATATTTCTTCATAATTCCTAATTATTTTTATTAATTCTTTCTTCTCTTCTTCATTTAGATGTTCTAACCTAACCATCTTTATTATTTCATTAAATTTGCTATATTTTTCGCATTTAAAAACATTTATTTTATCCTCATTATTTTCACTTCTATTTACTTTTTCACTATTACTTAATTTTTTGTTTTCCTCTACGTATTTATTTTTTTCTTCTACCATTTCATTTTTACTATCACTTGATTCTGGATTGATAATGTTGAAATCCTCTAAAGGCATTCCAACTAATTTAAAATCTATTTTATTTTCAAAATCTTCTATATTGCACATTCTAATCCATGCAAAATTTTCATTGTTTCTTTCAACAATACACCCTGGGATAAGAATACCATGCTTATTGCATTTTTCTATTATTACATCTTTATTTTCACTATCGGATTCTACCTTAATTAGCCTAAACACTTCCGTTTTAGGTCTTACAAAATCTATTTTCTTTTTAAACTGCAACTCAATTTCTTCAGCTACGTTCTCTAGAGAATCGCACTGATAATTGATATTAAAATGATTTTCTCGCAAGAAATCACTTCCTATTATTCCATCGTAGAAATCCATACTATTTTCATTAATAACGTGAAAATTTATTCTATGGTAAATTTTACTATTACCCTTAATATTATTCAAGAAATGAATACGAATAGCACAACTGCCAAGGCTACTACTTGTGCTACGACCTATTCCCTGAAAATTTATAATCCCGGTTTCTTTAAAATCTTCTTCAAATATACAATTACTTTTTATTAAACATACAGAAGCACCTGTATCCACTAACATTTTAAATATTTTGTTTTTATAATTTACTAATACGTAGGGAATTTCTAGATTAGCAGGATCAGACACCCTAAAAAAATCTAATCCTTTCTGCGAAAATTTATTTTATCCATCGATTTTTGGATATCTTCTACCTTTTTATCTTCACTTTTTCCACTATTTTCACTTTTGTTTACACAGTTTTGGTTACTATTATTTCGATAATTGTAACTTCGATTCTTATTTTTATTAAAATAACACACGTTTGACTTGTGTCCCATTTTACCACAAGTGTAACATTTTACCTGAGTCATATTAATCCTCACGGTATTCCTATTGGAGTAATCTCTCCTAGGATTCCTAAAATTATCAAAATTGTTTATTGATAATCGGCTTTCTTCTTCTACAGCAAACCTGGTCGCTTCACTGAGATTTTTAGGTCTTAGCGTATTACAATATGTGCCTATTTTTTCATTTAACCTATTGATAAATGAACTTAAAATATTTGTTTTAATATATGAACTTTTCCCATTCCAATCCTCTTCTTTTGTCTCGCCCTTTGCATTTTGTAGCATTCTACGTTGCAAAGTTTCGCACCTTTGTGTAAACTGAATTACACTTTCGCTTTGCCTTTGTTTCAGCGAAATTAACTCCCTATGGAGTTGTAAATTTGAATATTTTTCCCTAAAAATTACATTTAATTCTTCTTTTAAATTTTCCCATGAATCGATTTTTTTGTTCATTAAAATTATGGAAGCATTTCCACTAATTTTAGATTTTATATATGCCAATAGGATCGGTTTTTGCTCCTTTGTGGCAAGATCAACTGCATTTTGGCAGTTTTGAATAAATGTGAAGGCTTCTTCAGCCTCACTTTTGAAATTCGAAATGAATTGAAATAATGTTTTTATATCTATTTTTTCCATTTTTTTTTTTTTATCTGTTTCTCTCTTTTTATTTTTATAAACGAAATTATTATATACTCCTTTTTTTTTTATTTACTTTACTTTTACACTCAACAGTCAAAACTTTTCGAAAATAGGACTTATATTATGAATGTTACTTTAAAAATAGGGATTTTTATTTTATATATATAAATTGTGAGAAAAAAAACAATAAAAATAACTTACAAAAATAATATGATGTTGATGACGATGATGATTGTTGATTCCATTTCCGTTGAAGTATGGGGAACCCGTCGAAACTGCTGTTCTCACTTAATCGGCTTCTTTGATGAAAATATTTGTTGTTTTTTTTTTGTTTGTTAATATTTAGCACTTTTTGCTAATATTTAATACTTTATTAAATTGTGAAACTTTTAATAGAACTTTTTTTCTTATTATTAAGAATATTTAACATTTATCTTGTTAATATTTCTTATTTATTTATTAATATTTAACACTTTATTTGTTAATATTTAATACTTTTATTTTGTTAATATTTAACACTTTTATTTTGTTAATATTTAACACTTTAATTTTGTTAATATTTAACACTTTAACCACTGATTTTTTTTTTTATAATATTTACGATTTATTTTTCGTATTTTTCCGCTGCCACCATTTTTAATGTTATGCTGTGGTTTTTAAAATAATTGTTCACAATTTTATTAATTTTTATTTATAAATTCACCGTTTTATTATTTTTGTAATTTTGGTGTTACAAAGTTAAGTTCATGTTTTAATCTAACACGAGTTACATTTTTATTTCTCTTATATACTATCTTATAATTTTACTCGCGCTATATCTACTTATTTTCTTTCTTTCCCTTTATTCTTATATACTATAATTGCGTTACTCGCGTTATCTATTATTTCTTTATTTTCTTTTTAAGATATATATGATCATCATTTATTTTGTTATTGAAATTATTGACGTTATTGTTTTGGAAAATATTATTTTTAAATAGATAATATATTTTAACTATTTTTATGTTTACAGATGGATCAACTTATTTTATTAAATCTTCCTGGGAACAATTTTATATTTATATTAAACAATATTTCTTATCTAAGATATTTTTATATTATGACTATTTATATGTGCTATTATAACACTATTTTATTTATCTTACAATACTAACCATCATTAAACATACATACTAACATATTCTAAAACTGATATATTAAACATAACAAATCATAATCTATACAAATGAAATGCCAAAATTGTACAAATTTTCATTTAATCATCATTAAACGTGTTTTGTTCAACAACAATAATAGCCGCATTTCTTGACGCATTAGTGATCCGGATCAGATCAAAGTTTACATTGAAAACAACAACAAAAATTACATTTTTGTTGTTGTTTTCAATGTAAACTTTAATCTGATCTGGATCACTAACGCGTCAAGAAATGCGGCTATTATTAAAGTGTAATCATACAAAAACAAAAAGTGGTTTTTCATCCAAAGTGGTAAAATCAAATAAATAAATAAAAATAAAAAAAAACGAACTCTTACAAGAACAAATAAACAAAAGAAAAGTGTGAAAACGTGAAAATTTCGTATATCAATTTTTGTTCTACTTGGAAATGTTTCAGAAAATTGATAAATCTGTTCTGGGATTAGAAAGTAATTTGGTAAATATTTTTTATAATTTTTATTTTTTATCAATAAGATTCTTTCGGCTTTTTATAGACACAATATATTAATAATAATGGCATTCACAACATTTTCGACTTGTCAATCAGAAAAATGAAGATGATTTTAAGAGTCAAAATACATTTTGTATTAACTCTCGGGTTAAAGTACGGGGGGGATTTTGATATTTCTACTTTTTTTTGGTAGATATATTATAAATGACTGGCCTCTTCATTTTTCTGATTGACAAGTCGAAAATGTTGTGAATGCCATTATTATTAATATATTGTGTCTATAAAAAGCCGAAAGAATCTTATTGATTTAATACAGACAACTAAACTTCTCTTTCTTTTATTTTTTATGTGTCATTTGTTTTTGTTTTTTTTTTACATGTAGGTACCCGCACAAAATAATATGGTTTATGTGTCACATAAAAAAGATTGAGAATTAACGTATAACATATGGTTGGCATCGTAATGACACATTAAAATTCAATTTTGATGTGTCACAAATTTTAATGTCACTATCGTAAACTTAGTTTAGGGTAATTTACAGTGAACACACTCTTTTGTTTGACATTTCAACGCATTTCATTTTCGCGACTAGATAAATAAGCGAAACACAATGTTGGTCCTAATTGGAAGGTGCAAGTGCTGTGTTAGCGAAAAATCCAAATATTTTTTTGTTTTTCTTGTAATGAGAAATTTCATATAGCTTCCCGGTGTAAATCGCGGAAAAACAAGAAAAATTCAAGTCCAAATTCGGTTTCGAAAGAGAAGGAAAAGATGCGAATCTTTTATGTGCGTGCTGCGTAGAGCACGAATGAGGCACAGTCACAAGCAATGAAAATAAGCAAAACAAATGACGAATCAAAGAAACATAAGTTTGACAGCATGAACAAAATGCGAAAATAACAGTAAACGATCAAGGAGACGAAGGCCGAATGTCGGAAGGCCGAATGTCGAAAGGCAGAACGTCACTTTCGACATTCCACTTTTCGACATACTCGGCCTTTCGACATTCGGCCTTTCGACCCATTCGGCCTTTCGATATTCGGCCTTTCGACAAATTCGGCCATTCGGCATTCGGCCTTTCGACATTCTGCCTTTCAACATTCGACCTTTCGAACTATTCCGTTAAACATCACAACACAATGGAGAATTATTGATTAAAACGATTCAAAACGTTTTGTATGTCAAAGACCTACAATGCAATTTATTGTCAATTGGTCGATTGGCTAAATTAGGGTACAAAATTGTATTTGAAGGAGATGATGCAAAGTTTCACTAAGACTGTGTCCGAAACCCATGATAAATATTTTTTAGTAAAAATTTTTGACATTTATTTGAAAAATATTCCCCTACATTCACAATTTTTTATTATGCTGTCCGCATATCATTTATTAAGGTATACCTAACTGCGCCAATTAAGTTTAATCGGGACAGTACGTCAATCACACTAGTAAATCAAATAATGAATTTATTCTGTAGCTGCCACAAATTATCATAGGAATTGACTATGATAATTTGGGTGTGTGCAGTTTTTTCAAATAAATGTCAAAAAATAATACTAACAATTATTTATCATAGGTTTCGGACACAGTCTTAATGGCAAAACGATTTTCATTGCACACACAGTAGGTGACTTACATGATGTGAATTTCACAGTTAAGCGTAATATTTTTACTGGAATCGCAGGTGAAATGTATTTAATGCAGGCAAATCAAAATGTATGGCATTTTCGATTAGGTGTCACGTCAAAATCACGTCAAGATCACAGGCATGGATGGTCTACTTTGATGTGAATACGGACGATAAATTTTTTGAAATATGTGTTTTGGAAAAACACATTCACGTAAATCGTTTTCAAAATGAAAGCACATTCGATCAAAACGCATAAATACTTATAGCTCATTCGGCTGACGTACATATGTGAACCGATGTCAGTACCAGCCATTAAAAATCTATTGCATGGAAAATAAAAGTGGATAAATTCAAGGCATTTGTTGAAGAGCCTCATGCACAACACAACTGCAAAAACTGATGGTGAGTACACATCGAGAGAATTTAAACGTTTTTGCAAGTCAAAAGGAATTCAGATATCGTATACAGCACCATATACAATCTGGAAATGAATTCAATTTCTGGGCTTTTAAATAGAACTCTTCAAGAAAAGACTTTATCGATGTTATACTAGTGGCAATTCTTGGACGTCAGTTTTGGGACGAAGCGATTATGACAGCTAATTATCTAAAAAATCAATGCCCAATGAGCACATTTGGCAAAAAACACCAGCAGAATTGTGGTTTGACAGAAAGCCTGATTTATCGAATCTTTGTCGAATATTGAGCAAATCATCGCCGAAATGTCACATTCAACGAGAGATCATTTCGCATTTCATTTTCATACAGTGACCAATGTCACTTACACATTCATGTATTCGGTTTGAAACGATTAGAACAAGTTTATAACTCTCATGTACATTTAGAGGGAGCGAAATTACATAACATTAGATATAGACAAAAGAACGAGAGGTTATAGTAAGTGCGCCTGAGCGAGATGGTAACTTCGCACAAAAATTTGACTCATTATAAAATCACCGCTCATAATGTCGCATTTATAACTTGTTTATAAACTCATTTTGCGAAAAATCGAATTTTAGATTTCCAGCTAAAATAAGTTTACATTGCAAATAAAATTTGGATGGATTGTCAATTTTGGTTTAATGTTCTAACATTTCTGAACATTTTACAACAAAAAAATATTAAATTTCCTTTCAATTAGAACCGGGATCCCAACTTTCTCCCACAAAGTGAAATAAAATAAAAAATGAATGTAGGACACTTTAGTACTCACATGACAAAATTTTAATGGTACAAAACCCGGTAGCGAAGATTTCAAAGCATATGTTTACACAATTAACTATCGGTGGTATTATATAGATTATTTTCCATTCAATTCATTCACAGTCGAACTAAGGAACGGACAAAACGAGCGATCGCAACTTTTAGGGCCCGAGAATAAAAATAAAAAACTGTAAGCGATTCTTTTCAAAACTTAAATTGACGACTGGTAAAATTGAAAAAGCGCCTTAAGCGGACAATGGTGAACTACTAGACTTCTAATAACAAAAATTTGCTATATGAAGTTATATGGAAATAATGTCTATTTAATTTTAATTGTTATGTATTAAAAGTGTAATGGTTGGAAAATCTAGTTAATCTATTACATAGTTTAAAGTGTAATTATTGTATATTTGATTGATTTGGTACCTCTTTTTCATTTTAAATGCCAAACAATTTTGCTTAAATATTGCATAAATTTGATATTAAGCTACTTGATACTAAAAGCATAACTGTTTTAAAAATATTAAATTTTAGCTTGTACTTATCTGTCAAAACGTGGTAAATATGCTGTAATTTAGTTTGAAAAAAGTTTAGTGACTCAAAGAAGTATTTATAGTGAATTTAACATAAAATTTATGCAATTTTTAAGCACGGTTTTCGAGCATTTAAAACGACAAAATTATTCCAAATGAATCAAATATACAATAATCACACTTTAAACTATTACATAGATTAACTAGATTTTCCAACCATCACACTTTTAATAAATAACAATTAAAATTAAATAGACACTATTTTAAATAGTTCACTATTGTCCGCTAGAGCGCACCATACCAGTCGCAACCGCCAAAACAATTGCTTTAAAAAACATTATTGAATTTGCCAGCAAAAGAAAAAGAAAAATTGTTTGATAATTTGTTATATAATTTGACTGGCAGAAAATCGATATTTCAATTTTTTTTTTTCTATCAGCAAACATCTGACCTTGATTTTCTCATAGCTATGTATGTGCTTTAATCAAACTTATCCGCTAAAAACTCATATTGGGTTTAACTGCCCAAACATAGTTTATTCGAAAGGAGAACCCTCAAATTAATTTTAGATAAACTGCAAATGCGTATGTACATGTCTTCTAACTAAAACATCAAAAAGCATACATTTAGGCGAAGTAATATTTAGTTTATACTAGATTTAAAAATAAATAAATAAAACACAAAATTTATTGTCACTTAAAATAGCTTGGCTTCAACGAAGCATCCGTAAACCCAATATGAAATTTTACCATAGTGAACGAGCATAATACACATCGGCCTATCAGAAAATCATAGTAAGATGTTTGCCGATAGAAGAAAATTTTGAGACATCGACTTTCTTACACAAGAATAAGGCCCAATTTTTCAAATTTTCGAATAATCGATATTTAGATATTTAATGTCAATACCAAATTTTATCAGTACATACATTTTTAAAATTTTTTAAAAACACTTGTTAAATATTTCGCAAAATTATAATATTTAACAAGTGTTTTTAAAAAATTTTAAAAATGTGTGTATTAAGTGTGTTTCGCCAAGTGCCTACGGCAGAAAGTGTAAGAAAAATTTTATCAGATGAGCATAGGTAGAAGAAAATTTTAAGATATCGATTTTCTTATACATGGATACGGTTAAATTTTTGAAACTTTCAAATATTGCCGATTTTAAAGGTTAACGTATGAGGTGTTATTATGTTTAAGGGGATTGGTTTTGTGAAAGTCAAAATAGTTTAAACCTTGATAAATTTTGTGTATTCTTCAAATTATTGTGTGCTCCGGTCCCCCAAATGTTGCTGCATTAATCATCATTTGCACAAAAAGCCACAATTTATTTTTCGCACCACGCTTCAGAAGTAGTTCCTTGAATTACTAATTAATTTGAATCAGAGTATGCGATATTCAGAAATAACAAAAATTTAAAATATTTGACATTTGCCCAAATACTTAGATTGGTGGTGATTGTGATGGTATGATGGCATGATGGTATGGCTATATGATGGTTTGACGACATAATGATGTGATGGTAAGATGTTATGATGGTAAGATTGTTTGTTGGTATGATAGTATATGATGGTATTACTGTGTAATGGATTAATGTTATACATGTATAATGGTTTGTTTTGATGGAATAATGGTATAATGTTATGATGGTAAGATGGTATGGTGATACGATGGAATCATCATATAATGCTACGATAGTATAATATGATGGTATGTTGGTACGGTAGTATGATGGTATGATTGTATTATAGTAGAATGGTATGATGTTATGATAGTGTGGTGGTATAATATGATTGTACAACGGTATATGGTGGTATAATATGGTTGTAAAATAGTGTGATGGTATGATTTTGTGGTGATAGGATCTCGCGGTAGCCGCCTCCTCGACGAATGAGTAACGTTGACAAATACTTCACCATATGCTCGGTCACTTTGTCTTATCGTGGATCGAACTATTTGGAAGGGCGAAAGCCAGTCAAAAGATGTAGCACAAGCGTAAGGAAGGATAATTAAAAACACTTTTTTTGTGGATGATTTTTCTGTTTCTTGTTACTCCTACAGCCATCGTATGGATTTGGAAAATCTTTTTTCATCATATAAAATAGAACGTATTTTTAGTGAAGAGTGAAAACACAGAAGTATCGTTCTGTTATTTTATTTTTGTACAGAATAAATCTTAGAATTGCAGAAAAATGAAGTTGCGGATGAACCGTGAGCGACAAAAAGATGGAGAGTATATACATAAATATTAAATCCGAATGACTGGTGACTTCTCCTGGATTTTTAATGAATACTCATGGTTTTTTTATTAATTTGCCTCCCTTAACCTTACGACTCAAACGGTTCAACTCGAATGCCAGATCGATAGTACGAGCCACCTCTTCTCGAACTTTTTATGGCGACGGAACCCCTTAAATATAAGGTAAATATTCAATCTCTAATTGGCTTCTCCAATCACTGTATTTTGTTAATGAGTTTACAATATCGCCCACATCAGCTCATTGTATCGTCCCCTTTAGCACTATAATAGGGCTGACTGCATTGGTTTGAATGAATTATTGTCAGCTTTTGAGTGGTCGTCATGCTTTTTATCCAGGAACGTAGATATCGTAGCTTTGTTCATCTTTATTTTTCTTCCAGTTTTGGTAAGCAAAAATCAAAATACAACACCTGGTTCGATAAAACATGCATAGTTGCAATTATCGCTAAACAAACTGCTTTCTAAATTAACCAACGTGATCCACCAATAGCCAGCTTCCCTTAGTAAGGTCTTCAATCTTTCGATGAAGGGAGGTGCTTTTTGATTTTTTTGGAAAACAGCTAACGTACATCCAAATCCAAAAACAGGAATTAAGTCAGATCTGTCAAATTGTCGTCCTACAGCTTTCTTATCACTTCTGTCAAAGGTTATGGAAATAATCATTAGCATCTCTTTTATTTAAAAATAATTTTAAATTAAAATATAAAAACAGTGATATTAAGCACAAAAATGGATAAAATCCAATGTTGTGAAAACGGTGAATCTGCCAACGTAGTGCAAACTTATTTTAATTTGAATCAAAAATTAAAACGAAATAGAATGAATTTGCAATTCAATAAAACATGTTACAATCGAAAAATAACACCAAAATACATCAACATAAAAATTGATAATAAGACGGCTATAGCACAAAACATAAAATTAAAAGCAGAAAGATTATGGCTCAGACCAGGAGTAAAATTCACTGGGGCCTCCCAATTTATCAAAAAAGCTTAAATCTGAAGTTTCAGTTCGATTGGTTAAGCCACCTGGGCTGTAGAGCGGACACAGACTGACAGACGGACAGACTGACAGACAGACATCATTTCGAAACTCACTTTTTCGGACTCAGGGGACCTCAAAACAGATAAATCTTCAATAATCTCAAGGTCGAAAATTTTCATGATTACTATACTTTATTTTACTTACGTAAAAGAAAGTAAAAATATCTTGCTTGTTGCTTTTGTGAAAAATATATGCAAAATGTATGTTATTTCAATTTTACCAAAACAATACAGCAATAAATTATAAAACAACTTGTGTCAGTCTGCCTTTGTTCTAGGAGGGATTTGATTATTTTCCAACATTTGCTAAATATTTCATTTTATTTTATTAGAAATTAATTTACTTGCAAATATGAAAACATTTTATGAAGATTAAATTCAAGCTTTAACAAATTTTCCAAAATTTTCACTTACTCCTAAATTCTTCGATTCTAATATTAATAATCAGAAGATTTAAAAAAATATCCGGATATTTTTCAGGTAAAAAACGAGGGCACCCATCAGATCGGCATATGATTCGCTCTATTTTTTTATTTTTTTTTTTGGGAGTTCTTGGATGTTCTTGGGTGTTTTGGGAAATTAACTTTATATCAAATTTATTTCAGAAAAATTCTTTTAAGTAAACCGTATACGTCAACAAACGAAAATACTGAATTTTATAAAACGAACCCACTAGAAAATTATTTTAACTCTTTGTTGAGCAAAATTTTAATTTTTTACGCTACTTAAGTGATGTTGGATATCAAGATTTGTTGCCCTCTGTGTACGGTAAGTAAAGGTTTGCTTTGCGATTTAGGGTTCTCAGGTTGTATTTTTTTTATTTTTTTATTCCCGGTGGATCCCGGTGGTTTTAAGAAGAAATTAACCACTCTGATTGTGCTATTCTAAATATAGTCTTACTAGCTTTTTCTTTAAAGAAAATTAAATTCCCTGGAAGAGTGAAAAAGTGGTCTTGCTAAGGATATGGGAATATATAGAACAACCTTTTGTAAGACACTTCATTTAATGATTTTGCAGTTTTGGATCATTCCCACATGAAAATATTGAGAATTTTATTAATAGAAAAGGATACCCAAACCTAAATATAAAAGCTTAATTAGCATAGTTTACAGGTCTTGTTTCTCTCCTTGGGGATAGTGGATATATTTGTAATTTCATAAAGAATCCTACAAAACATTGCCGTGTGGTTACCGCAAAATTTTCAAGGCTGTTATTTCTTATTTTAAAAATATTTTTTATGTTCTTCACAAGCCAGATTCTATAACATGTACCTATTTTTATATGTTCCACAGTGGCTTGCGGTTGTATCACTGGCTGTTTTATACAATTTAATTTTTGTTATTGGACGTGCTGTATTTTGGGAAATAAATAACAATGCTCCAGCATTATGGTGGACACTGGATTATTTATGTGATTTTATATATTTAGTGGATACCATAATTCATTGTCATGAAGGTAAGTCTCATTATTATTTTTTTTTCTTATCATTTTGTGTTGTGTTGGCCGTATACGATTTATATTTGTATGTTATCGTCTCTTCTAAATATAAAATGCAAAAAAAAAAAAATGTTTTCCAATAAATTTTCAAATTAATCAACAGCAACAAAAAAAATGCTAAACATATTACAATAAATATATGTATGTAGGGATGTTCCTATAGCCTAAAAGGAGTATACAAAAAGCTTAAGATCCGCTCACAGAACCACATGAACAAACTTCTGTGAGGAAATGAATAGTCTCTCTACGGTCGCTAGGCTTAATAGAGCGTTGGCTTAAACTGATACCTGTACTCGACTGGTAAGTTTACTTTTTCGAAAAACTAACCGAGCGAGTTGCTTCTTTCTGTTCATTGTCCGGAGTGTGCTATCATTAAATCTGATTATACTCACTATCTAGCCCCTAAGCATCACCTGCTATCAGTCTGTCCCCAACATTGCTTAAAGCGTGAGAGAGGATTGTGTACTTGTCACTAGGATCGGAAGATCCCTAAATAATTAAGGGTTTCTTGTAGGTACCTTCCTGAATATTGCGGGAGCCTTTGATAGTAAATTATTTTCGTCGATTTCTAAAGCCTGTGTACCAATTTCGGTATTGATGCCATCATTTTTACAAGTAAACCATTACTACAGCAGCAGGCTTTGTTGCGCAAAGCTATATGCTGACGATCTTGTTATTACAGTTGCTGGTAAGCACCTGAATGTGTTATCCGATTTAATGCTTAACGCTTTACTTTACTTAGTGTTGAGGCGTGGTGTGGTGGAAAGGGTTTCCAGGTCAATCCTTCTAAAACTGATTTGGTTGTATTTACAAAGCATCGAAATGTTGGTGGTCTAACCTTTCCTTGCCCTTTCTTTTTTGGAGGTCGATTACCAGATCCGACTAAGTTAAGTATTTAGGTGTCTTCTTGGACAGTAAACTCTCCTGAACTTCAAAAATCCACTGCCATCTTTTGCCAGTGTACACGAGCCTTTGGGTAAACCTATGGGGTTAAACTTATAAATCGTTGGTTCTACCGATGTTATCTTCTTATGCTTCCTTGGTATAGTGACCAGTTGTTAAATTAAAGGCTTCAATTATTAAACTCAATGGTCTACAAATTATTGCTTGTAGGGCCACTACTCTTTGAACCATTAGTACCAGAAATTGATATGGTTAAAGAATTAATGATACACTATTGTCTGAATTCAATTTCACTAAATTATATTCGGTGGTGCGCCCTTTGAGAGTTTAGTGGCGATCACTAGATTTTCTTGAGAACTTGTATGAGTCGATAGTCTTCTTTTCTGATGGCTCTCGCTCCGATAATAGTTCTGGTTATGGAATGAACTGAACTACGTTTGATCTAAACATACTAAAGATTATAGATACTAAATTTTGATGTGTGCCTAGCTCATATTTATGCGCTCAACTATATTCCGCAACTTATTTTCTTGACAGAAATTTGGGTTTTCGATGATGAGTTAGTTTCATATAATATACCGAATTATCAACTCTATATGCAAATTGTAATATCTCTTATCGTTCCGGGGACGCTGCCGTTTTCATCCACAATTCTATTACTGCCAATTTCGTTAAATTTAATTGCTTTGAGAGCATGGATGCTTTCAAGCTGGACTTTATTCATGGCAATGAAAGGTATAGTTTTATTTGTATATATCGCTTCCACTGGATTAGCTCCTCAGTATTCATATTAGAACTAAGTGATTTATTAGATAAAATCAAAACAAAAAATTTAATTTTGTTGGGGGACATTAATATCGACGTCTTAAAAGTCACCTCTATCGTTGATGATTATTTATCATTATTGTCTAGTTTTGGTCTTAAAAAAATTACTAAAGAGCCTACTAGAATTCAAAATTGTTTATCATCGTGCATCGATCATATTTTTTTACGACTGAAAAAATAGTATGGGGTGGGTGACACATAGTACACATAATAAAAGTAATATACTCCGATGTTTCATTTTCGTTCTTTCTTGCGGATATATGTGTAGTGTACCGAATTCCGAATTCGGTTGCTCAAAGGGTAAAATGTCAAAATACAGAAAACTACTTCATAGGGTAATTTTATTGTAGTACTATTTTCCTGTTCACTTTTATAAAAACAATATAAAAAAGGATTGCGATCGTAAACTCTCGACAGAGAAGACCGAATAAAAATAAACGCCATTTTGGGCAAGCGCATTTTTTGCATTAATCGCATTACAAAAATAACTTTTGTAATTTTTAATTAATTAATTTTATTAAAATACTGTATTTGAAATTAACGTAAATATTAATAAAGTTTTGTCAATAATAAAATACTGTGCCTGTGATTATTCATGTTGGAAAAATTGGTGAAATACGCGTTCACATATAAACGTTTATCGGCATCTACGTAAGCCACAAGTTTCAATATACATATATATAACGCATAGCCATTTGTACGATTACTTGATAAGTAAAGCAACGGAGCTTACTAATCGTCACCACGCGTCCGATTAAATCTCTGGAGTCAGATTAAACCTAAGGAACGGAGCAGCATCACGCTATGCAGTGGATTTATTGGTATCATCGCCAACCATAAGTGCGCTCGACCTCATAGCAGTGACACACATATGCGCGACTACCATACAGCTTATCCCGACCATAAAGTGGACTCGACCATTCCGTCTATACAGCCACGGTAGTGTCCATATATGTATGTCAAAACTATTTTAATATGGCGGACATTGTGACTAAACAAATTGTGTTTGTTAGTTTTGCGTAATAATTTTGAGTGTTGAGTGAATATAATTAAAATTAACAATGTATCATTGTTTAAATAGTTCATCCAAATTTCAGTCACAATCTCCGCCATTGTTGTTGTTATAATTTTTGACATCCTGCGCAATATATTACCTTATATCTGTATACCTGGGGGTGGCATGTTGTACCATCACTTTCGATTCGTTTTCTATTGTGTTTTGCCTCTTGTAACATGAACAAAATTGTACGCTATTTTCTTCTTTCATTACAATTTTTTAATGCGATCTCAGCCCTCTATATACTTTTCCTTTTCTTCACATCGATAAAATATCGCAAACAAAATTTTTTGTGATAAAGAGTGATGAATGAAAGTAGAAATAGAATGTTGTTTTATTTGAGCAAGCTGAGAGCTTTAGAAAAAGCATAATTTTAAAAGAGAAATAGAGTGCGATTTTGTTCTTGTTACAAGAGACAAAACATTATCGAAAACGAATCGAAAGTGATGGTACAACATGTCATTCCATATTTGGGAATTTCTGATCATGCGTTCATTTCTTGTTCAATCAATGCTACTGAGGTAAATTCAAAATCATCCAGACATAGCAAGTCAAAACTTTTAAAATTATTAATTATGTGGAACTGAATAATGCTTTACTGTTTGAGGACTGGAATCGGGTTTAGTCTGAATCTAATAAGTCTAAAAAATTTGATATTTGTTTATCATTTTTATCGCAATATATTGATAAATGTACAAACTATCAAACAGTAAAAGTCCCTACAAAATTAAAACCCTGGATTTCCTACAACCAATATTATTAACCTTATCAAAAAACATCCTAACAATCGCAAGCTTGCCAAATGTTCGTTGAAAATTAACTTGGAAGTATCTACAACTCGGGAAATGTATTATAAGGATCAATTTATTTTGAACAACAATGACATTAGGAAACAAATGGCCCCTTGTTAATGAAGTCTTAGGTTTAACTAAAGATATGTCTGATCAATTTTCGCTAAATATCGATGATCAATCCATAAATGATCATGTACAAGTGGCCAACGCATTTATTTTTCAAATGTTGCAATAAATTTACATTCTCAGTATTTTAATAATCCAGAAATAAATGATGTAGACAGCGCTCTTATTAATCCTGGGCTTTCCAATAGTTTTCATTTTATTCCATTCAGCTCTCTTGAAATCATCAAAATTATTACCTCACTCAAAAATAAGTGTTCAACAGATATATTAGGAATTAGTAATTTTTGCTTGAAACAAATAACTTTTAACATTGCTGATATTCTGTCACAATTATTTAACTCATCAATTTTTTCCGGTGTTTTCCCTGACTCGCTTAAATGCTCCATAGTGATTCCTCTATATAAAAATGGTCCAAAAACAGAATTAAAGAATTATAGACCAATTTCATTGATGGCAGTGTTCTCAAAAGTAACAATATTTTTTCAACTCTGCAATTTGGCTTTCGTTCTGGTCATTGCACTGAAGATTCTCTGGTAAAGTTTTTAAATATTTTAAACTGTGGACTAGATCAAAAAAAATTTACAGCTAGCTTATTTCTTGATATATCGAAAGCTTTTGACACTGTCGATCATCGTCTTCTATCAAAGCAACCTTGATTATACAAGCCATAATCTAAAAAACGAAGCTTTTTTAAGGGAATTAGAAACGACGAAAAAATCAAAATTTCCATATCCATTTATAAAACATATGGGAAATCACTTTTTTTCTTAAGACAAATTTGTCAATGAAAACGTTTCAAATTCTTAATTATGATTTCTGAAATATTTTCATAAATGTTTGAATTTCAACATATGTATATAAATGTCATTTAAGTAAATCGTTTTCATTTTCTTGTAATAATTGATTTATTTAAACCAAAATATAAAAAAAAGTTCATAACAAGCATTCTGGTCAAATAAAAAAGAAAAGCTTACTACAAATTGTGTGCATTAAGTCAATATACATTACATAGATGGCAGTACAAATTTTTTAAAAATCGTACCAAAAATTGCCACCTGGGGAAATTTTAAGTTCAAAAATTGTGGGAAAAGCAAAACAAATTCTCAAAATATTAAGAACGTGTGATAGGTTAGGTTAGGTTGAAGTGGCTGGTATCGCACACTTAGGCCAACAATGGCCCGTTGTGATACCACAGGATCCCATCTCCCCATTACTCCCGTTGAAACCAACCAGAGCTATTTATATAGCGTAATAAATCTCGCACTCCACAGTCCGCGAGTTCCGAAAGGCTGTCCATACCGTACACACCCAAATACTTATGCCTTCTGTATGATAGCGCCGGACATGAGCATAGGAAGTGTTCCAAAGTCTCCTCCTCCTCTTCGTCCATGCAACTTCTACAAAAGTCATTCGTCTGTATCCCCAGCCTTCTCGAATGCTCCCCAAAAAGGCAGTGACCTGTCATTATCCCTACGACCAATCCTATTTCTTGTCTTCCCAGGGATATTAGTACCTTGGAGCGCCGCAAGTCCAGTTTTGGCCAAACTTGCTTTGCTACCCTGCACGTGAGAGTGTTGATCCACCTCTCATTTGTCAAGGCGATTGCCTTTTTACTGAGCGCCCATTTTAGCACTGCCATAGGCCTCCCCAGACCTACCATTTCCGGCTGCATCTGGAGAGTCGTACCGTACCTAGCTAGTTCGTCCGCCCTGCAGTTCCCCGTGACGTCCGAGTGACCCGGGACCCAGATTATCTGGATGCTGAAATACTCGCTCATCTCGTTAAGAGATGTTCGGCAATCCAGCGCCACCCGCGACTTCAGATAAACTGCCCCAAGTGACTTGATCGCTGCCTGACTGTCCACATAAATTGCGATATCCCTCCCGGATACCACATTATGCTTCAACCATGTCATGACTTGCCCGATCGCCACCACTTCAGCCTGGTACACGCTGCAGTAGTCAGGGAGACGAACAGAAATATTAACATTAAGTTTATCACAGAAGACTCCGGCTCCTACCTGATCGTCTAGCCTCGAGCCGTCCGTGAAAAATTGCACTGCCTCGTTTTCCAAGATTGATCCGTTTCTCCAGGATTCCCTTGAGGGAAAGATGGTACGGAAACCCTTATCGAAGCACAACGTTGGTGTAATATAATCCAGATTCGCCAGTTCTTCGCCAGCGAATCTACCTATCGTCGAGTGTCCCACCTGAAGACACTTCCACTGAGAGACCGCCAAGAGTCTCGTAGCCACGTTGGCTGCCATCTGTTTACCATAAAGGTCGATTGGAATAAGGTGGAACATAACCTCTAAAGCGCGTGTAGGTGTTGTCCTAAGCGCCCCGCTTATAAGCATACAGGCCGTTCTTTGCACCTTCTCCATCATACCTCTATATGTCACCTTATCTAGAGCTGGCCACCAAACGCCCACCCCGTACATTAGCACAGGTCTTACCACGGCGGTATAGAGCCAGTATACCAGCTCCGGTTTCAAGCCCCATCTCTTACCTATAGCGTTCCTACACGAGTATAAGGCTACAATAGCCTTATTCACTCTTTCCAAAGTGTTAGGCCTCCAGCTGAGCTTACTATCAAAGATTATGCCCAGAAATCTCGCTCGGTCAGCAAAAACTAGTCCGCTGCCGTTTATGATAGGAGGGCTAACCACCGGAATTTTATATTTCCTAGTAAATAGTACCAGCTCTGTTTTGGACGGGTTAATCCCCAATCCACACTTGCTGGCCCATTTCGTAACAATCAGGAGTGCATTCTGCATAACATCCCTAATCGTATCTAGATATTTGCCTGAGACAGCTATCGCTACATCATCAGCATATGCTACAACCCCTATCCCCTCTCTCTCTAGTTCCAGCAGCAATCCATTAATCACTGCACTCCAGAGAATGGGGGAGATTACACCTCCTTGTGGGGTTCCTCTAACCACCCGTCTTCTAATCTTGGACTCTCCCAGCTCCGAGGTAATAGTCCTGCTTACCAGCATCTGATTTATTAACCTACTTATAGAGCAGTCCACTTCCAAAAAAGACAATCCTTCCATGATCGCCTCCGTTTTTACATTATTAAAAGCACCCTCAATATCGAGAAATGCTACCATGCAAAACTCTTGCAAGTAAATTGATTTCTCAATTGTGCGTACTAGATCATGCAGAGCTGTGTCCACCGACTTTCCCTTACAGTACGCATGCTGCGACATTGCCCAATTCCTGGGTTCAATTCT
Source organism: Tipula helvola (assembly GCA_963556165.1). NCBI lineage: Eukaryota > Metazoa > Arthropoda > Insecta > Diptera > Tipulidae > Tipula > Tipula helvola. The sequence continues at coordinate 50,416,940 of OY744482.1, forward strand.
TGATCGAATAAACACATCTATCAACCTTTCCAGGGTTTTCAGCAGAAAGGATGATAGAGTTATAGGCCTCAAGTCCTTTGGACGAGCATGTGAGCTCTTTCCCGATTTCGGGATAAAGACTACTTTGACCTCTGTCCAATTCCTAGGAATATAGACTAGTTTCAAACATCCCCTGAAGATAACCTCTAGCCAGGGGATGATGGCTGCCGAGTTCTTTTGAATCTCTGCTGGTATAATCCGATCCGGGCCCGCCGACTTATAAGGCTTAAAACCCTGCAGCGCCCACCTGATCCGCTCTCTATCCAATATGCCCTCCATAACTATTGGAGGTGTTCCTCGATGAGCTCCAGGCTCCATCGAGTCATCAAAGCTTCCCGGAAAGTGGGTATCGATGAGAAGCTCCAACGATTCCGCACTTGAAGCTGTCCATGACCCGTCTGGTCTAATTAAGTAACTAGGACTAGTTGGGTTAGTAGATAGAATCTTCCTAAGGCGGGAAGTCTCAGAGACTTCTTCCATTCTACCACAGAAGAGTCTACAAGATCCCCTCTGTGCCTTCCTCAATTCTTTTTTGTACTTTCTTAGGTCCTCCTTATAGGAGTCCCAGTCCCGTACATGCCTCGTGTTCTTTGCCTTATTAAAGGCTGTCCTACACGCCTTCCGAAAGGTCTCCAACTCCATGGACCACCATGTCGGTTTTTGCCTGCCCCTTGGCTTTATCAAGGGGCAAGAAGCATTAAAGGAAAGATTGCATGCTTTTGTGACAACATCCACAATGCAATTCAATTCTTCCACTGTCTCCGGAAGTCCGGGGACCTCCGGCAATAGTTCCTCCAACACCTCCCCATATTTCTCCCAGTTTGTCCTTCTAGGATTCCTGAACGGCTTCTGGGTACCCGGGTGTATGTTAAGGTTATAAGTTATATATTGATGATCAGAGAATGAGTGCTCCTTCGCCACTCTCCATCCCCTAATCAACTGAAAAATAGTATCCGAGGCGAGGGTCACATCCAGAACCTTGTAACGACACTCCAGTGTGCTTGGGTTTGGCGGTATCATAAAAGTTAATCCGAAATGATACCGACCATTTCAACTCCAAGTCACACCAGAATGTCGTTAAAGAAATCTCCGAACAGAGACTTTGGACCGCGGCATATTTATAGCTGGCTAAGGCTCAGTGTTGGGGTGGGGATATGTCCAAAGCATGATCGGAGCTTGAGTAACCGCGTACTTAGATAGACTATCAAAGATAAAAAAAAAACCAAATGAAATAACTAACGGAAAACTGAAATAAGTATAATGTAATATAAACTGATTTAACGGAAAACTGAAATAAGTATAATGTAATATAAACTGATTCTGTAATATAAAGTCATCTGCTTTACAACTGTGAATCGGTGAACTCCGAATCACATCCCTGTATCAGCCCATTCCTAGATAAATGAATTTAACCCTCCATTAATATACTCTTAAGTAGTTCCCAATAGACAAAAAAAAATGAATTCATAAAAGAAGGAAACGAAAATAACAATAATAATAATCGTAGCGAAAGTGAACGTAAAGAAAGCTGAAACAAAATCATATAATGTAAGAAAAAAAAATAAATAAATGTATCAATTGAAAATAAAATGCTAAATTTAAATTTTATAAGAAATTAAAAATGATCGAGAAAAATAAGAAAATTGAATTTAAAACTGACCAAAAAAAAAAAATAATTATGAAAAAAATCATGTCAATAGCACCAGCACGTTGGTACAATTAATAATTAATGATAATACCAAATTAAAACTTAAAGAAAATTTTAAGAAAAAATTAACAAAAATTAAATTACCAAAATTTAAAGTAAATAAAGAAGTTAACACAAAAAAAATTTTAAGTCAATAAAGAAGTTAAATAAGAAAATTTTAAGAAAATAATAAGTTAAATTAGAAAATAAAATTGAAAATGTGAAAAATTGTATCAATTAATAAATTTAAGAAAAAATTAAAAAAAATATAATATAATAAATAAATAACGAACGATTTTCAACTGTTGATTCACCCGGCAGCAACTCCAGTTAACCTTGATACAGCTAACAAATCCATAAACTGCAACTTGTATTCAGTGTACCTTGACACGGTATTATGATTCCCAAAATAACAATTTCAGAATGGCCTCACTGTACAATATGGACCGTTTCACTATCCTTATAATAATCCACACGTGGTAACAAATCTTCTGCTCCCCAAATCAATATACCGCAAAAGATTTTTGTAATTAAGGTATATCCGTCTGATTCTTACAATAAGAGCACCTCAGGCCGATGGTATGATGGAAATGTTAATTTTCGAAGTCAATAGTACTGTAGTCCTATCAGCGGTAACCAGTACGCTCCAAGAAATAATATTATTAATCAGCGTAACGAAAACAAATAGTTGCCCAGCACTGCTTTTAGAGTTTTTTATACACTGGTTCTTTATTATGTTTTTTTTTTATTATGGTCTGATCGAATTTACTAGATGAAATTCATAAATTCGCATAATGATTCACTTTTATTATGTTTGTTTTTCATTATTTGCAACAGATTTTAAATTATCAATCAAAAGATTAAATTTTTTTCTCAATACACTTATAAGACTCGAACCAAAAAAAATAATAACGACAAATTTTGAAGATTTTATGTTTTTTTCGTTTTAAATACAATTAAACTTTATTGTTCATTTATTTTATACATATAATTATATACATAATTATAATTAATTAATCACAAAAAAAAATTGTAGTGAAATATTGAATTTATAAATCCACTAACAACTAAAAAAAAAACAAAAATTACAACTTAGCAAAATGTTATTGCCATTAACTTGAAAACACAATTTTATTTTTTTTTTATTTTACAACTCAATTTTCAATAAAAAAAATTAATAATTTAAGAGGATGACCAATTTAATTATATAGGTCTTATCCCAACCAAATTCAAAACTTGTCTCCCTCAAAAAACCAAAAATCAATCTTAAACACCGACCGATCGATTTCCAATACAAAAAAAAAATCATTATCATTCCAATTTTTCCCCTCTCTCTTCACGTTCACTTCCACACAACACACAAGACTGGAAGAACACAATCAATAAGGTAGATGAGCAGGGCAGTAACACCAATCTCCGGTGTTCCTACGTTTAATGCAGGAACGACTCAACCAAAGTCGTTACAATCGTGGGGACGTCCCACACCCGAGATAAGTCTCATTAAGCCGGGCAAAATTAAGTCTTAATATCCTTTAAATGATAATGGCCTAACACTTGACCATTCATATTTTCTACCTCAATAGCAACATTTCCAATAATATTCCTCACTCTTCCTACAACAAATTTTGGAGCTAATTTGGCGGAAAAATATCTAGCAGCGTCACTCTGAACAAAATTACGAACGTAAACTATCTGACCAGGTTTGAAATCACGTATACGGGATCGCAAATTATAACGTTTTTCGTTTTTTTGATGGGTGTTATTAATATTCGACAATACTTGCTCTTGCGCTAGCGACAAACGATCAGCGGGTTGAATACTTATGGAACAATCTTCTAAACATTTTAATTCCCTTAACAGTTGGTATTCAGATCCGTGCGAAATCTTATGTTGACCAAAAACTAAATAATGAGCCGAATATCCAGTAGATAAGTGTTTAGAATTGCGCATAGCAGCCGCGATTTCCTGTAGATGATGGTCCCATTCACGATGATTATCACTGATGTAGGCTCTAATAGCAGATAATACAGTACGATTTGCTCTTTCACTGACGTTACTTTGTGGTGAATATTTGTGTGTAGTGATATGTTTTACTCCGAATCGCTTAAGCAAGTGTTGAAAGAGTTTGGATAAAAATTGTGGACCATTGTCTGTTAAGATGGATTCAGGAGTACCAAACATATGAAAAATTTTATTTTCCAAGGTCTCACATACTAACGCAGCGTTAGCATTTCGCATTGGGAATAATTGTACGAACCGGGAATATGAGTCGAGTACAATAAATATGTATGCGTTACCGAATTTTGTCCTAGGATAAGGACCCAGAAAATCTATAAAGAGGTGTTGCCAAGGCCGATGGGTGGTAATCTGATGACCCATTGGTGGTTGCAAAATTTGATTAGAAGACTTACAACTTTTACATATCTCACAATAGCTGATGTAATCTTTAACCGTTTTGAACATTTTAGGCCAGTAATAATAGCGCCGTAGTTTGTCCAATGTTTTTGCCACTCCTAAATGAGCGGACTGAGGAGGATCGTGTGCTTGTTTGATTATGTCGGAAATTAACGGATTTGGAATGTACAACTTCCAGACGGGTAGATCGTTATTTGGCCCATCGATCCCAAATTGATTAGTAAAATATATTTTATTGCGTATCACCCGAAGATTGCAACAATAGTTGGGTTTGGATTTTAGCGAATTGAGAAGATCTAGATACTCCGGATCGTCAAAATGAGGTGAATTCAGATCAATTTGGGTACAAGAATTGTCATCCTGAAGAACTTCAATGCAGTGCTCAAAAGCTCTAGAAAGAGTATCCGGTACAATGTTCTTAGATCCCTTTACGTGTTGTATCTCAAAGGTAAACGGTTGTAGTTTAAGGCTCCAACGGGCAAGTCTTCCATGAAGATCTTTTTGAGCCATAAGCCATTTTAAACTGGCGTGATCTGTTATAATCGTGAAATTATAACCCTCGACATAACATCTAAATTTTTTTACACTTTGTATGGCAGCAAAACACTCCAATTCCGTGACGGAGTAGTTCCTCTGAGCATCGTTCAATTTTTGGGAAAAATAGGCGATTGGCTTTTCAACACCTTGACTATCGTGCTGAAACAAAACGCCACCAATTCCACTACTGCAAGCGTCGCACTGAATGTAGAAGCGCTCGTTGAAATTTGGATGTGACAATACGGGAGCGGTTGACAATGCATCTTTTAAGCTTAGAAAAGCATGGTTTGTAACTTCAGACCAATTCCATTTATTTTTCTTCTTTAATAGATCGGTTAAGGGGGCAGAAATTATTGAAAAATTCTTTATGAACCGCCGATACCACCCGCACATACCGATGAAACGACGAATTTGCTTACGAGTGCGTGGAATCGGAAAATCATTAATTGCCCGAGCCCTATCAGGATCGGTTCGAATACAGCCATCGCCTACCACGTAACCCAAATACTTAATTTGCTTAATCAAAAAATGACTCTTCTCAATGTTAATGGTTAAATTGGCAGCTGATAGTAATGCCGCCACCTGTGCAAGCAAATCAAAATGCTCGTCTAGCGTCGCAGAGGTAATTAATAGATCGTCTAGATAAGTAAAAACACGCTCATGTAGTTTATGCGGAATGACCTTATCCATTAGACGGCAAAGAGTTTGAGGTGCATTGCACAGGCCAAACGGCATCACCTTAAATTGAAACAGAGGCTGCCCCGGCACAGTAAATGCGGTTTTATCACGCGAATCTGGGTGTAAAGGAATTTGCCAAAAGGCATCCTTAAGATCGAGACTCGATATATAACGCGTGTTGTCAAGACGGCTAATTAGGCTTTCTATAAGTGGCATAGGATAAGCTTCTTTCTGAGTTACGTCGTTCAAACGCCGGGCGTCCAAACAAAGACGTACTTGGCCATTTTTCTTCAGAACGGGCGCTATAGGTGAACTCCAACCACTATTAGATTCTTCAATGACATCCATCGCTAACATTCGTTCTATTTCGTCATTTATTAACTTTAGTTTTATAGGAGAAACCGGATAAAAGCGTTGTTTAATCGGTTTATCGTCAGTGAGTCTAATTTGATGTTCAACAAGATGCGTTCTCCCGAGTCCAAGCTTCGAACAGGAAGGAAATTGCTGAATAAGTTGAGTTAATCGTTCTTGTTCCTTTGGAGCTAATATGTGTTGTTCAACATTATCAGATCCTTTAGCTATTTCACTGATTGCTTCAGGTGAACTATGGGAATTTTGTGAAGAATTGATCTGACTGGAAATTTGAAACGGCGTGATATGGATACCAAATTTGTTCCAAAAATCAATTCCAAGGTACAATGGCTGTTGTAGTGTTGGAACAATTAATAAACGCATGCGATGGGACTGATTATTGAAATTGACATGGGCATTGATATAACCAAAAACTCGCTGTGATTCCCCACTAGCAGTGGAGATAGTTGTTGGTAAATGATGTAGTTTAATATTTGGATCATTTAAGAATTTGGTAGAACCCTCCCCTAAGATGCTCACACTAGCTCCACTATCCAGTAGCCCTTGATACGGTTGACCTTCTATTAAAACTTTGGCATATGGTCGTTTATCCGTGGAGTCGTTGGCGATAATGGAAGCTAGAATGTTGGAACGAAGCCTTCGTATTTTGCTCCAATATTGGCGAGTGCGTTCTTTTCGGTTCTGCGAAATGAATCGTTTGCCGAATTTATAAATTTTTTTGGAACTCGAAGTATGATTGTAATTTATTGAAACTTCACTTTTAAGATCAGTTATATCATCGGTTTGAGTTGTGGCTGAGTTAGTTATAGTTAAATTATGGTTATTGAATGGTTGACTTGTCAAATTTGTATTATTATGGGATAATGGTGAAAATAATGAAGTATTACATTTGTTAAGATATGAAAACCCTAAGGAATTTGTTGTATGAACAGAGTCATCCGAATCTACGGATTTGACTTCCCATTGTTCGCTTTCATTTGCCCCAATTCGGGATCTGTATTGCTGGCACTGTCGGTTTTCTGGGCCTTCAATAAAACTTTCGGGGTACTCAAATTCCCAGTATGCATCTGGTCCCGTGAAACGTTTCCCGAACAATTAGGGCATCCAGAAACAGTAACACCTTTATAACCGCATTTGTAGCAAAACCGCCTACGTTGTAAGGGACAATGCTGAAAGGAATGGCCGATGTCATCACAATTAAAACAGACAAGTATATGTTGATTTAGACCTCTCGACGTGGATGGATTTGTACTATAATTGACCTGATTTATCTGTGCGACATCTGGATGAAAACCGACACTTTGAGATAGATTAGTCTTCGGTAATGATGATTTGTTACCTTGATATGAACTGGTAGGATTTTCGTTAATTACGTCCGACACATTGATTTCGTGAACTGATCGTTTACCAGGAACATAAACATCAGGAGTGACACCTAATCGTGCCCATGTAGTTTCCCAAGCTGTGGCGCTTTTAATTAGATCTTGCACATTTTCGAATGATTTGTCTGTCAACTGCAATTGCAAAGCAGGATGCATATTTAACCTTAATACATCAATTAAATCCTCTTCGGAATAAGTTTTCTTGCACTGTAACGTAAGACTCCAAACATCATTATAAAAATTTAAAAATGATTCTCGCTGGTATTGCTTACGTGATTCAGCTAATCGACGAAGTTCAAATTCAGTCCTTCGGTCTTTAAATCTCTCAATTAAATCATTTTTGAACTGAGACCATGTTGCTTTTGGACTAGATCGTCGGTATGTCCAATAATAACGTAGCGCATTACCTTTTAAAACAAAACATATTTCAGTAAAGAGTAGTTCTTCTGATAAATTGAGCGATTTAGCTAATGTTTCTAATTGGAAAATGAATAAGTCAATAGGAACTGCGGTAGGAGAACCATCGTAAGAAATTCCGGATCTAGCTAGCGTTCGAGTATCTGACATGTATTTACGCAATTTAGTGGATTGTGGGGTATCATCTGGAGATTCCATACTCGCTATCTGGTTTTGAACATTGATATTAGTTGGGTGAATATTAGGTTGATTTACTATATTTTGTTCTAGATTATCAAAATTTGTATCAGATTGTTCAGGTGGTTTAATGGGAGTACTATTAGCATCGTTGTAACCCTTAAGCTTAGCCGCTGCGGCATACACAAATACGGGTGGATCAATATCAAGATCGGATTCGGAAAGTTGCTCCGGTTGTTCCAATTGCAAATCTTTAATTTCACTCAAAGTTTGATCAATATTAGTCTCATCTTGCATAACAGATTGCACTTTCAAAAGTAATGTTTGAGCTGTATTAATTAATTCTTTGGTTTTATGCCCATATGTCGGGGATAATTGTGCTCGATTTAATCGATCGATCAAATGAATCAACCGGGTTTCTATACGACGTAAAACCTGATTATCGATTCCTAGTGGATCCAAAGTTTCCAACTGAAATTTGAGTTCGGACAATTTGGTGGAACATTTTTTTATTTCATGTTGTGGTTTTTTACGACCAGCAGCATGCATTCGGTAGGGACGTAACGAAGGCATTCCCTCTTCAAGTTTCATGGCGTTTCCCAGCTGGATTATAACGTCAGCGGGATTCCCTTTCAAATTACGGACCCTACATTCGATTTCTAACTCATCCGGTAACAATAACTGTAAATCCATTTTTCCGAATTATTAAAAATGAATCACAAATAGAAAATTTAATAAGGAACCAAACTCACAAAAAAAAACAATAAAAATATAATATAGAAATAGAAAAATATTAAGGATAATTCAAATAATGATACTAATGCTAATAAACTGACACCAATAATAAATAAAAAAAAAAAAATAAAAAAAAAAATAAATTTTGAAACTATCAAAAGAAAATCAAAATAATCAAAACGAAAATAAAGGAACGGCTGAACAGGACGAAATTCGGAGCACAACTATAAGAAAAACACCAGATTCAAAAGCTGTGTCAGACACCATACGTGGGATAAAAAAAAACGGAAATTACTCGAATGCATTTACAACAGAACGATAATAATAAATAACACTAAACTCAAAATAATTGATCTGAGATCTCCAACTGAAATCTACACTATCAAAGTGGAAGCAGTGGTAAATCACCATATCAATATCCGGAGAGTAGGAGAGAAAAATAAAATTGATTAAATATATTGAACTCTTATACTATCTCAAGACATATGACAACCGAACCACGATGCAATCAACGCAAAATCGCGGGAGCAGAGATAGGTTGATATATCAATGTCACGAGTATAGAAACGCTCAAAATAATTTAAACTGTACAATATAACAAAAATAAAAAAAAAACAATGAAGCCAATACCATCAACCAATGTCTACACTAATAAAGTGGAAGCGGTAATGGTTAGTAACTTCGATGTTGCAAAAAAAATGAAAAAAACTTGAACGCATGCACTAGTGTGAATTCAAACAGCCTGAATTGCCGGAAACAACTACGACTGCAAGCGTTAAGCTGGACTGAAACTAAAAGAAATAAAAAAAAAATTGAAATTAATAAATTTAAATTAAATAAACGGGAAATCCAATAAAGAAAATGTGAACTCTATACTTGGAGCGAGAAGAATACGAACCCCAATCACAATCAACACCGCACGGTGGAAATGATGGAAGTTCGAAGTTCATATCGTCCCAAGAAAATGTAAAATAAGAGAACAAAAAAAAAACTGAACTGAAAGATAAGCCATAACGTAAGTTTGTTTAGATTCGTTCTTTGGGCGCCACTGTAACGACACTCCAGTGTGCTTGGGTTTGGCGGTATCATAAAAGTTAATCCGAAATGATACCGACCATTTCAACTCCAAGTCACACCAGAATGTCGTTAAAGAAATCTCCGAACAGAGACTTTGGACCGCGGCATATTTATAGCTGGCTAAGGCTCAGTGTTGGGGTGGGGATATGTCCAAAGCATGATCGGAGCTTGAGTAACCGCGTACTTAGATAGACTATCAAAGATAAAAAAAAAACCAAATGAAATAACTAACGGAAAACTGAAATAAGTATAATGTAATATAAACTGATTTAACGGAAAACTGAAATAAGTATAATGTAATATAAACTGATTCTGTAATATAAAGTCATCTGCTTTACAACTGTGAATCGGTGAACTCCGAATCACATCCCTGTATCAGCCCATTCCTAGATAAATGAATTTAACCCTCCATTAATATACTCTTAAGTAGTTCCCAATAGACAAAAAAAAATGAATTCATAAAAGAAGGAAACGAAAATAACAATAATAATAATCGTAGCGAAAGTGAACGTAAAGAAAGCTGAAACAAAATCATATAATGTAAGAAAAAAAAATAAATAAATGTATCAATTGAAAATAAAATGCTAAATTTAAATTTTATAAGAAATTAAAAATGATCGAGAAAAATAAGAAAATTGAATTTAAAACTGACCAAAAAAAAAAAATAATTATGAAAAAAATCATGTCAATAGCACCAGCACGTTGGTACAATTAATAATTAATGATAATACCAAATTAAAACTTAAAGAAAATTTTAAGAAAAAATTAACAAAAATTAAATTACCAAAATTTAAAGTAAATAAAGAAGTTAACACAAAAAAAATTTTAAGTCAATAAAGAAGTTAAATAAGAAAATTTTAAGAAAATAATAAGTTAAATTAGAAAATAAAATTGAAAATGTGAAAAATTGTATCAATTAATAAATTTAAGAAAAAATTAAAAAAAATATAATATAATAAATAAATAACGAACGATTTTCAACTGTTGATTCACCCGGCAGCAACTCCAGTTAACCTTGATACAGCTAACAAATCCATAAACTGCAACTTGTATTCAGTGTACCTTGACACGGTATTATGATTCCCAAAATAACAATTTCAGAATGGCCTCACTGTACAATATGGACCGTTTCACTATCCTTATAATAATCCACACGTGGTAACAAATCTTCTGCTCCCCAAATCAATATACCGCAAAAGATTTTTGTAATTAAGGTATATCCGTCTGATTCTTACAATAAGAGCACCTCAGGCCGATGGTATGATGGAAATGTTAATTTTCGAAGTCAATAGTACTGTAGTCCTATCAGCGGTAACCAGTACGCTCCAAGAAATAATATTATTAATCAGCGTAACGAAAACAAATAGTTGCCCAGCACTGCTTTTAGAGTTTTTTATACACTGGTTCTTTATTATGTTTTTTTTTTATTATGGTCTGATCGAATTTACTAGATGAAATTCATAAATTCGCATAATGATTCACTTTTATTATGTTTGTTTTTCATTATTTGCAACAGATTTTAAATTATCAATCAAAAGATTAAATTTTTTTCTCAATACACTTATAAGACTCGAACCAAAAAAAATAATAACGACAAATTTTGAAGATTTTATGTTTTTTTCGTTTTAAATACAATTAAACTTTATTGTTCATTTATTTTATACATATAATTATATACATAATTATAATTAATTAATCACAAAAAAAAATTGTAGTGAAATATTGAATTTATAAATCCACTAACAACTAAAAAAAAAACAAAAATTACAACTTAGCAAAATGTTATTGCCATTAACTTGAAAACACAATTTTATTTTTTTTTATTTTACAACTCAATTTTCAATAAAAAAAATTAATAATTTAAGAGGATGACCAATTTAATTATATAGGTCTTATCCCAACCAAATTCAAAACTTGTCTCCCTCAAAAAACCAAAAATCAATCTTAAACACCGACCGATCGATTTCCAATACAAAAAAAAAAATCATTATCATTCCAATTTTTCCCCTCTCTCTTCACGTTCACTTCCACACAACACACAAGACTGGAAGAACACAATCAATAAGGTAGATGAGCAGGGCAGTAACACCAATCTCCGGTGTTCCTACGTTTAATGCAGGAACGACTCAACCAAAGTCGTTACAACCTCCTGCCGATTACTAACGATAAATGTCGGTTCCTGCCCAACATTGCAGACTGAAAGGTTAGTATTTAATAAGTAATCAAAAAATAACTCACCCCTCTCATTAATATCAGTGCTCCCCCAAATTGTGTGATGCGCGTTTGCATCACATCCGAGTATCACACCAATCCTATTTCTCCTTGCTTCTCGGATCAGGTCCCCAGGTTATCCGGCGGGATCTCCTTCTCCCGATCCATATAAGCAGAGACCAGCCAAAACTTGTCTCTGCCAACCTCCATACTGATCGCAGTAACGTCACCACTACTGTATTGAGAAAGTAGAAAAATTTGTAAAGTATTTTTCACTAAAATGCAAGATCTTATCTTCTCAGAGTTACTCGAGTACAAAGTTGTATACCCTTTCACCTTAAGGCCACAGATCCTGTTTTTGTTAATCCAAGGTTCCTGGATTAACGCTAGCTCCTCTCCTGATCTAGTCAGTCTGAGAACGAGAGCCGCCGAAGCAGCCTTCGTATGGTGAAGATTAATCTGCACAATATTAATCATCATGCATTATCTCACTCACTTCTTCATGCATTCCCTGTTTCAGGCTAATGCTACCTTCCTCCGGGGGGCCGCTAGTATCCGCCGTGTCGCCCCCCATAATTAATGCTTCGCTGCATTGAGAATCCCCAGCCTCTCTTCGTTCAGATTCCGACAGGGTGTCCCCATCGGATCCAAGCGAGAGAAGGCCGCCTCTCTCCAATAGCAGCTCCACGTCATCGTCTGTTATAACCCCATGCGCTTGCTCGACTGTCTGCCGCTGGATCCGTCCGACGTCCACCTCCGGCCCGTCCTCCGAGCGCATGCCTACCTCATCTTTTTTAAAAACGTTGAGAGTGATCGACCCGAAACCGAAGCTGATCACCCCCTTTGTCTCTGCCAGGGGAGTAAGGGACTCCTTATTGAGCAGCATGATTGCCATTCTGAAGCCCCCTTTAGCCTCCTCCTGTTTGACAATCTTCCAATCTTTCGTTGGAATATTTGGATTACTTGCCTGAATAATCTCAAGGATCTCTTCTGGCTTTTCTGGTTTGGTTGGTAACCAGACGCGGGCCCTTGGTCTACTCGGAATTTCTTCCTTTCGAACTGCCTCAAGCCTCGCCCCTTCCCATACCTCACCTACTTCGGCTATTGCCTTTTTATAAAGATCCACCGATCTTTGATCCGAGCACGCAGTTAACTTTACGCGCCCTTGATGCCATCCCGCATCTCTACAGAACGGAGGGGGTCCTGGATTTTCTCTCAGGACCTTGATGAAAATGGAGTTTAGTGCATTATACACTTCCCTCCACTTTCCTGCCGTGATGCTCCCATCTTCTTGACTTCTGTCAATCACCGCTAGCACCAGTACGTTCTCCTTTACTATTTCACTGAACAATTTCGGTTTTTCCTTTGGATCTCCCGATATCGCTCCAGTGACAATCTTGGCTCGTTTGCTGTCGCCCACTTCGAGCTCATCCTGAGACCTCTGCCTTTTAGGCACAAGGACCCTATCCGAGCTGTCGCGGCCGACAATCTCCCTCGCCCAAGCCACAGATTGCTTCTGTTCTACTGTAAGCTGCCCCTCAGGGGTTGCAGCCAGTTTATCCAGAATTTTATGCGCCGACCGTTTCTCCCTGTATCGTCGCTTTGCAGGAGGGATCCTTCCCGATCCCCGCTCTCTTGCCTGGCATTGGTATCGCTGACTCCTGGCTTTGGTGCCATGGTGCTACTTACCCCTGCCACTGATGAGGTAGCTCCACCTTTAAGGAAAGAGCCACCTTCTTCCTTCATTGTTTCCGGTTTTTCAAGGGTACCGGCTCCCTTATTTTTATTTTTCAAATCATTCATAGTATTCCCACGAGTGTCGGAGAAATACTGGTCCACCTGCGCAGAGATCCGTATACGCAGGTAAGGCTAAATACAACTGGAGGTAGCCAGGTATCCAGAGGGCTCCGTTAACGACTGGGCTTTGTTAAATGGGCCCCCAGCCTAGCTGATCATCAGCACGGGTCGCATAACACCTTAATCCAGCCCATTGGCTCTCCAAGCATCACATCCCAGCACCCCTTTCACTCAACCATTCACCCATCCATATGGATATCCCAAACCAATAGGACCCATTCCATTCAAGGGGGTAACCCGTTTAAAGGGGCCCCTCACTCACTACCTGGAGACCCCGGAAATGTGACGCTCAGTTTGCCTGTGGTTATTAGTTGATGGTTTTATGGCGCCATCAGTTCGCCTTTCCATACCGGGTATCATAGGCACTCAGAATTTATTAAACTGAGGTTAACCACTCCCCAGTTTCCTGAGACTCTCCTCCCAGCAGGGCTGCGGTTGGGGCGGCTTATTTAATTCACCGCTAACCTATCTCTCGATAGGCCGTTCACTATCCACCACCTGTGACCCCCCCGATAGCTGCAGCATGCCCCGGGTCCGGGTACGTGTGATAATTATGTGAACAATTTTTTTCGTATTTTTCTGTATAAATCTGAGACATCTAACGTACACTAGTAAAACTAAAGATAAATGTAGCAAGTATTATTTTAATTCGTCAAAGCCAACTTTGATGTATTTTTCAAAATGAAAGTCGAAAAATATATTTTAGAAATAATTTAATTTTAATATTTCTGCAATTAATATTTACTTAACACCAATAAACCCTGCATGTATATTACTGCTAGAGGTATGTAGAATATTTTTGTATACAAATTTTGTAACATTTTTGCTTTTTTCAATGAAAAACTTGAAGCTAAAAAACACCATTTTTACTATGGATTCCTATGGAAATTAGTGAAAAGTTATACCACTAAAAAAGCTTCTAAAAAATACGTCATAATGATTATGGCTCTATACTCTAGAAGGCTCTGCTTCTATCCATTAAGCTTTATGATTATGGCTTCCGCGAATTTCTTTATGACTGGATTGCGTCGTTTTTATCCGATAGAACCCAAAAAGTTCGGATAGGAAATCATTTTAGAAAACTTAGACGTGTTGAGTGTGGTGTTCCGCAAGGGTCCGTACTTGGGCCATTGCTCTTCTTAGTTTATATTAATTCAATTTATTCGCAAGCTTTTCAAGGTTCAATTACTTCATTTGCTGATGATATGGCTTTTACATACGTTAACAATACCAGTATATACTAAGGAAATGGTTTGATGCACAATATTTGGTTTTAAGTGATAAGAACAAAATAATGTTATTTAGTCTTACTGAATGTCGTGTCATAAATTTGGATTTATCATTTCACAATTCTAGCTGTAATCACTCATTATGTTCTCAGCTTTGTTTTAAAATTGAGCAGGTAACAAGTTTCAAATATCTGGAGATTACATTTGATACTAGATTAAATTGGAAAGAGCATGTTAAAATTTTAAAATCTTACTGTTGGTTGTTCATTAAGAAGTTATTTTAAACTTATTATTTATTTCGCTTTTGGTGCTTCGAAGCTTCAATATGGTTTATCATGTTGGGATGGTGCTTACTATTCTAATACATATTAAACCTATTATGACTTTGCAAAAGTATATGGTTAGAATTTTATGTAATAAGCCTAAACTAACCCATTCGTAGCCGTTGTTTATTAATAAGCAAAGTTTACCAGTGCGGCATCTTTACGCTTATAAAGTATTACGCCTATTTTATTTCAAAGTGATAATCGGAATGTTCGTGTTATTGATTCCCACCTAATTAGAGGTAATGCCCAAAATCTTATGAATGTTCCCAAATATAATACCACTTACATGTTTCGAACATTTACAGTATTGGCCCTTACATTGTTCTATAAACTTGCCATTTCAATAAAAAAGTGTTATAATTTTAAATTCCTCAGAGAACTTAAATCCTGGCGGTTCACTTTAGAAAATATTGAAGAATTTTGATTTTTAATTTAAATTTAGGTTATAGCTTTGAGTATATATATATATATATACATACATATTATATACATAATATATATATATATATACTCAAAGGTTATAGTTAAGATTTTTATAAGTTTTTTTTAGTAGACTTCATTTAAACCCATGTTATCCCACAAATATTTGATTTGTTTTTCGGTTTTTTGTGAGCTCGTTGATAATCGACACTGGTTTTTAACCACACATTATCTCCTGTATGTTTATTTATTCCATCTTTACCTATAATTATTTTGTATTTTGGCTAATCACGCTCAGACTATTGTGTTGTGTTGTGTTGTGATGAGCATGAGGCATCACTTTAAACTAAAACCTCTACTTATGTTTCGTAATGGTCTGTTTGTGTAGCCTTATGTTTGTTTTCTTTTTTTTCATTTTGTTTATTATTATTTTTAAGTTATAATTGTATTTGATGGATATAAATAAATTTAAAAAAAACGAATACTGTGTAATTGAGGCATTAAATCTAGCTGTTACAAATAAAAATTTTGTTTTCTGTAGAGACAGCTTATCTGTGCTGAATTCGTTGGATAATCCCTTGGCTGTGCCAAAACTGGTTGTAAATACTTTATATAACTTCTCTGTTCAAGTAATAGAGTAACGATCATATGTGTTCCTGCCCATTGTATCATTGAGCGGAATGACATTGCTGATTCTTTATAGCAAAAGCTGGGGCTGGGTTTAAATTTGTCAGTCCCGAACCAGTTGCTTCCTTACCATTTAACAATGTTAAGAATGCGATCTAAAACTGGGCTTTTTACTTCTAGCTGCCGCATTGCGAAACTTTTTATTAGTGGACCTAACTTTAGGGCCACTAGGTTTGTTTTATCCCTCGACAGGACCCAGTTAAGAGTCTTGATCGCGACTCTTACTGCAGGGCCATTTTAAAGTATGCATGAGACTGACTCAGGATGCTGTATGCGAGGTTTGTCTTGAAGACGATGATGACTGCATTATATTTGACCCTATTTCAGTTTATTAAGGCTGCAGCATGCGTTCGCGATTTAGGATAGATTCACTGGTTTGCACCATGGGCCATTTGTGGCATTGAGTACAGAACCTCGGTTGGCTGCAACCAATTTTAATAATAATAATAATAGGCGATGGATTTGCTGGAATTCGATGGATTGATCGATGGAACACTTGCTTTCTTGTTGGCATCCCAATCTTACGGATATGTTAAATGGTAATTTTTGAATCGTACTGTATCTTGGAGCATTTTGGCAGCAAATTCCGCTTCTTGCATTTTAGCAAACGTTTATTTATCTGTATATTTTGACTGGAAATAATCGTGGACGTTGAATCACTGCTGTTGCCTGAATCTGTGTCAAATTCAATAGAAAGTGAATCAATCAACTTTTTTTTAATCTTGAATTTAAAGTTTATCTCTGTATATTGTATTTTATCGATGCGCTTCTTATTGTTCTATTTTCCTTAATACATCAGAAATTGCATTTTTGATAATATCCTCTTCACTTATATTATCGCTCTTGGTCTTCTTCTTATATTCGTCGAAGACGAAGCTACCCCATACACACGTGACGAATGTCCCTCAAACTTTACGTCTAGGCACACTAGGCATGTGCCTAGGACCCGTGAGTTTTGGGGTCCCGTAAATTTCGTAGTTCATTAGTGGAGTAGCCGTCGTTTTATTTTCAGAAATACCGTACAGCATTTCGGAATACAGGCTATGCTAACGTTCGACAATGCGACACTGGAATGTTTTTTCTAGATTTCCTCCACATTTTGGGACAGCTCGTCTGAACTCCTGGAACTTTTCTTTTTTAATCCTTGCTGAATTTCTGCCTATAATTTTTCTCGATTGGGTTGAGATCAGGGCTTTGCGGTGATCAGTCTAAAACATCTATTTTAAAACTTAACTTACCTTGTAGTCTGTTTAGGATCGTTATCCTATCGAAAGATGAATGAAACCGACATGTTTTCGAAAGAATAAGGATCTATCACATTTTTCACGATATAGATATTTATACACGTGTTGGTCCATTCACTCCTAATGACCGAAAGCTGCGGTAGAAAAGCTCTTCTCAAACTTTAACATTCCCATCTCCGTAAACCTTGCCATCCGACCCAAGCAAATTATACTTCGATTCGTCGTTCCACGAGCTTTTTCCAAAACGCCAATAATATGTGCAACTGTTGTTTCGCGAAATTTATCTTGCATTTTAAGATTTGTTTAGAAACAATTGGTTCTCGGAATTCAACCAGCTCTGCGTAATTTGAAGTGATTTGAGCTACCATTCTAGGTTTTAACGGCACGATAAACCATATTTTTTGAGCACTCCAAATTTGCAATATTTCCATACTATCAGATTCCTCAATTCTGGTGAAAATCTTTTGCTTCTGCCCATTTTTTCAACTAAATAAAATACCTCTGAACTAGTATCTAAATCAATATTTAAATTTAAAAAATATTTTACCGTTAAATTTAAAAAATAATTTTTATTTATCGCGCTGTTTCTAATTAAATGGCCACACTTCTTTTAGCAATTATTGGCAATGCAATATGCAACCAAACTACATGTAATAATTCTCGTTCAACGCATTATTCAGAAATATAAAACAGTTGGGGCTCAGAAAAATTCAACAAAACAAAATACGGACTCACAAAAAAATTTAATTTTTAGCACGTAAGTGGCGATTCCTGACTTAAATTATCATGCATGCAAGAAATAGTTTTTTACACAAATCAATTTTAACAAATTGGTAAATTGATTTGAAACGCTCTAATACAAGAGCGTATACAAACAAATTAGACTTCCCCGCTTAGCTCTTCGAGACGTTACTGGTAGTTCTCTAACGTATCAAAGCAGATAAAGGTTAATCGGGTAATTTAATTTTTCGGTTAATTAATCCGATATTACCCGAATTGTACCGATCATAAAGTTTATACTGAACTACATATTTATTAAATTCGCAAGCAAGAAACTCAGCTTAATGCACTTCAGTTACAGTGCAAGTTGTATTTAATTATAATCCATCCAAATTTCAATTTCACTGGCTAGGGTTACTCGGCGAGAGCTGTCTCTCTCATATTTAAAGTTTCATTGTTGCAATTGCGAGGAAACGCGGTTATAAAGGCAGTATGGAACGCAAATTGAGATACGGGATTTTAGCAGTCGATATGCAAAAGCACATTTTTAGGTTATACGAGATTCTTAGTGATTTCTTAACCTTTCAAGATTATTCTATGATTTTATGTTCATTCGAGTTTTTCCAGAATATTCGAAATTGTAAATGACTAAATATTCAGATCGTTGTAGAGTTCTAAGATTATGCGAGCTTCTCGAGATTACTAGTGTTTCTCGATATTCCTTGAAATTTGCAAGGGGCTTATGCAACTACTCTTGTTTCAAAAATTTAGAATTAGTGGTTTATCGAGAATTTTGTTGTTAAGCCCCACGCGATTTTCGAAGCATTTTGTAATTGTTAGGTAACATATATGTATTTGTAGAATATTAGTTACATAGAAGACATTTTTCTAGGATATTTAAGATTTTCCGATAATCTCGGCTTTGTTATATCGCTTCGAGATTATTCCATACTTTCAAGATTATTGTTGAAGATGGTCCGTTGAAATTGTTGAAGTTGTTTCTGGATCCTTCGAAAGTGTTTAAAAGTTACAAAATTTATAATATTGAAAATTGGTGTAATTTACTTGAGAGTTTATTAGTGTTAACTTGTTAAGTTACTGCTTTAAGTTGCATAGAGTTTGTAGGTACGTAAGTTTTGCCCCTGGCTAATATTGTCTTAATCAACTGATGATTAGAATTAAAAAAGAACCGATTTCAAAATAAAACAAAGTGTAAACAAATTTTAATAAAAAAATATTTGTTTAACTCTTAGTCTCACAAAAGAGAGCTTCCGGTACGAAAATACCGCTATAAAAAGATTTTTAATCGAAGAGGCATAAACAACGTCATATTCTCATAAGTTACATAATTATATTCTCAATTGCATGCTCAACTGAAATTGCTTTTTTCTCTATATATAAACAGCGAATTTAAGGTTTTACATTGGGTAGTGTGATGTTTGAAATTGAAACGAGAAGTTTAAGTGGCCCAAAATGTTAGTGTTATTATAGAATGTGACACTTAAAGAAAGAGTTGAGAATAATGAATTATGAGTATAGAAGAATAACACAAATTGAAATTAAACAAACGTATTTTTGCGCTTTTATTTTGTATTGAATAACCCGAATTTCTTTAAATCAAGAGTTACATTTAAAAACCAGCCGCCTCTGGTCTTACTTTATTGAATGTGCCCATTACTTCTAATTTTGTGGCCACCACGTACAGTGCAAGAAAGTCAAAAATGTATAATTTTAATGATATTTTTGTTTAAATTTGGGTTTTATGCGTAAACAAATAGTTAGTTAGAGCTTCAAGGGCGCAAAATTGCGTTCAAACACAACTAAGTACTTTACACATGTTACCCGCGGTGCTTTTCCTATAATAAGTAATTACTTAATAAACTTATCATCAAAGGGCCTTTTCTTGGGTCATGGAAAGAAACAGGCGTGTTGGGCATGGAGAACAGAGAAGAAGACTACTCTACACGCATTTTGTGGCAAAAGAAAATGTTTGCTTCCGGAAACGAAAGAGTGCTTAGGGCCTACATTTTCCTATTATTTTGAAGGGCTGGAAACGAAACCATTCCTAGAGCCCGGATTTTCCTTAATCCGCCACTGCCCAAACAAGGTTAGAAATAATTAAATTAAAAACCGTTACACAAAAACATGTCCTACTTCTCCAAAAATCGGTGCATCATTATTCATTACCAAGCAACAGTATAGTAGACACAGTGATCACAAATACGTGGCTCGAGGACCAAACTTGGCATACGTTTAGAAATTTGTCTGGTACGCCAAAAAAAAAAAATTGAGTTTTCAAAGATCGACTTTTTTCAGTTATTCTTACAAAAAAATGGAAAATACGGTTTTAGAGTTTTGATAAAGTTCAAATATTGAAATGCTGGGAAATGGGAAACCATGAAATCAATTGAATCGATCTGTGTGAAAAGGTCACATCTATACTATCTTTTCAGAAATACTGCTTTTCTTTCTACTACACTCTAAATGAATAAACTGACATTTTTAGGGCAAACGGACCCACTTTTCGCACAGACCGATTAAATTGGGGCTTATTATAACTACCTTTACGAATACCAAATACTTTCGAGAAATACGGAAAGCTCGAAAGAAAACTGCTACGTGATAAAATACATGGTTGGATCGAAAAATCCAGGGATTTTTAAACTTCGGGGGCTGTATGTTTAGTTGTTACAACTACAAGGTATTGTTTGTTGTATTGGTTCACTTGTCCCTGACGTGTCATGACATTTCTAGCTATTTTGGATGCTTAGTTTATTGTTGGCGGTCGAAAAGGATCTCAGCAATTTAGTTTTTGGAACAGGAATAAGTTGCATGTCATGGCCGGCGAATACTGAGGCTGAGACATCATAACGGTGTCGTTTTTGGCCAAAAATTTACGAACAAGCAGAGTAGTGTAACTTCAAGGCAATACTCCTTATTGTTACTGCCTGGCAGGAAGAACACTTGGTATACTATGCCATTGAAATCTAAGCTCTCTGTTGAGCAGAACCTTCATGTTCTTTCGAACATGACGAGCGCTTCAGCAAGCTTCTATTAGGACCATTAAGTCTTAATTTTGACGTCATATTCGTACACTCCTGTTTTATCGCCAGTTAGGACCCGCTCTGCTTTTGGTTGAAATTCAACAATATCGATGCAAATTATGCTACCACGCACGTTTCATGCCCAAAACATTTGAAAAAAGTGTGTGACATGTTCCAAATGATATACCAACATTGTCAGTAACCTCTATGATAGTGATTCGGCAATTGTCATTAACCATTTTGCTGACTTTTCGACGAAGGGCTTTCAACGCGCTCATCATCTTCAATTTCTATAAAGCTGCCTTTGAAGCGTTTGTACTACTCGTAAATATTTGTTTATAGAAGCGAAAACATTCAATATTACCAATACCGTTGTACATTTCATCCAGATTCTATATTCCATTGTGTCCGCAAGTAAAAATTCGCCGAGCACACCAAACCACATATAACGTATCGATAGCTAAAAATTCCACGTGTTTGATCAAACATTTAAACCTCTAGCAAAAACCTCTCTAAACCAATTCCAGAGCATTTCGACATAAAAAAACTAAAGCAGTTTTTAATTCTCGAAATTTGTTATGTTTATGATAAAATCAAATTGCTATATAAAATTGGTTTGGTGTTGACGCCTGATGACAATCCACTGGGTAGAAAAGAGATTTGTATAGTGTAACCTCTTCTAGAAAAGTTTGAAAAAACGCCACCTTGATTCATCATTTGAATATACCGCAACTAATTCATTTACCATCAAATATGGTAGTTAAGTCAAATACCAAATTTCAATGGAATTGGTGCGTAATCGACAAAGTTCCGTTTGGAGCAGGGATGGAGTTTTTTTAAATAAACCATGATCAGATTTCAACAAATATATTCGTAAATTTTTCCAGTATAGTTCACCCTATGAAAACGCTGTTGACGAATGTACTCTACTTTACCCTACGTCAGGTAATCCTAATTATGTCCAATCATGTCGACCTCTTCCAATTTTAGTACCAATTTGGCGAAAGCTTGATTTTAAACGTTTTCTTCTACACTCAGGTGTTTTCCTTTAGCCATAGTTGCGCAGAGGTCAAGAAGTAATCAGAATCGAAATCTTAGTAGTGTTGAGAAATAATTGTATGGTAAAAAAATAAGTTTTCTTCACACTACCATTTTTTCTTAAATGCTTTTTGCGAGTTATTGTCAGCAGTAATATCCCAAGAGCATTGATAATTTCCCGAAATAATTTTATTATATTTTTCGAAAGCACAAATAAAACAAAAAAGAGTTGAACAACGAAATAGCCGAAAAGCAAAAATTATATGAAACAATTTGTATAAATCAGAAATTGGATTCTATATCCGTACATAACAATTTTACTTAAAGACACTTAGTTGACAATTATTGCATCGATAGTTGTTGTAGTTGTAACGTGCCATGATTAGTGGAATGTATTTGGTTTGCATGATAAACGTAATCTATGTTCAAATCTGTGATTGAACACTCACAATTAGGATCCCCTGGACGCTTCCGGCGACTGTAGTCGTATGGCAAACTTAAGACTGGGCCATAAGTATCTTAAAAACAAAATAATAAGAAAATATTTCCGTTGAAGAGACGAGAATGCGTTGCCGCAATACTCTCACCTGTCTCTAATGGGATAATTGGCAGACCCGTCACTAGGTTTGGTTGATTATACCAAAGATCTTTCTATATTAAAGATGATTCATTCAGTACAAAATAAAAAAAGAAATGACGGGCGCTCAAGTTTGATATTGCGGGCGCTCCAAACTTATATGTGTTAAGTGTTTTTGCTGTTTATACTATTTTTATACTTTTTTCTCGTGTAGATATTATGGATATTTTTGTGTATATTGTGTAGTGTGATATTTGTGTGTATTTTTTAGTCATCCCGTTATTTTTTCATATAACAATTTCACCGTGGGAACGAAGCATCTTTATTTCAAGTCGATTATAGAAACCGTGGGAGCGGATCAATCGCGGATCCAAAACTGCATATAAAAAAAAATAGAAAACAATTGGTATAAATCAAAGTATCCTGGAAAAATTCTATTCATTTACATGCAATTTAGATTATTCCCCGTACAAACGCAATATTTTTATTGCGGATCTAAAACAATTTTTCTTTGACGAATTGTAAAAATATCCTAATACGGTAGACAGACACAAAGTTAATCGCGATTTTCATTTATACCGATTGTCAAAACTCGCGTTGAGAAAACGAAATAATTCAGTTTTTTGTGAAGATTGTGTAATGACAGTCGTCTATCATTACACAATTTTCACCTAAGCCGGATTATTTTGTTTCCACAACGCGAATTTGACAAAAATGACAGCTGAAAATCGCGATTAACTCTGTGTCTGTCTACGGCATAAGTTTGCATTTACAGTATTGTTTTCGAGCTGCGTTTCGCTGTTGTTTTCAGATTTTAGTTTTTGTTGTTGTTTTTCTTCACGATATTAGCAAAGAAATGCTCCATTTCCATATAAAAAACTTATCGTTTGGATGGAAAAAATCCAAGTTTTCTACCAAAAATTTGGTGTCTTTAGCGGTGAAGACAGCTTCGAATCAAAGCAAAATATGTATGTCAACCGTAGTAATGGTTGTTTTAAAAATAAATTCAAATTTATCAACACATCGATATTTATAATTTTAAATTTTTATTTTTATTTGTTTTTTTAGTAAAATTATTCTCAAACTGATTGTGGAATATTGTGGAATATTAATGCATGTTTTAATTTTGGTTTTATTATACTTACACCAAATCTTTATGTGTAAACCAAAAGTACAAAGGAAAATAAACAATCAGTTTTCAAAAATAAAAATAAAATATTTTTTGTTGTTGTATCACGATAAGCCCAAATCAACATCGAAACGCAGGGCGATCCGCTCCCGCGGATTCTATAATCGACACAATAATATGATCTTCGATTATACATACTTACCACTATGCATAGTATAAACACATATAGTACTACCACTGTAGCTTCACCGGTGAAGTGTTAGATGGCGATACCGATATCGTTTTTAATTTTTCAACAAATTTTTATTTTCAAATTCGCCTAACTTATAGTTAAAATCGCCTAAATGTCATCTATTATTTCTATCTATTAACTACAATCAAAGTACTAGTTGCGTCGAAATTTTCTTTTTCGTTCAACCAACGCAAAAACCATATTTCTTTCCTTTGTTCGCGGATTATTCTAAAAAAAAAAAAAGGATAAAATCGTAATATTTGTATCAATGAACAAAACAAATACATCCATAATGAAAGAATGAAAAATAAAAATATTTTCACAGCCATTATTTTGTTGTAAAGAAAACCGGTTTTAACCCATTTGATCCCACTGTACCTGTATGGGTACAGAAAAATCACTAACTTTACGACGCCACTACTGCGGTATTTAATGTCAAATTTCAATTTGTATTTTACCGTTATATATGGTTTTTAGTTTATTTATCATATTTTAAAAAAAAATCCATTTCGAGAAAGGATTTTGAATGTTAAAAAATATTTAAAGTACAAATATTTTACACAATTTATTATTGGTGTGGGAACAAATGGGTTAATATTATTTTTGGTTAAACATTTTTATTCAAATTCGGTTTTTCTGTTTCGTTTTGTTAACAGAATGAATGCCATTTATTGATTTTGCACGTTAAATTAAAATTGCTTTTAAATGATGGCTGTTAACATGTTAGAAGCTACTTTTGGAAGCAACAAAAAAATTGGTTCATCGAAATACAATATGTACATGGGGCATTTGCATTTAAATCTCACATGTTTTTGTCCCCAAAGATTTTTTTAATGAATTCGATTTTTTTTCTAAATATTACACAGATAATTTTTAAAGAGTATAAGTTTACTTATTGATCATAATACAGAAATTTATGAAAATGTATTTTTTTAAATTATTTTGGACTTTTATCGTCATGAACGTTACTTTACTTTTCATGAACGTTGCTTTACTTATTTTAGATAAATTGTGAAATTCAAAAACATAAATTTAATTTACCGACGATTATTCACATTGGTGATAGAGGTCTACTTCCAAATGGTATACATACATATTAATCTTTTGTATTTTCAAATTAATAATTTTAAAAATAACGTAATAACGTATTTTTAACCTTTACTCTGTGTATAGCTTACTATAACGTTGTCTGTGTATAGGGGTCAATCTGACCCCATGGATAACTTCATATATTTCATAGGGAAAGTAAATAAAAATTGTTTATTTTCTTATTACAAATTTATATTTTTATTGAAAAAGTAATTACATTCACAAAAAATCATTTTAATTAGTCAAATTTATGTTTTAACCAGATACGTCATCTGAAACCACTTAATGTTCATCTGAAAACATTTCCTATTTTTTAATGCATTCTATGCATAGGATTTTGGTGTGTTTGGGCAAGATAGCTCATAACAAAAATTACATCTTGTTCTGGATGTCATATCAGATAATCACAGGGCGCAAATAAAATCTTGGTCGTTTTCTAAGAGTCTTAGCCGAGACTTTTTCGCCTGTTGATTCCCGTATTGTTAGTAACATTATAACCTATTAGATCGATTGCTGTCCTTACATTTTTTTTTTACTTTCGAGGGTTAGAGAGCTGGCTTGCACCAGTTGCATAACCAATTCTTTTAGAAACGATTTTCTTTAGGATAAAACTTTTAAGTATTAGGTTGTTATCAAAACTAAATTTTGAAGATTTTAGTTCTCGGTTTTTTTTAATTCCTTACTTGTACTAAGCTCTTTGGGCAAATCAGGTTTGATTTGTAGGATTATTCCAATTAGTGTCGGTTTTTTTTCTGCAAAAGCTACTCGGCTAAAGTACAAATATTGAAAAAGTTGTTCATAGTAATTGTTCTGGGTAGGAGATCTTTGCGTCGCGTAGCCAAAGTATTTTAATTCCATACTTCCCTGGTTTTGATAGTACGTATTGTCGGGAAGAACATCTCCTTCGTGCTAGAATCAATTGTTCATCAATAGTTAAATTTGATGACGGTTTATAAGATTTTCGAATGTTTGCCAAGAACATTTTCCATACAGTTCAGAATGCTACTATTCTATCTGTTTTTAGCGGCTCCTGTCGGATATCATAGCTCGATAAAATGAACGGTCGTCCCAGTTCTTAACAGCGCCAGCGTAAATTACAATACAGGTCAATGCAAACATTTCCACCGAATTAGTATCATACAAAGCACGGTGTTTTTCTGTTATTTTATTATTCATTATATAAAATTGCCGCGCTCTTCTATTGGTCTCAGCCACGATAACATTCACTAATATTTCTGTGATGGTTTTTTGGAAAGCTAGTAACTGAGTTATTAAATTTTTTGCTGTTTGCTCCGTGAAGCCTTCCATTTCCCGCAGTAGTAGAAATTCGCATGTTCTGGTCACATTTGCAATATTTAGGCTCCACTTTCGGATACATTTTTTTATTTTGGACCATATACCATATACCATATACCAGTAACCGCTTCTTCATCTTCAAAAGTGGCAGTTTCATCATTCCTCTGCTCATTTTCTCGATCGTCAGCGCAAAGTTCAAAATTTTCATCATCATCAAAATTTATCGGCTCAATATGTTCATCCTCATCGTAATCATAGATGTTTATCGGCTCAGCATGTACAACTCTAGTCGCATTTCGAAAAATCCACTTCAATATTATCGTTCGCTATTTCCATTTCATCTGACAGCCTCACTTACTAATTAACAAAAAAAAAGCAAAAAACATCACAGACATACTTTACAATACATTCATAAACATAAAAATTAAGTCATTTTTTGATTTATATAGAAAATAGTAGGTATCTAAATGGAAATAATTTGGGGTCATTTTGACCCCAGTACACAGAAATGCGCTTGGTTCATTTCAGACTATCGTAATTACCAAAATTACAAGTAATTTGGACCCGCTTTTCATACAAGATATACAAGATATTAGTTGAGGCTTTCTTTTAGGGCATGAGCCATTCAAATAATTAAAAACGCAGTTTTTTCATTTTAAAACCGACTGGGGTCAATTTGACCCCAATACACAGAGAGAAGGTTAAGTAACGTTCATGAAATAGCACAAAATATTAATAAAAAAAAATGCAAAACCCAAATCTGCTCACGCCCAGATTTAAAAGAAAAAGAACTATGGTTCAAAAATTATACTTTAATTTTTTTTAATTCTTTTATTATAAGCATGAAAGTTGAAAACATTGAAATGTGAGATTTGGACGTGTGGACGTATGGTATCTAAACCCGACAATATTTTTCTACAAGGAAATTTTTTTTCGTTGCGTTGATCAAATGCATCGTTTTATTATTCTTGTATTTCACATGATAATGTACACACATAGTTATATAAATATAAATACATATCTTATTTAAATTTTTTGGATTAATTGTTATTAAAATGGAAAGCAAAACATACATACTTCCGAATTAAAATCTAATTAAAGTGTGAAATTTATTACAGGAGGTTTCAAATATAAAACATGTAATATAATAGACTTGTACGTTAGTTAAAAAAAAAAAAGGTACAGTACAACATTCAAATCGTTTTAAAAATCAAAAAGCGGAAACCAAATAGGACACAATCCAAGTGGGACAATATCCTGTATTTGACAGTATTTTTTGTATTACAACTGGAATTTTCTCGGTTCCCTGAATTTATTTCTCGTGAATTAATTCCGCCGAAAAAAATTAATTAATTTTGCGACAATTCCACGGCGCAGTTAGGTATATCATTTGAATTATGAATTAATTCCGCGACATTAAGTATAATTAAGTATTAAATCGATTGGGCGAATTTCGCAAAAAATGGCAAACACTTTTTCGTATAATCGGTATAATTCTTAAACCAGCGAATCAAATAAACAGTATTGTAGTTAAATTCGCAGATTAATACGAATTTATTCCTTGAGAACTTAATTCATTTTCAAAACGAATTAAATGCGATAATATTCAATTTTTAAATTCGAATTAAATCTACAAAATATGAATGACTAAGGCCCGATTGTATGAACGCGGATAGAAGATTAATCGGCGGATTAATCGTCGCTTGGATTGTATGAACGACGATAAATACGAAAATTAATCCAAGGATTCTTTTCTATCCACTGTTTTTATCTTCTCTTTTTATTGTCTAAAACAGAGGATAGAAAATGTTGTTTATTTTTTTTGACATAATTTTAATTTTATTGGTTTGGTTCGGCGCAGCGGAACATTTTGATTGTTGTTGCGTTTATTCAAAAAAAAAAATCGGAATGGAATCGAAAAAACGTAAAATTTGAAATGCTCAACTCAAATTTTTTTTCCTATTGTAGAAAAACATAAAAAAATACTTTCGTGTACAATAAGTACACACATAAGAATGTAAATAAACAATAAATTAAATTTGAAACGTCAAAAAAGTGTTGACACTCCAAAATAAACTGCAATAAAAACTGCAATAAACAGAGGATGGAATTTTTTCTATCCGTGTTTATACAATCGACGAAAAAAAGAATCGTCGGTTGAAGATTAATCTGTATCGCCGGATTTTTTTTAATCTATCCGTGTTCATACAATCGGGCCTAAATTTCTATTTAGTCAAAAATATTTTAAAATTTTTCGGGATTCCACAAATAGTTGCAATATGCATCAACATTATGAATAACAAATATTTTTGCATCAAGTTCAATTCAGTTTGAAAGATGAGTATTCTTCATAATATCGTACTTTTCCTCGTTTTTGACCTTTATACCTACGAGAGGAAAAATCATGCAAAGAACACACGTCTGAACTAGGGTTCCTCAAACGGGATACTGGTCCCAGAAGTATGACCGGGAAATTCCGGGATTTCTCGGTTTTCAGTTTATTTAGGCCCGATTGTATGAACGCGGATAGAAGATTAAAGGCGGATTCAGTGTTGCGTTCTTTCGTTACTTCCTTCCTTCTGAAATTTTTTTTGAACCAATTTCATTGCTTAGAAATGACGTTATTTTTTATTCTGGCTCCTTTGATTGGATAAAAAAAATGATCAGAAGGAATGAAGGAACGAAAGAAAGCAACACTGAATCCGCCTTAATCGGCGGATTAATCGTCGCTTGGATTGTATGAACGACGATAAATACGAAAATTAATCCAAGGATTCTTTTCTATCCACTGTTTTTATCTTCTCTTTTTGTTGTCTAAAACAGTGGATAGAAATAGAAAATGTTGTTTATTTTTTTTGACATAATTTTAATTTTATTTGTTTGGTTCGGCGGAACATTTTGATTGTTGTTGCGTTTATTGAAAAAAAAAAAAATCGGAATGGAATCGAAAAAACGTAAAATTTCAAATGCCCAACTCGAATTTTTTTTTCTATTGTATAAAAACATAAAAAATACTTTCGTGTACAATAAGTACACACATAAGAATGTAAATAAACAATAAATTAAATTTGAAACGTCAAAAAAGTGTTGACATTTCAAAATAAACTGCAATAAAAACTGCAATAAACAGAGGATGGAATTTTTTTTATCCGTGTTTATACAATCGACGAAAAAAAAAATCGTCGGTTGCAGATTAATCTGTATCGCCGGATTTTTTTTAATCTATCCGTGTTCATACAATCGGGCCTTAGTGTTAGTTGTCTTTAAATAAAATCCGCATAGGAAATTGAGGAATTCTCAAGTGAAATTCTGGGATCTCGATTTCTGTATCAAAAGTATGACCGGGATTTCCTCAGGGGGCTATTATGAAATTTTTTCGATTTCGTAAAATACGAAATCGAAAAATTCGATCCGCGGCGAATATTTCTATTATGAAACTTTTGTTTTGTTCGTAAAATTTACAACAATAAAATTTGCCATTCTATGTTATGTACATACAAATTTTCACAATTAAATAAATTTTAATTAAATTGTAATCAATTTGTTTAAAATAATTGTATAATTTACATTTTTAAAAGTAATTAATGTTTAATTTTAATATGTATGTATGTATTTTATTATACATATTTTAATTTTTAATATGCGTCTTTTATTCACTACCTTCGTAAATACGATATTCGTCACATATAAAGCAGTCGGATTTTGACATTTGCTTTTCGAAAAATTCGATTTCGTTTTTTTTTTTTTGGTTCATAATAAGGCGGATTTTAAGGCCGGTATTCACGTACAATTAAATTGCGCAATATAATTGTGTGACGTCAGAACATTGCACAATATTCTCAAATTTTATTCAAGATTTTGGAATTTTATTGTGCAAAATTGACGTCACACAATTATATTGCGCAATTTAATTGTACGTGAATACCGGCCTTTACGATTTTCGTATTTTACGAAACAAAAAAAAAATCATAATAGGAATATCCGCGGCGGATTGAATTTTACGAAATCGTAAAAATTTCATAATAGACCCCCTCAGGTTTTCGATTTTTTTATACATATATACTGGTTTAACTACATAACGGCACAGGAATAATATATTACTAATTAGGGATTGTCCAACTCTGATTATCGATTGCCCTTACACCTGAATGTAGAAAGTTTAAACATCCCGTATACAAGTTTATCCATCAATAGCATTTTCAAGTCAAATTCAGGCCGATTAGGAATGAACTTGGTTATTACTTAACCAATTATGATGAAATTCATGATGCAAGATGGAAATGGGATTCTAGAACTGGTCTTATGATTTCTGGAATATGGCCAATTACGAAGGAACTTAGGCGTTTCTTAACCGGTTATTATCAAATTCAGCCTGCACTATAGAAATGGGATTATAAAATAATTTTCAATAGTTAAAGTTCTGGAAAATGGCTTATTAGGAAGGAACATGAACAGTTCTTAACATATTATGGTGAAATTCGGCATGCACGACAGAAATGGGGTTCTAAGATGAGTTTTAGTTGAAGTTCTGGAAAATGGCCAATTAGGAAGGAACTTGGTGATTTCTTAAACGATTATGATGAAATTCAGGATGCATGATGGAAATTGGATTCAAGGTGAGTTTTATATGAAAACCTGGAATACAACCGATCAGGATAAGGAACTTAGCCTTTTCTTTACTGATTAGGTGAAGTTCAGGAATACGTCCAATTTCCTTATAGCCAGTTTCCAGAACTTTGAGTAAAAATCATTTTCGAATACCATTTCCATCGTGTATGCTGAATTTCATCATAATCGGTTAAGAAACGGTCAAGTTCCTTCTTAATAGGCCATATTTCAGAATTTCATCTAGAACTCTATGGTTGGCGATTCAATCAAAAACACTTTCACAGTTTAAAAAATTGTGCCCCTGAGAATGACAGAATGTACCGTCGAAACGTCGGGTTTTTATTAAATAATTAATAAAAAATTAAATATGAAGCAATAAACCAAATAAAATTATTTTATTATAACATAAAGCTTAAAAAAGTGAACTAAATATAAATAAGGACCAATAAACGAAAAAAATCTTCTACAAGCATCAATCTTTGTAAAAGGCACGTGACACGGCCCACTGTTAGGTAGAGTTACATTTTTAATTATTTTCTTTTTTGTGTAACCGCCTCTTTTGTAAACTATTTTAAAATTTTATAAATGTGTATACAGATTTCGCAGATTCAAAATATGAGATATTCTGAATAATTCGAAACTATGGTGACGCGAATTTTTAAAATTAATACTTCTTACAGCTGATTTTTGAATACTTGCGGTACTCCGCTATCCATTGTTAAATAGTCACTAAATACGTCGTGAACCAGAACACACCGAGTGCGGTCAGATAAACATGACATAGGAAGCAGGGCATAGGGAGTACCTCCAAACCCAGCGTGCTTCAACTTTAACAGTAATGCTTACAGTAAGTAGTGAAAAATGGTGGTTTTCTTTTCTTATCCTACCTGAAAATGTAGAGAGATTTTCTTTTACGATTTTTCAATCATTAATTCTAAACATATTGAGGATGCAATTTACCGAATAATATTATTCAATTCGAGTGAATTTTAGTTCATAAATATTTAAGCCAAAATGACCAAATTTACATTAGTGGAAATTAAAGAAGTAATATATGTCCGTGCCCCATATTACGGGATTTTTCTTCTAGTTTCATCATAATCGGTTAATAAATAACCAAGTTCATTCCTAATCGGCCTGAATTTTATTCGAAAATGCTATTAAACTGCTATGGATAGTTAAACTTTCTACATTTGGACCTAAGGGACAATCAAGAATCAGAGACATGCCAATCACCAATTAGGCTAATAAACCGACTGAACCGCTGCGCTGAATAAAAAAAAAGCATTGGTTTTATATGGCACTTAAACTATATCTTAAATTTTTCTCATCCAATTAACACATAATGCAGTCAAAAATAATCTTCAAACCCGGTTTTTACAATAATGTAATGACCTAATGACATTGGCAATATATTATTGTTTCAGCCATCCTTCATTATGAATGAATTTTTATTTTGCTATGCGTATTGCGGTTTTGTTGATTTTTTTTTCGAAATTGTGAATGACGACTACCTCGCTAATCTAAATTAGTAGTATTGGTGTATTTTGTATACACAGTATTACGCAGTACTATTTCAATAATATGAAATATGTTAGAGTAGGATAAAACATGTACACGTGTACAAAACCAATACAAATGTCTATTAAGTATTGTGTTTTGTGTGGTTTTGTTTCTATTGTATTAATTGGTTGCTCTTGCATATATTTAGGCGACTACTAGCGTTTTATCCTAAGTGTTTACTAGCGATCGACGCGACGTCTGGAACTTCACCGGTGAAACATTTTTTTCGTATGATGGTAGTACTATATGTGTTTATACCAAATAAATTATAATACCCTATAAAGGACATAATGACACTTTTCCATAGTAAACTTGCGGTCAATGATATTGGCAGATTTAACGATAATGCAGTATTATTTAATACGGGAAAACATAGTATGGGATAACTTCTAAAGATGTCAGCTTTAACAATTTTTAATTTTTGGTTAATAAATCAAAAATAAAATTAATTTTTTTTATAATTCATGTCTAGTTGTAAGTTTTATTCGTGTTTTTTGCTTTTGTTTATATTTTTGTTTCGATACAACAAAAAAAAATTTAAAAAAAACTACTAGTGCCATCTTAAGATTTAATCTATCTATCGCCGTTTTTTGACCGTTAATGTCCTTTATAGGGTATTATAATTTATTTGGTTTATACTTACAAAATGTGCAGAAAAAAAAATTTGCTTATTTCTTTTTGTATTTTTAACTGTTTATTTATACACTATGTCGTCCTTATTTTTAATTGTTTGTTTTATTCACCAAATGAAATGCAGTAATAAATATACCGTAATTTGTATGTATCAACAGTCAACATACGTAATCAGACGAACAAAATAACAACTGAACTTGGATGTTTATTGAATTCGCCAACACATTTTTCTATATCATTGGAAATATGTAGTGAAGTCGTTATCTTCAAGGTCGGGTTGGTATGATTATTTAGAACATTATGAAGTAATTATCTTCAAGGTTGTGTTATGATGATTATTTAAAAATTTGCTTGATGTGGGATAGATTGGTAAAGGTGGATGCCAAGCCACCGTTACAACGTCAATAAAACAACAAAATAAAAACAATAAACTATGCACATGAGATAAAATAATTCTGATTGCTTTGTTTATCGTACGATTCAAAATTTTCCTAAGCAAAACAAGGGACTTTTTTTTGTTTGTTTGTAAATGTAAAATTCGAAATGGAAAAAGATGTGGGCATGGCTACTTTTGATTGCGATTTGTATTTATTTTCAATGTGTACTATCCGTAAAGCAGATTACGAATAATCGCAGAGATTCTTATAGGTGAGAACTGAGAACCCATAGTTAGTCTTTTTTTTTGGTTAACGATTGATCAAAACTATAGCAAAGACTAACCAAATTTTGGTCTAATTTATTTGTTGGTGCATTTTCGTGTCTATTTGGCTCTTGTGGCAGGTATTACAACTAAAATGTTGGTTAACGTTTGTTTAACCACAAATTGATCCAAATACCATTTATATAATAATTCAAAAATCATTAAATTTTACTCTTCATTTAAATTTATATTTATCGGAATGACGTTTAAATAGGATCTGATTGGATTCTCATATTTCATTTATAATATATTATATTAAGCAAATATATTGAGCAAAATTTCTAAATATTGTTTTACCCTATTTTATTTCAGGTTTTCTTCGCCAAGGATTATTGGTACGGGATGCGGCCGAATTACGCAAACATTATTTTTCCACCAAAGCCTGGAGTCTAGATATAATATCTATGCTACCCACAGATATAGCATATTTTTGGTGGTCACCAAATTCAACTGAGGGACAAGTACCATACCCGGTTATTGTGCGCATCAATCGTTTATTACGTCTTCCACGCATGCTCGAATGGTTTGATCGTACCGAAACGGCAACCGGATATCCAAATGCATTCCGAATATGTAAAGTTGTACTCGGCATTCTTGTAATAATCCATTGGAATGCATGCTTGTATTTCGCAATAAGTTTTTTCTTAGGTTTTGGTTCCGATAATTGGGTTTATAATTTAAGTGGTCCTAAAAATGCGACACTATCCCGTCAATATATTTATAGCTTCTATTGGTCAACGCTGACACTGACAACGATTGGGGGGGGACCAAAACCTAAAAATAATGCTGAATATTTATTTGTGGTTGCCGATGTTTTGGCTGGAGTTTTAATCTTTGCGACCATTGGTGGTACTATTGGTTCGATGATATCGAATATGAATGTGGCGCGAGTTGAATTTCAAAATAAAATGGATGGTGTTAAACAGTATATGGCATTTCGAAAAGTTGATGGAGAGTTGGAAGCTAGGGTAAGTTAATTATATTTTATTTTAATTAATTCTAAAACTAAATACTAATTTCTAAACAACATATATACTCTTTGTCTCGTATCTTATCGGTTTATCTTGAAAAGCTTTTGAAACATTTTGCTGTAACACAATTATAATCAAAGTAATTTACGTTAAAAGTTTTTTCGTTTCTAGACAAAGTTTATTTATATGGAAAAGTTTTTTTTTTTTGATTTTGAGATTTCCTAACGACAATATATCAAGTTTACGTAAAATTGAATATGAAGGATCTATATGTGATACTTTTTCCGGTTTTTCTAGACGTGCTTCATGTAAATTAAATTATGCTGTTTCTCGATTCATCGTATCCTATACTCATATTTCATGTATATTCTCTATAACTTAACACCAACGACTAACAATAAAATACATTTTTTATAATTAGTTTTTTTGTTAGTGACACTTTAATTATAATCAACATAATTTAAATTTATTTTTATAAATCATTATAAAATCTGAATATTAATTCATTATTTTTCTATTTTAGGTAATCAGATGGTTTGCGTATACCTGGACGCAGAGTGGTGCATTAGATGAAGAACGTGTCTTATCCGCACTGCCGGACAAATTAAAAACCGAAATCGCGATACGTGTTCACATGAACATGTTAAAAGATGTTCGAATATTTAAGGATTGCGAACCAGGGCTGCTCGAGGCATTAGTATTAAAATTAAAATTGCAAGTATTTAGTCCGGGTGATTATATTTGCCGGAAGGGTGATGTTGGCAAAGAAATGTATATTGTAAAAAGTGGTGAACTGTCGGTAGTCGGTGATGATGGCGCAACAGTTTTGGCTAAATTAGGCGCAGGATCGGTATTTGGAGAAGTTTCTGTACTCGAAATTGCTGGAAGCCGAACCGGAAATCGGCGAATGGCTAATGTGAGATCGATTGGTAATAAAATAGTTCTTAAGTTAATTAGCATAGATCATAACATTTGTGTGCGTGTGTGTGTTTACATTTTAGGTTATTCAGATTTATTTTGTTTAGCAAAACGTGATCTATGGGAAACGCTGGCTGACTCTCCGGAAGCAAGAGCACAATTAACCGAACGAGGTTGTCAGCTCTTACGAAAAGATGGTTTACTGGATGAGGATGTCTTTGAAAGTAAGTTTAACTATACTAATATTGTTTCTGCTCCGAAAAAAAAACACTATCAAAACCAATTTTTAATTTTCAGACGCACAACGGGCACAAGACACTCTCGAAAGTGGGGTACAAAAATGAGAACAGACTGTATAGAATTTAAATTTAAGATTTGCTCGATTATTGGCCAAGTATTCGGCTAGCCAGGCCAAATTAAACCAACGAATCGCCCAATTAGAATTGAAGTAAGTTTAGCTAACTTTACCAGAAATCTTAGATTAAAATTTAATTTTGTTATTTCATTTATTTAGCTCAATGCCGCCACAAATTGATTTTAATAATCAGCCATCAACATCATTACGTTCAACACGATTACAATCATTGCAACCGCGTAAACGCAAATCACGACCATCGACCGCAACCGGGGCAGGTGGGGACGATCCAATCAAAAAACAAAATACATTTTGAAAATATTTTTTTTGTGCTTTACAAATTTTTAACAAAAAAATTAATTTTATAATTTTTATGTTTTAACAAAAAAAAACAAGTAAATTTTAATTTGTACATTATTTACGTTTTTAAGGTTTAGATAGATTTTAATTTATATAACATAATAAAACAAAAAGAGTTGAACAACAAATGAATGACAAAAAAAATTAAATTGAAAAAAATTTTCCTCTGTGTCTCAATAGTTGAAAATTACAACAAAAAAAAACAAAATATTAATAAATATAAATTAATTTAAATTAAAGTTTAATTTTAATTTAAAAATAAAAATATATTTTATTTTTCTTAAATATTATATTACATACATAATTAAATGTAAGATTAAAAGTAATTAAACAAAGAAAAGTGATTAACGGTTTCTTCTTCCTTATCAAACAAACAAAAAAAAATGTGTGAAATGAAATGAAAATGGATCTGAATTCCAAAACCAAAAAAAAATTAATTTTAATTAAAAAAAAATGATCAATTTTAATCAAAAATATTTAATAATTAAATTATATACATACATATTATTAAAATTATATGAAAATACCAAAATTAATTAATTTTTAAAACTATGAAAAATTGATTTTTTTTTTTTTTTTTTTTTGTTTGTTTCTCAATTTGTTGCGGTCAAGCGTTTCCGCTAATATGACCCATGAGTTCTTGACCTTCGCCTAGTGCTTACAGTGGCTTTTCACGGAAAGGACTGCAGCAGCGAAGAATTTTTGTTGTTCTTTATACTTCTAACTGATCTCTTGTTGCTAAGAGAAGTTGAGTATAGTTTTTGTATGTAAATTATTGTTTAATAAATTAGTTTGAACCCAGAATAAAAATATTATGAAACATTTTTTTTTTTTTTTTTTACAAATTTTACTTTAAGGTAGTTACTTTAGTTAAATGACAGATGATTTTAATAGTGAGAAACATTTTTTTTTTTCCCCATGAATAATTCACTTAAAGACTATATGTGATGTTATATAATTCAATGACTTAATGAAAGTGTTAGTAGGGGTTAGTAGTGTTAGTTGTTAGTATTGTTAGTTGTTAGTAATTGTTGTTATTGTTAGTGGTGTTGTTGTGATAGTAACCTATTTAATAACCCTCAATTGTGTAATTCAAAGATTATGAGGTCAGAAATTCAATAAAAATAAAAAATTGTATTTAGCGAGTCAATTGTGGGTTATTGTTTTTGCAATCATGTGCGGGTTCTAAATTCTGCGTCTTAAGGTATTTAATATGGATAGATTGTGAGTCTTATTTTATATCAGAGCCAACGCAAGTTTCTAGAGCACGCACCGACTAGACCTGTTTAATTATTATTTTAGGCTAGTATGAAAATCGCAGGATTCTCATTGTGTCTTCATGCAGCTTGGCTGAAATATATTAAATTGTATTAATAAAAAACGATTTGTGATTGTGATTGAAACTAGAAAACTTGAAAGCAAAAAACAACAATTGCAAAAAAATAAAAAAAAAGAAGAAAAATATGTGAGTCATAATTTTAAGTGGTCATAGGGTACATTCGATCTCTCCCAAGAAATTCAGTAGCTGTTTATATTCATTGAAATTTTGTCTGGCTAAAATTTCCTTTAGTTTGAATTGAAAGAGAAATGGGTATTTATTTCTGGTGGAGGTTTATTTACTACATACGTCAATTATATGGTCATTGTCTTCGGTTGTGTTGCAAATGGCATTGAGCAATTGGGTGAATCTTCAAAACCATAAAGGTATTTATATTTGTTGTTGAAAGCATGGCCTGATCTCAGTCTGTTTAAGATTCTTATGTCTTTGTTTTTGAAATTAGTGGACGAGAACCAAAGATCTGTTGGTAATATTGGAAAGATGTTTTTGTGGTAACGTCCCACCTCCATGGACATTGATTCGAAGTGGTCAGACCATTCTTCTAGGATTTTTACCTTAATTATTTTTAATGTATCACTAATAATTGGTTCGTTGTCTAGTGTGTGAGAAGGCCTTGTGTGTGCGAGTTTTGCTAAATGGTCTGCTATAGTATTACCTTGAATCCCAATGTGACCTGGTTTCCACTGTATTTTGATGTGTTTGTTGGGGTTATTACCCGCCAAGTCAATGATTTGGTTTTCAAAGTGTTTTTCAGCCTTCCTTTTCAATGCTGAGATTATTGATGTGCAAGCACTCTGTGAGTCGGTGAGAATCAATATACTGTTTTTCCTGCTTAGTTGACCTATCGTTCCTGCTATTTTTATTGCGATGGTTTCTATGGTTTTGATATTTGTAGTGTTTTTGAGTTTTATAGCTAGGTTAAGATTCCGATTTTTATAAAAAATTCCCACTCCTGCATTGTTACCCTTGAGTGAACCATCTGTAAATATTATATCCGAGTTGCAATGTTTTTTCATTAAATTCATTGATGCTTTCCTAAGTTCGATTATATTATTTTGTGACTTTCCAATGATACCTTTTATGTATGGGGAAATTGTGATGTTCGATGGGCTAGATGTCCTTTGGTGAGTTGCTTTAATATTTCCCAGGAAGTTGTAATCCGTGAAGAATCTGTTCAGTTTTGCCAGTGAGCTTTGATTTTTAATGTCTATACCGATTTTTGAATTTCTATGTAGTTGCTTGGTGATGTATTTTAGAGTTTTAATTTTATTATCAAATTTAGTTGTCATCTCTATGGATTCAGCAAGTATTGTCGGTAATGGCGTAGATCTCATAAAACCCATGCAATATCTTAAACATGTATTTTTTATGGTTTGACAGGTTTTGTGCGCCGCTTTGTTACCTTCATCTGTGAAAATGTAAGCAAGATCTAATTTGGGTTTTATTAAAGATTTGTATATCATTAATTGAGTTTCCGGACGGGCCCCGCCCTTTGGATTTGATAGAGATTTTAGTAAATTAATGGTTTTGTACATATCTGTTTTTATATTTTTGTAATGTTTCGAAAGGTTCAAGTTTTTGTTAAATGTATTTCCCAATATTTTTGTGATTTGCTGCTCGATAATTGTACACTGAGAAAAAAAATACCGTAGCATTAACGAAGAGATTTTCGTTAATTTTTAACAGAAAAAAATCGTTAATGTTACAGAATTATTTTAATATAACGTAAACATCATTAATAATATTAAATAAAAAATATATAAATAACTAATATTCTTCAATACTACATATTTCAAATCGTTATTTATTAATTTGATAAATAACAAAATAAGCTTTGCATTGAAAACTAGATTGTTCATTTAACGAAACCTTCTTTATTCCAGTTTTTTATGTATGAAGAATTTGAATAATATTAACAATATTAGGTGTAGAATTAAAAGGCAGGTAAATTTGTAATTAGTTTAAAAATATTTCGTAAATATAATTATTTTTTACTTTACTTAACCCAAGAACAAATAAATTTTATAAAGAAACAAATTAAATAAATGTTCGTTACATTAAAGATTTTTTCATTAAATTTTGATATTTTATTTTTTAATTAAATAATACGAAATTTCTTAACAATTATGAAATGTAATCAAAATCATTTATCGATAAATAAGAAACTGTTTGTTAAATGTATTATTTCAGGGTAGCACTAATAAATTATAATAATTTGCTGTATTCAACTTGAATAAACGGAAAATAAATTGAAGATGGGTAATCATGTTTAATGTTGCTATATACATATATTCCTAAATGTAAAACTGGAATCAATGAAATGCCAATATCATTCATATTATAACTTGGAAATCTCCGTATTCGATTTTATATAGGTAATATCAATTTTTGCAATTTTCGAGCAACTACAAATAACCGTAATAAGTGCTTAAAAAAATAGAATTCGAAAACTGATATACGAATTTGACTGTCTCTTAGTTTTAGAAATGTTTTTCTGAAAAACGGGAATTTTAGGCTTGCACCTTTATGATTTGTGACCACAATTATATTTAAATTGTTGCAAAAATGTTTTTTTTACGGGCATTTATAAAATATGTTAGTAAAATAAAAACTACATTTTTGATTGTGTTTTGTATTAAACTGATTTGTATTATTTTGAGGTAACCTTTTACCTCAGTGCACGGTTGGCGTATTTGAAACATGTGCACAGGCGTATTTGATACATTGTCCGTGTCTGTTTCTAATGTCCGTCGATACAAGCTTCTAATCGTTATATTGTTCCACATCATTACAAATATAGGGAGCTGAAAATTTAAAGTAAACCTTTAAGATAAGCAAGATATTACTCTATACAGTATATAACTACTCTACAGTATACCAGTGAATTCCACTTTTATTTTTTACTATTTGCAGCCATCAGCTAAAGCTGAAATTAAACTTAATTGGAATACAAATTGGAATTGGAGTTTATATAATAACGGTTATCATTTCAGTATAACATATCAATAGCATTATTATAGGGATCTTAGCCACTTTTACCCATCTTAATTCAATTTGAGTTTATTCCAATATATTAAAATAAATAATGACTGGAAAATTCATTAGTATAACATAAATCTCTTTACTGTTATGAAACATAATTAAAATCATTCATAGGTAACTACGAATTTTTTATTAAATGAATTATTTAAATGTTACAATAACAATGTAATTTGAATTTAACAACTTTTAATCGATTTAAGAAAAATTCTTTATTTATCTATAAACGATTTTAACTATGTTACGTAATATTTAAGCAGTTCCGGTTATATTAAAGAATTTTTTTTTAAATGTACTTCTTTTCGTTAAATTTTGCGGCTTGGGATAACGGTAATAAATAAATCTACAGAAAATTATTCTTGAATCGTTTTTAGATCAAAGTGGATGTTTAAGTTAAAAATTAGTTAAAAATTAAATTTTAAAATAAAATTAAAGAAAATAAAAGTGATAATAAAAGTTTCAGTGTTTATAATTTATTTGGAAGAATATAAATCAAAAATATTTCGAAATTTGCAACACACATTTTGTTTTATGCAATTTCGTCATATTCAATATATGCAACATTATTTATGTTGTTATATGCATTATACATGTCATCGAATCAAAGTAAGTAACATTCTAAAACGATAATTTAGAAAACTTTCTGTACAAATTAATTTTACAGGATAAACGAAATTACCAGCTACGCTTTAAGCATCCTATATTTTTAATGTGTTTTTAAAAATATTTTATTATTATTGATTTATTTATTTTGCATTAAAGTGAGAAATGATCTGTATAGCTTAGTGTTGAACATTTCAAAGCTGTACATTATTAATATTTCCATGGTTTTAAATACACATAACTCAACTTATAAATGTGCGGATAATTTGTGCTATATACATATGTACATATATCGTTCCAAATTCTTTCAAATTTTAGAAAGCATTTTAATAATTTTCATGTTAGGGAATTGTACTTTTACCAGTGGTAGAAAAAGATTAAAATTATAAATTCGGTGATAAAGAAGATTCTATTGCAAATAGGTGCATCTAGTAGTGAAATAATTAACAATATTTTAGCATCTGCGGTTAAATTTTCAATACATTTAATTCAAAAAAATAATTTTACCACCAAAGATGTGATCCAATTTTCAAAAGCAGGTAAAGGATTATATTCTACCTGCTCTTTTAACGATAGTGAAACGTTTGATGTCCACTGTGAATCTTCCATTTCCTGGTAATTTTATTATATAAAATCGACTAAATTCATCCAAGGTAAATGGATAGTAACGCATTACGTCACGTGTAGCCAAAAAGCATATTTATATGAATTTAGCGATTTTTAAATTAAATTTTTAAATAAATTAAGAATAAAAGTATTTTTTGCAATAAACCTTATTTAATATTAATATGATAATGATAGATCTTTTGAACTTTTTAACACTTTTCCCTTTATGTTCGAAATATTTAAGAAAAAATTCCTTCGAGATATATGTTACTATCCAAATAAAAACAATCCTGAAATTCCTTATAAATAATTCTCGGCTACTCGTGACGTACGAATTAACATGCGCAATTATTGTATCTTTACTTTATTTACCTTAAAATAAAACTGCTATGTCTTGACGCTTTAATTAATTGCAGCATAAAACAAATTATGATCATAATTTGGCAATTTTCAGTACTATAATTAATTATTCTATTTTCGACTATTTTAAACCCCTAGACAGACTATGGTTTAATAAATCCGATTTAGTGAATTTTCGAGATTAGCCGTAGTGAGATTTACGGTATATATGCTTTATTTTGAGTTTAGTGACTAAAACGGAATGACATCAAAGGGCCGAATGTCGAAGGGCCGAAATGGGTCGAAGGGCCGAATGGGTCGAAGGGCCGAATTTTTAATATTCACTAATTTACATCACTAAATCACAATGAAATTATTTTATTCGTCTAAATAGAATTTTCCTTCACTCTAACGAATATAAAATAGTCTGAAAAAAAAAATAATCGGCCCTAAATTTCTAAAAACCAAAAAACAATAAACAAAAAAATTCGGCCAGTAGTTAAGCTATGAGAGTTCCAGCGCAAAAACACATGTAATCTTATATGGAGGTCCCAAAATGCAAAATCCGCCATCTTGGATTTAGTCATTCAGGGGCAACATTTAGGGGTAGCCAACACGTAGGGGAAATCAACATTTAGGGGTAGTCAACATCTAGGGGAAATTATGGCCGCCATCTATCGGTGAGTGGAAGTTACAGCGCCACCTATTAACGAGCGGAATTAGTACCAATGGCCACCTATCGACCAGTGGAATCAGTACTAATAGCACAGCACTATCTATCGGCGAGCGGAATTAGTACAAATAGAACTCTATCGGCGTGTAGAATCACATTACCAAGCTAAGTAGTGGAGAATAGATATAGTTTATCGTATTAATATTCTTGGTTTGTGTCTTTGATTGCTCAATTTTGATACAATTTATATCAACACGGAATTCGAAGTAATAAATTAAATTTTTTTCCGACTCGGGCGAGAATCGAACTCGAGACTTCAAGTAGTAAATCGCAACACACTTAACCCCACAGTCACGGGCCGTATCACAGTAATTTGATTAAATATTGCTTTATAAAAACAATTATCCGATTTTCCAAATGTGTTTGTCAAATTTACTGTTGATAATTGCTATGTTCGATTAACTAACATGCTTGTGTATATATGGTTATATTCTTATTTTACAACTAAGAAAACATAAACATTCGAAATCTTAATGTTA
Source organism: Tipula helvola (assembly GCA_963556165.1). Taxonomy (NCBI): domain Eukaryota; kingdom Metazoa; phylum Arthropoda; class Insecta; order Diptera; family Tipulidae; genus Tipula; species Tipula helvola. The sequence continues at coordinate 50,460,801 of OY744482.1, forward strand.
ATAATTGATATGAACGTTCAACATGGCGGTACACAATTACATTAGTATATTTATATTTTGCATGTACGTTAAATCAAGACAATAAATTTATTGCGATATAATAAGATGACGATTTACATGTGGTTTATTCATCCTAATTGTGGATTACAAGCGATACATATATATAAGCTAAAAATAGATCGTTCATACGTTAAACTATATTACGACCACATTCTTTTTGCATTTCTTCACACAATCAATCGCGATTTAATAATACGTGTAAAGTGCATGACGCACGTTATAAGGAAAAAATCATACGCTCAATGCCAAAGTCAATTAAGAATACGTTCAACACAAATCAATTTCGTATTGTACTATATCCATAAATGACTGTTCAATATATGAAAATCATAATTCCGGTCAAATCCATTAAAAAATATCGCGACAGAATCACCCAGATATTCAGTGTGAATTAATAATTCGATAGTATGTCTGGAGAAATTGCGTCAAATCTATCATCTTTATTAATTTGTATTGTGCTACATTTTTAAATGGTGTCTTAATTTTGGATAACAATTATCCGATTTTCCAAATGTGTTTGTCAAATTTACTGTTGATAATTGCTATGTTCGCTTAACTAACATGCTCGTGTATAATTATATGGTTATATTCTTATTTTACAACAAAGAAAACACAAACATTCGAAATCTTAATGTTAATAATTGATATGAACGTTCAACATGGCGGTACACAATCACATCAGTATATTTATATTTTGCATGTACGATAAATCAAGACAATAAATTTATTGCGATATAATAAGATGACGATTTACACGTATCAGCGGCTCATTCATCCTAATTGTGGATTACAAGCGATACATATATATAAGCTAAAAATAGATCGTTCATACGTTAAACTATATTACGACCACATTCTTTTTGCATTTCTTCACACAATCAATCGCGATTTAATAATACGTGTAAAGTGCATGACGCACGTTATAAGGAAAAAATCATACGTTCAATGCCAAAGTCAATTAAGAATACGTTCAACACAAATCAATTTCGTATTGTACTATATCCATAAATGACTGTTCAATATATGAAAATCATAATTCCGGTCAAATCCATTAAAAAATATCGCGACAGAATTACCCAGATATTCAGTGTGAATTAATAATTCGATAGTATGTCTGGAGAAATTGCGTCAAATCTATCATCTTTATTAATTTGTATTGTGCTACATTTTTAAATGGTGTCTTAATTTTGGATAACAATTATCCGATTTTCCAAATGTGTTTGTCAAATTTACTGTTGATAATTGCTATGTTCGCTTAACTAACATGCTTGTGTATAATTATATGGTTATATTCTTATTTTACAACTAAGAAAACATAAACATTCGAAATCTTAATGTTAATAATTGATATGAACGTTCAACATGGTGGTACATAATTTCATTAGTATATTTATATTTTGCATGTACGTTAAATCAAGACAATAAATTTATTGCGATATAATAAGATGGCGATTTACACACATCAGCGGTTTATTCTTCCTAATTGTGGATTACAAGCGATACACATACAAGCTAAAAATAGATCATTCATATGTTAAATTCTATTATGATTTTTATTCTTTTTGCATTTCTCCACACAATCAATCGCGATTTAATAATACGTGTAAAGTGCATGATAAACGTTATAAGGAAAAATCATACGTTCAAGGCCAAAGTCAATTAAGAATATGCTCAATACAAATCAATTTCGTATTGTACATACTATATTCTTAAACGACTGTTCAATCACAATTCAGGCCAAATCCATTAAAAAATATCGGTGACAGAATTACACAGGCATTCAGCGTAAATTAATAATTCGATAGTATGTCTGGAGAAATTGCGTCAAATCTATCATCTTTATTAATTTGTATTGTGCTACATTCTTAAATGGTTGTCCTAAATTTTTGGATTTATAAAAACAATACCGCCGCATCCGCGTCTAGAAACATTCGTTAATCGTGAAAATTGTTTGTCTTGTTGTTAAACAACAAATTAAAATGTAGAGAGAAGGAGATGGATTGAAAAATTCAATTGATAAAGTTTTAGATTTGTATAAAGATAATAGATTCGCCGCTGTCGTTATCTTATATTCACAAAACAGAACAAGACCAAACACGATTCACATCCATAAAACAAAAAGTATAAAATACAATGGTGAACCACACACACACACACACACACACACACACACACACACACACACACACACACACACACACGCATATTATGCATCTGTCAGCAGCAGTGTTACCACTTTACTACAATAGTAGTAGATCTGCTACATTTCTAACCTTGTAAAATTTCAGTAAGTACTATTTGATTTCTGCTACATTTAATGTACTTTTTAATTCAATCAGATTTTTCTATATTTCGATGATTGGGAATAAAGAAACACTAACCAGAATTGATTTTTCCAATTCGAATACGATTGAGAACCGGCAAAACATTAAAAATTTGAAAAATCATTTAGGTTGTCTAATGTTTGCTGATTTAGCAGATTATTTCTGTGTCTACTTTCTTTGCCGGACAGCAGCGCAGCCGCAGAAAGAGCATTTTCCCATTTGAATTTAATAAAAACCCAAAAACTAATAGACTTGCAACAGAACAATTGAAAATATAATGTTTTCATGAATACTAATCAGAGAACTCGCGATACAGATATAAGTATATTGTCCTGAAGAAGAATTATTGAAATTTGCATCAAAATATAAATTTATATGGGATGTTTCAACTCATTTGAAAATTAATCTAGTTTTAAAGTGATAATTTGTTTATTGAAATTTGCATCAAAATATAAATTTGTATGGGGTGTTTCAACCCATTTGAAAATTAATCTAGTTTTTAAAGTGATAATTTGTGATTTGATAGACCGAATTTCTAAGACTAAAAATATTTGTCGTTTCTTAACTCGTTCAGATATAATTAGACGAAATATTGTGTGATGTCTACACATTATATGAAAATTGAAGTTGCTCCTTGAAGTAATCAATTATAGTATGTATGTGTTAGTTAAATTTACTATGGTTAAAGAAAATAAATTACAGAATATGATTGTTGTGCACAGAATATGAAACAATTATTTAAAGAGAAGAAGAAATGATAACAAAATTGGTTGTTAAATTACTGGTATATGGACATCGACCTATCACATAACATTATATTAACAAATAGCGGCACACCAATATAATTTGTAAACTCACATATAATAATTGAATATATGTATGATACGTATTACATTGTAATTAAAATTTTACTTGTGGTACCATGCGCACATTATGCATCTGTCAGTACTGTTGCTCTGAAAGTATGACGTAATATCGAAAGTACGTAAAATAAAAACGATTAAACGCTGGTTAAAGAAAATAAATTACAGAATATGATTGCTATGTATAGAATATGAAACAATTATTTAAAGAGAAGAAGAAATGATAACAAAATTGTTTGTTAAATTATTGGTATATGGACATTGACCTACGTAGTAGCATATTTGTTTTGTGTGATCGATGTTTATCATTTTAACGTAAATGTGCGAAATATATTCGTATGCATGCATATAAAAGTCGTATTTAGTATATCTTATTTGTTGTAGCTCGATAAAAAGTATTCATTGTTGTCGTTGTTATGTTGCTGTATGTAATGTATAAAAATCAAAACTGATACACGTTATAATGAAAAAATCGTACGTTCAAGGCCAAAGTCAATTTCGTATTGTACTATTGACGATCGAAATTGTTGTAAATAATTCCAATTTTGATCTGTAAACACAATTTTTACTTATCGGATTGCTAATAATTGTAAATAATTCCAATTTGCACTATAAAAACAATTTTAATTACCGTATTGCTAAATTTTCTTTCGTCGCATTTGCGACAAATGGCATTTTATCAGGTGTATCAGTTTAACTATTGTCCTCGAGAGGCGAAATTGTTGTAAATAATTCCAATTTTGATCTGTAAACACAATTTTTACTTATCGGATTGCTAATAATTGTAAATAATTCCAATTTGCACTATAAAAACAATTTTAATTACCGTATTGCTAAATTTTCTTTCGTCGCATTTGCGACAAATGGCATTTTATCGGGTGTATCAGTTTAACTATTGTCCTCGAGAGGCGTTTTCTTTACTTTTACAATCGTCAATATTCTTAAATGACCGTTCTATATACGAAAATCACAATTCAGGCCAAATCTATTAAAAAATATCGGTGGCAGAATTACACAGACATTCAGCGTAAATTAATAATTCGATAGTATGTCTGGAGAAATTGTGTCAAATCTATCATCTTTATTAATTTGTATTGTGCCACATTCTTAAATGGTTGTCCTAAATTTTTTAAATTTTTATATGTAACAATTTAAATTTTTATATGTATATTGTGTAAAAATTTGAACGAATACAATCTCACGATGTACCTTTTAATATACATTTTGTACGCGTGAGTACACAATCACTTGCCAAAATCGATGCAATTAATTTTCAGCTCGACGTTAATTCGTAAACATTTTATGATATATAGTAATCAAGCACACTAGTCGCATATTACACCCGATAATATTGAAGACGGACTACGTAGAAATTATCCGCATACGTAGAAAGCCACATAGCTCGAATAGTATTAATTTACAATCCAGGCCAAAATATCGGAGGCCGAATTACGTATTTTAATTCAGCGCAAATTAATAATTCAATGGTATATCTGGTGAAATTGTGTCAAATCTATTATCTTTATTGATTTGTATTGTACTATATTCTTAAATGGTTGACCTTCATTTTTGGGTTTATAAAACCAATTACGCATGTCTATTTAAATTACACATTTTATTTTTTCTTCCCAACAACAACAGTACTACAACAGATTTAACATATGGTTTTGGTCCATATATATATTTATATGCACAATATACTCAGTCATGTTGCGAATTCATTTGGGGAAAATTACTTAACTTGATGTACTACTTTGTCTTGAGATTACAAATTTCCAGAAAAAGCCAATTGATAAAGTTTTAGATTCGTTTTATTATTATTATTTTATACAATTTAAAGATTTAAGATATTAAATTTCACCTTCGTTTATTAATCATATGTTATTTACTGTCGTTACTGATATTGAATTAATAAATTTTTTGTATTATTAAAACTAGAATAAAACGAACATTAAAAAATATTCATTTTTGTTTCTTTTACGTTATTCGATTTTCTAGAAATTTTTCACCAATTTTGTTTTTATTAAGGGTGGACGATTTTCACAGTGACTCACTATATATATATATATATTATATATATATATATATATATATATATATATATATATATATATATATATATATATATATAAATTTTATATGTTGTCAAGTGAATCATTTACTCTATTACGAAATAATTGTAGCACATCAAACATCTTGGACGAATCAATGTAAGATATTACATTCTAAATTTTATAGATTAACAATTAGATCTATACAATTTAAATTTTATAGACCAACAGGCGTAATATTTTGTATTATTTTACTAGTTAATTGCTAGTTTGAGATATATTGCTCCCGATGGTATAAACTAATATGGCCCCTTTATTAACACTAACTCTATTTTTATTGTTTATATATGGGTGACGAATTGGATGTGAATTCTCAATGATGGATTTCTTATCCATATTAGTATCTTCTTGTGTTGAGTTAGTCATGTTTAGATGTCGAATAATATCATCATGTAGAGTATAGTTTTAGATCCATCTTCTTGAGTTGACTTAGTCGCGTTTATATGGTGAATAATAGCATCGTGCTCAGCATAGTTTTTAAATCCATCTTCTTGAGTTGAGTTGATACAAATATGTTAAATGCACGCTTATATAATATATGATCCTCATCCTGAGGTGTTTCCAATTCAACTTTGGTAAACTGTTGATTGATCAATTTTAAATATTAGAAAATAATATATTTTAATTTATACTTACGTCGCTCGATATACTAATTGAAATTTGAGTATATAACTTTATATGCGTGCGTACGAATATATTTCACACACATTTACGTTAAAATGATAAACGACGATCGCGCAAAACAAATTTGTTTACAGAAACTAAAACTCAAAAATGAAAGCAACAGCAAAAAATCAAAACACGTTGTCGTCGTTATTGTATTTTTTTTAATCGAAAACGATTGAATTTTATCCCATATACTTACAATTTACTTACATTTTGTAAAATTGAAGCGAAACTTCAAACTGATGATTTGTGTATGCATGTCTTTCCAAATAGGCTTATTCAAACCAAAATCACAGAATATTATAAACAGAACAATATCTTCTATAGCGCTTTAGTCCTAAGCTGGTGAACAAATATTTTCGTTATTGTTTTTTTCGACTGATTTTGATTTAGAAAAGATAGAAAAATCATTTTATATGCACTCAATGAAACAAAAAAAATTACAAAAATGTTTGTACCCACCTCTTTCTATGATTAATAAAAATCAGTACAATTGTAAAACGAAAGAGAAATCTTTACACTTTATAATGTGCTTAAAAGAGATAGACATTCGTAAATAATTTTTGATGTTGGTCTAGTTGGCTTTGCGAAACTTTACAATCAAATCAACAAATAAACAAAGGACCAATACAATTAAATTAGAAATGCTACACAAACTCATACACAACCTTATGGGAGTTGCAAGTTTTCTTTTTGTTATTTCTTTGATATGATTTTAAAGTTTCGCAAAGCTAACTAGACCAAAATCAAAAATTATTCACGAATGTCTATCTCTTTTAAGCACATTATAAAGTGTAAAGATTTCTCTTTCGTTTTACAATTGTACTGATTTTTATTAATCAATAGAAAGAGGTGGGTACAAACATTTTTGTAATTTTTTTTGTTTCATTGAGTGCATATAAAATGATTTTTCTATCTTTTCTAAATCAAAATATTTGTTCACCAGCTTAGGACTAAAGCGCTATAGAAGATATTGTTCTGTTTATATATATTCTGTGCCAAAATGACCAATAAATCAAAATGAAATAGCAAACAACACTAGTGAGGAATCAATGGGCGAATAATGGAACATATTTAAATTAAAGATTTAAGTTTATTTAGTAGATGTTTTATTTTTAAATTTTATTTTGCAATTTCTCAATTTCTCTTTTTACATATTATGTGACTATAAGCTGAAAATTTATACATAATTTAAATTAAATTTAAAATTTCGTCAGCTAAAATATTATCCTATGTTATTTATACTATTTCACTTTACTAACTGATGATGTATTATCAAATTACATACTACGCTATCTGTTATATTATATTTTATTTTTACTTTAATTTGTTACATTCGAAATTATATAAGTAACTCCTTTACATAATTTAAAATTTTTATATTAATAATAACTTAATGATAAACTATAATTAAATATTAGTAAGATGGAGAAATTAATTATAATAATTACTCTTCTAATCAATATCCATTATTTTATAATGACCCCATGGTAGCGTATCGTAGCTACATTTGAGAAGATACCGTTTATCATCATGTGGATTAAGTGCTGTTTTTACTTGACTGATAGAGCTCACTGCATGTTTTCTCGAACGTATTAAATTTTGAGATACAACTTTTGTTGTTTCATTATCTAAACATTCTTTGTAATCGTTGAAAGTTATTCTAGCTTTCACAACTTCTCTTTTGACACCCTTTATTTTCTTTTTATCTACAACACCATCTACTTTAAATGTATACATTTTTGATCTTAACCCAATAAATTCAGTCATAATTTTGCCATTATTTTCATCTTTCATGAGACCAAGTACTTTTTTATTTACAAGAGGTATATCAAATAAATTGTCCCGCGGATAATCGCTTGTATCAAAATACTTATGACAATCTCTTTTAATATATTCATATAAATCTGGACAAGTTACTTCATAAATTAAACTATCTGTATCCGTATAACAAATTTTACAATTTTCACCAAACTGAGGAACCATGTAATCATAATGGAAATCATATAAAGTTGTTTTAGCCAAATCTAGAATACACATTCCGACATAAATTGGCTTGTTGAAATAAATTTCCGACTTATTTAATTCAACGGCCACCAAATTTTCATTAAATATCGTTGAAGCTTTAAATTGAGGTTTCGAGATATACGCCTCCGCACCATATCTACCAAACCATTTGGTTAATAATTTTACAATACAATGTTTTCGAACATTTTCCATTGTCTTACCAAACACAGCATTGTTCATTAATTTAAAAAGATTTTTCTCAAACTCGTTTGATGCGGCAGTTCTCAAACGTGTGTTAAGGTCTATGTAGGATTTCAACCAAGCAGATTGACTAAATTGCAAAATTTTATTAATTTTAACTATTTTCAAACCATTTCTAAGTGCCTGCTTCAAATTTCTGTAATGTATAATATAATTCTTTTTATCATAAAGTGTAGCCATTAATTTAGTTTCTTTTGAGTTTGAAGCACATTTATGTTCTGGACAAAAGGGTAGATCTTGATGTACATCATGCACATTATGTGGATATTCCAAATCCACATCTAAAATGTAGCCTGTTTCAGAGTCATCCGAAATTTCATTAACGTCAAAATTTTGGAAATCCACAGTCCATTCAAATTCACCGTACGGTAAAAATTGGGACATCGCCCAACCATACTGATTATTCACATCATTGTACATTAAATAAGTAGGAATATTTGATGGATCATAATCTACCATATATTTATTATTAGCCTTAGCATACCTTTTTGTACATTGACTTAAACCGCCTCTTATTCCACGTTCAACAAACATTATTTTATCGATATCTGTAAGTAACTCTAAATTAATATTTGTATATTTAAGCATGGCATCCCAAGTATAACCTGGTAGCGTATAATAGTGAGCTGGATCAAGTTCATATGTATTTAGGCAGCTTGCTCTAAATTGTTCAAAAACATCAGCCAATAATAGTACATCAGTTTTCAAATATAAATCTGTGTATTGTCCTAAATTTTGAAAATTAAACTTTTCCCAAACTTCTTGAGCATGACGATACTGTTCATCACTTATATTTGATTCATTAAGTTTATTATAAAATTGTTCCCGTGGAGGTAATGAATTTTCTAAAAATTTGCCAATTGAATCCATGTAATCATATGGATAAACACCTTTCTGTTTTAAAAGATTAAATTTGTCTAGCGATAATGATGAAAACTCACACTTTAAGTTTGGAAAAGCAGATAAATACGATGATAGCATGTCAAGGCTACTCCCCATAAATCTATAAGAATCAATGAATCGGAATTGGGTTGTTGCGTTTATCATATGTTTTGTAAATGAAATATAATTTTCTCTATTTATTGGAAGTAAATCAACTCGACCTGGGATATCTGAAGCAATATTTTCTATAATAAAATGTGAGTCATATCCACTTAGGTTATGAAAAACAATTGGTACTACGTGAGAGTCTTTATAATTTATATTACAATCATTATGTGCAGCCCCTCTAAACTTACCAGTAAAATGATTGTGGTCACGAACTCGTCTATCCGAGTGAAAAGGTTTCTCGCATATATGGCACGTACGAGTTGTATTAAATAAAATCATTTCTTCTTCCGTGAGTAGATCCATTGCTATTGGATTATTCAAAATATTATCCAGATCTTCTGCAAATGCTTTGAGCTCTGTAGTAAACCATTGCACACAATCCTCACCACGATATGATTTATAGTATGACTTTTTATGGTCATATGAACATTTTACAAAATACCCTATACTACATGGTACATGATCTTGATATACATTTACATTATTGGTTTTCCTCAAAATGCATTCTAAATCTGCATATATAATGAATGGTGCTGGAATTTTGTTTCGATAATTTTTAAACTGTAGAATTTTTTGCTCCTCAGTTGGTAATCTAACCTTGCAGCTATTTTGTTTGCTGCATGCTTCTACGTGCTGATTTAATGAAGCTTGTGAATGGAAATAGTGTAGACATCTATCACAAAAATATTTTTGTCCATGTCTAGCTCCAAGTTGGGTTGAAAGCAGTCGTGAGAGATTCTTAATCCAAACGTAGTGGTATCTAATTGGATCGTGCGATGTAGTTATCTCGACTTCTTCTTCATCTTTTTCCCAATACTCATTTTGAATCATGAGCAGATTAATATGTTTTTCTCGTTTATTTGTTGTTAAATATGCTGGAAGAGTTACGAAATCCCCATATTTCCGCTTTTCTAGAAAGTATGTGTTGATTGATACATGGTTCTGCAGTTCGAATCGAGGAATTTGTTTTGTCGTAATTGGGAACTGAATTCCAGTCAAGTTTAATTTGTTAAAGTGTTGTTGATAATTGTTTATACGCTGTGGATCTTTCTTAACTTGATATAAAGCTGATAATACAGCCCATGCAAAACATGCATTGTCATCATTTTTAACATTGATGCAGGAATTTTTGATTGAAATTTTCTCTGGTAAGGGAATATATGATGATCCCAATTGTGCTGTATATTTATTAATATTAACAGCCAAGTTAACTATAGCCGATAAGGCCCATCCGCTGTCTTTTTCTGCGAATTCCTCGATATCCTTTAAGATGACGTTTTCGATATTATCTCTAAACCACTCCCTGATATTTGTATCACCATATATAATATGATTTTTTGTGTTCATATATTTCCAATCAAAAGTATCGGTTTCACCCGTTTTATTGATAAATTCACCACAAAAGATTGCGTTAACCTTTAATGCGGATTCTTTTTTCAACTCAGTTTTAATTCGACGTGTGAAAGTACCTTGACAATCTTCCAAAAATTCACTAACGTTGGTGTGTGATAAATTAATTATAACAGCAGTTTGCATACGCTTATTGAAAGCTGATTGCATACACTCCCACTTAACACGTTGTGGTGGACGAGCTGTAGATTGACTTCGCAACAATTTCATTTGGGTACGGAAACTTGTCAACATACATATCCCGTTTGCTATTTGATTTTTCCTTCCAACGGTAATTGCATTTTTTAATAAATTATTAAGCTTCTTCAAATCCTTGCTACACTCTTTTATCGCACCTTCTAGTAACGTTGGATTCATTTTAGCGCTTAATAACGCATTGTTGTTATTTTTAACCAATTGGCTTATATTAGGCATTGTTCTAAAAGAATGAAACAACTTGACGAATAAAGCTTACAATTATTTATCGTAAATATAAATACTTACAACTTAATCACTTTTAGCTGGTTGTTTATATAGAAATAAATTATTTAGAGTCAGTTTTCATAAACAATTTCACTTATTTCTTTTAATTTAAGTTATTTTTATTAATAAGATGATTATATTCAATCGCGCACTTTGCAATTATCATAAATTAGGTTTTTCTTATTCAATTTTAGTTTTACTAAATAATTATTTAGTATTATTTATCGTAAATATAAATACATACAACTTAATCACTTTTAGCTGGTTGTTTATATAGAAATAAATTATTTAGAGTCAGTTTTCATAAACAATTTCACTTATTTCTTTTAATTTAAGTTATTTTTATTAATAAGATGATTATATTCAATCGCGCACTTTGCAATTATCATAAATTAGGTTTTTCTTATTCAATTTTAGTTTTACTAAATAATTATTTAGTATTATTTATCGTAAATATAAATACATACAACTTAATCACTTTTAGCTGGTTGTTTATATAGAAATAAATTATTTAGAGTCAGTTTTCTTAAACAATTTCACTTATTTCTTTTAATTTGAGTTATTTTTATTAATAATATAATTATATTCAATCACGCACTTTGCAATTATCATAAATTAGGTTTTTCTTATTCAATTTTAGTTTTACTAAATAATTATTTAGTTTAAAATTTATTTAATTTCACAAATAGTACACCCTTATCAGTTGAACGCTTGTAGAATACTAAGTATATCCCTCGAGTACACGCATATTTATAGAAATCCATTGCTGAATATACATTTTACGCACGCGCATTATTATGGTTGTTGTGGGGACAAGGTATTATAGCTTTATTTTCTTTACCCATAGTAAATTTAACTAACACATACATACTATAATTGATTACTTCAAGAAGCAACGTCAATTTTCATATAAAGTGTAGACAGCACACAATATTTCATCTAATTATATCTGAACGAGTTAAAAAACAACAACAATATCTTTCACTATTATAATTGTTTGTATATAACATCGTAAATAAATATTTAGTCATTCGACCTATATTAGCCAGCGTTACATATAACGACTATAAGCGTAATGTTTAAATCGACACGCCCTCATATGATTCAATTAATTTATCGCTCGAATTATGCATGTGACAATATAAACGAGAAAGATATTACAACATAACTTTAGATTTGATCATGTTCGTTCGTGTTTAGTTTTGAGTGTGTCAAGTTGAGTAATTTTTCCCAAATGAATTCGTCGACGTGACTGAATGTATTGTACATATAAATATATATACGGATCGAACCATATGTTAAACCCGTTGTTGTACTGTTGTTATTGAGAAGAAAAAAATTAAAAATGTATAAAATTTAAACGGACATGTGTGATTAGTGTGCGAATCCAAAAAATGAAGGACGACCATTTAAGAATATAGTACAATACGAATTAATAAAGATAATGGATTTGACATGATTTCACCAGACATACTATTGAATTATTAATTTACGCTGAATTAAAATATGCAATTCGACCTCCGATATTTTTTAATTGATTTGGTCTGAATTGTGAATTTATTTATTTTTTTTTTTTTTTTTTTCATATATAAGTATATATATAATATATATAGAACAACCATTTAAGAATATAGCACAATACAAATTTTGTGTATTATCTTTATGCAAATCTAGAGCTTTAACAATTGAATTTTTCGATTCCATCTCATTCTCTCTACATTTTAATTTGTTGTTTGACAACAAGATAAACATTTTTCTCGATTATCGAACGTTTCTAGTCGCGGATGCAGCGGTCTGGCGTTAAAAATGAAAACAAGCGTCTTAATTTAATATGGCTGACCTGGACAATCTAAACTTTATAGACTAAAGGAATAATATTTTACTATGAATTGTTATTCGTTGTACGCCTTGAAGAGGTTAATAGGTTTGCTGCATCAATTTTTGACAGGCGATTGTATACTCTCGCGTACAAAATGTATATTAAAAGGTATTTCGTGACGTTGTATTCATTCAAATTTTTACGCAATATACATATAAAAATTTAAATTGTTTTTATAAATCCAAAAAATTAGGACAACCATTTGAGAATGTAGCACAATACAAATTAATAAAGATAATGGATTTGACACAATTTCTCCAGACATACTATCGAATTATTAATTTCCGCTGAATGCTTGTGTAATTCTGTTACCGATATTTTTTAATGGATTTGGCCTGAATTGTGATTTTCATATATAGAACGATCGTTTAAGAATATAGCACAATACGAAATTGATTTGTGTTGAACATATTCTTAATTGCCTTTGACATTGAACGTATGATTTTTCCTTATAACGTGTATCATGCACTTTGCGCGTATTATTGGATCGCGATTGATTGTGTGGAGAAATGCAAAAAGAATAAAGTCGTAATAAAATTTAACAAGCGATCTATTTTTAGCTTATATATGTATCGCTTGTAATCCACAATTAGGATGAATAAACCGCTGATACACGTAATCGCCATCTTATTATATCACAATAAATTTATTGTCATAATTTAACGTACTTGCAAAATATAAATATATTAATGTAATCGGCATAACTATAGATTTGTATTATATCACAATAAATTTATTGTCATAATTTAACGTACTTGCAAAATATAAATATATTAATGTAATCAGCATAACTATAGATTTGGTCGTGATCATTCGTGTTTAGTTTTGATTTTTATGCATTACATACAGTAACATAACAACAACAACAAATGAATACTTTTTATCGGGCAACAACAAATAAAATATGCTAAATACGACTTTTATATACATGCATACGAATATATTTCACACATTTACGTTTATATAAAATGATAAACGTCGATCACACAAAACAAATTTGCTACTACATAAGTCAATGTCCATATACCAATAATTTGACAAACAATTTTGTTATCATTTCTTCTTCTCTTTAAATAATTGTTTCATATTCTATGCATAACGATCATATTCTGTAATTTATTTTCTTTAACCGGCGTTTGATCATCTTTATTTTGCGTACTTTCGATATTACGTCATACTTTCGAGGCAGCAGCACTGACAGATGTATAATGTGCGTGTATGTGTGTGTGTGTGTGTGTGTGTGTGTGTGTATGATTCACTATTGTATTTTATACTTTTTGTTTTGTGGGAATGAATCATGTTCGTTCATGTTCTATTTTGTGAATATGAGATAACAACGACAACGAATCTATTATCTTTATACAAATCTAAAACTTTATCGATTGAATTATCGATCCGTCTCCTTCTCTCTACGTTTTAATTTGTTGTTTGACAACAAGACAAACATTTTTCTCGATTAACGAATGTTTCTAGACATGGATGCGATGGTATTGTTTTTATAAATCCAAAAATTTAGAACAACCATTTAAGAATGTTGCACAATACAAATTAATAAAGATAATAGATTTGACACAATTTCTCCAGACATACTATCGATTTATTAATTTACGCTGAATGCCTGTGTAATTCTGTTACCGATATTTTTTAATGGATTTGGGCTGAATTGTGATTTTCATATATAGAACGATCGTTTAAGAATATAGCACAATACGAAATTGATTTGTAATGAACATATTCTTAATTGACTTTGGCATTGAACGTATGATTTTACGCGTATTATTAAATCGCGATTGATTGTGTGGAGAAATGCAAAAAGAATAAAAGTCATAATAGAATTTAACAAGCGATCTATTTTTAGCTTATATATGTATCACTTGTAATCCACAATTAGGCTGAATAAACCGCTGATACATGCAAATCGCCATCTTATTATATCGCAATAAATTTATTGTCTTGATTTAACGTACATGCAAAATATAAATATACTAATGTAATTATGTAGCGTCATGTTGAACGTTCATATCAATTATTAGCATTAAAATTTCGAATGTTTATGTTTTCTTAGTTGTAAAATAAGAATATAGCCATATAATTATACACAAGCATGTTAGTTTAATAAAGATGATAGATTTGACACAATTTCTCCAGACATACTATCGAATTATTAATTTCCGCTGAATGCTTGTGTAATTCTGTTACTTGTTTTTATAAATCCAAAAATTTAGGGCAACCATTTAAGAATGTAGCACAATACAAATTAATAAAGATGATAGATTTGACACAATTTCTCCAGACATACTATCGAATTATTAATTTACGCTGAATGTCTGTGTAATTCTGTTACCGATATTTTTTAATGGATTTGGCCTGAATTGTGATTTTCATATATAGAACGATCATTTAAGAATATAGCACAATACGAAATTGATTTGTAATGAGCATATTCTTAATTGACTTTGGCATTGAACGTATGATTTTTTCATTATGGCTTTTATCGCGCACTTTACACGTATTATTAAATCGCGATTGATTGTGTGGAGAAATACAAAAAAAGAATAAAAGTCATAATAGAATTTAACGAGCGATCTATTTTTAGCTTATATGTGTATCGCTTGTAATCCACAATTAGGATGAATAAACCACATGTAAATCGTCATCTTATTATATCGCAATAAATTTATTGTCTTGATTTAACGTACATGCAAAATATAAATATACTAATGTAATTGTGTACCGCCATGTTGAACGTTCATATCAATTATTAACATTAAGATTTCGAATGTTTATGTTTTCTTAGTTGTAAAATAAGAATATAACCATATATACACAAGCATGTTAGTTAATCGAACATAGCAATTATCAACAGTAAATTTGACAAACACATTTGGAAAATCGGATAATTGTTTTTATAAAGCAATATTTAATCAAATTACTGTGATACGGCCCGTGACTGTGGGGTTAAGTGTGTTGCGATTTACTACTTGAAGTCTCGAGTTCGATTCTCGCCCGAGTCGGAAAAAAATTTAATTTATTACTTCGAATTCCGTGTTGATATAAATTGTATCAAAATTGAGCAATCAAAGACACAAACCAAGAATATTAATACGATAAACTATATCTATTCTCCACTACTTAGCTTGGTAATGTGATTCTACACGCCGATAGAGTTCTATTTGTACTAATTCCGCTCGCCGATAGATAGTGCTGTGCTATTAGTACTGATTCCACTGGTCGATAGGTGGCCATTGGTACTAATTCCGCTCGTTAATAGGTGGCGCTGTAACTTCCACTCACCGATAGATGGCGGCCATAATTTCCCCTAGATGTTGACTACCCCTAAATGTTGATTTCCCCTACGTGTTGGCTACCCCTAAATGTTGCCCCTGAATGACTAAATCCAAGATGGCGGATTTTGCATTTTGGGACCTCCATATAAGATTACATGTGTTTTTGCGCTGGAACTCTCATAGCTTAACTACTTCGGCCCTTCGACCCATTCGGCCCTTTGAAATTCGGCCCTTCGCACCCATTCCACTAAAACGATGTAATGGGACTGTATAAGTTTGACAAACATTATGAAAACAATAACAGTTTAAGTGTATTTACCGTAATTTAAAACGAGTTTAACTAAATCGAATTTAATAAATCGCACGCTGTCAAGGATATTAAGGATTCTACACTGAAGTAAAAAGTAGGACAAATTATTTGCAAAAACCATCGTAAAACGGCGTAAATGTTCATTCATTACCAATAAATTACATTTAATTATCGAACTAGGCCATTTGATGGATGTTAACGTCAAGACAGAAAATTCAATTTATGTTCATAGTTTGACTATCGACTATATTCGACTAAAAGGCGCATTATGGTCATAAATTGGATTTTCTGTGTTGACGTTAACATACATAAAATGGCCTTGTTCGATAATTAAATGGAATTTATTGCTAAGGAATGAACATTTACGCCATTTTACAATGGTTTTTGCAAAATAATTTGCCCTACTTTTTACTTCAATGTATAATCCTTAAAATGGTCGAAAATAGAATAATTAATTATAGAACTAAAAATTGTCAAATTATGATCATCATTTGTTTTATGCTCCTATTAATTGTAGCTTCAATATATAGCAATAGCCTATGTGTACTAAAATAGTTTGTTTTTTGTTTGCTGTTTAGAAAACGACATCACTCAACGTCATTGGAAATATGGTAATAATGGGCCAAAAACACTAACTCAGCGTGAGCCCTATAAAGGGAATTCTAATAAATTTAATCATAAACTATTTTATTCAAAATAATTTTAAATGTATGTTTATCACTGCGAGATAATTTAAAATAAAAATTATGGAATCCTTCCAACAAAAGGTGAAATAAGAATTTTTACAAAAAGTGGGATGTTCAGATTCTAAATCATTTTTTTTATTATATTGCAGGCCGTTTATTTTCAAAGCAGAAGGAATCAGAAACCAAAAGGTCAGTTGTACGACAAATACAACAATTATACCGCAAAGGTCAGGAGCAATAATTTTTTACCAAATCCTGTTAGGTAGAAAAAGAACAAAAATTCAGATGGTAAATTAAAATTCTACTTAAAAAATATATTAATATTTATTTTACCTGCAAAACTAACGAAATATTTTACGAAATAATTTGACAAGTAATGAATCTAAATTATTGAAATAATCAGCCCGATTATAGAATCCACGGGTGCGGATCAAATACGAATCAAAACTACATTTTAAAAAAATAGCAAATATTACTTTTCAATTTAAGTAGCCTGGCAACTTCTACTGATTTCCATCAAAACCAACACAAATATTTTAGACAAGCCCGAATGTGTGAGTTAATGCGCAGATACAAAACCAACGAAAATGTCTATATAAGCCGTAATAAATTAATATCAAGACGATTTTTTGTGACTACTGTTGCCAGAAATGGAATCTTGGGGGTCCCAAGTTGCCAAGCAAGACTGGCCAAAAAATTGCTTTTGAGAATAGGATATATGAATTTTCAGTAGTACTATTATAAGGTTAATGAAACAATTAACCATCTCCACTCCTTAACTATTTTTTTACCTACCCAACAATTCTTTAATTTACAAAATAGCTCGTAAATTCCTGATAAAAAAAACTTTAAAAATTAGAGTTGGTGTAAGAAATGTCATGTCGAGCACAAACTTATCAGGAGTGGAAAGGGTTAAAAAAACGTTGTTTTTCAAAATTTTTGAAAGATGTATTCTAATATTGCTATTGAAATGAAAATTAATCGAAAACCAATAAAATTCTGCCTAATGCAGCGTTTGCAGTACTTTTGCTCAAAGTTATTATTTGTTAACTCTAGTGTAGGGCAGGAAGGGGGGGGGGGGGTTATACCATTTAAAGTGGTTTGATGAGCATAGAGTTCAAAGAGAAATGCTACGGTATTTGTTCCCAATATTATACACGCCGCTTAAAGAGCTAATTAAAATTACCGTACCGCAGTCAGCACAAAAGACGTAATTGACTCAGAAATGATGCATTTAAATATTTGCTTTCCTAAACTGATGTATTAAATTTAGTAACCATTTTTTGATTTTTTAAGTTTCATTAAAATAAGAGAAATCGGTTTGGAAACCTTTTAAGAAAGATTTATTTATCTATAACTTCTAACTTAGCTGCAGAATTGGAATCATCTGGTGAACCTGATGGCCAAAATATCCAAAAACAATTAAAATACAATAGAGACGATATAAACATTAGCCTTATTCTTCAAACCTGACGAGATTCATTCAAATAGTGAAGAAAATCGGTACTTCAAAATAATAAAATCAGAATAGCGGAAATATTGGATGAATGGCCTACACACAATCGCATGGACTTAAAATAATAGAAATAGGTTTTAAAAATCTGTACCCTGAACGTGGTAATTTCTTACTGCATTTTGACACATTTATCAAAAATATTTCTCCTATTATGGAGCTAAAGCTGCATAACAGCAGAAAAATATTTCTATTGGTAAGTTTTTATAAGAAAACTTGTAAAGTATAGAAACGATTTTAATATCTATTTTTATATTTTTTTCTTGCAGATGAAAAGATTCTATCGCCTTTTGTCATTCATTTAGTTCTGATGATGTCAAATAAAAGTTCTTAAATAAATTCAATTGGGGAAAAAATTAAATCGATGATTTACAAAAAACTTTCATAATATTTGTGCCTACGGTTCAAGCATGTGACCAAATATTTGAAGGAGAGGAGACAATTAAGTAATTCGCTCCTAATGCTTTTTTGATAGTATTAAGTATAACAGGCCAATAATAGTTTTTGCTCTAGATTCCATGTTTAAGATAATTCAAATTTTTAAATTAAATTAAAAAATTTCTTACTGATAATTAGTTGTTTTTAAATAAAAATGTAATTTAATTTAATAATTAATAGACTAAGTGTAAGATATATGTATATTCCGGGTGAGGAAAAAGTATGGAAACCACTAGAAATCTCACGGAGTTCGGTCAAAATAAATTACCTTGATTAAATCTTAGGTAATTTTCAACTAGTAATTCAATTGGAAACCCCTATTTTTGACATCTGATTCGAAAAGAATGGAAAATTTTACGTCCGAATATGTATTTCCCATGACATGAGCACCCAAAGCCACCTGAAAGAATATATTTTCGTTATAATGCTTATGATTTGTTATGAAAATAAATATAAAATAAAAAATATAATTTCTTCATTTTTAAAATTTATCTTTTTTTATTTTTGTTTAATCTTCATATAGCAAATCAGAGAAGCATTATAACTAAAATATATTTCTTCAGGTGACCTTGGGATGTCGTGAAAATACATATCCGGGGGTATAATGTTCCATTATTTTCGAATCGGATGCCAAAAATTAGGGTTTCCATTTTAAGAAATGACATTGCTCTCAAAATGACCTTAAAAGTGAGGTTCAAGGTCACATCCAAGGTCACCATTGTGTTGTGAGTTAGCGAATTGACTAACTAATTTGAAGTTCCAAAAGACTTTTGGTTGCGAATGTGGTAGTTTGCGTGTAATTATCCTATCCGTTATGTTGAGGAATACGATTAATTTAAATAGAGGCGAATCTAATGCTAGTTGTTCAAGATTATTATTTCAATTAGACCGTTAAAGTGAGCGTTATGTGAGTCGTAGTCAGCTTACCTCTGGTGGGGGCTGATTCTGTTATGTCTTGATATTGTCACTACAGTGAGAAGATGAGGTTAAGCTCACCGATGTTAGTTTAAGTGAGGATACCTTAGAGAACAAGACGGTCACAAGGGTAACGTGTGATCTCTCACTTATTTGAACCCCTCCTAGCGGTTGTCAAGCGCTAGGATCGTGTGCCGAAATGTTATAAGGCCTTTGCAGTAAGGTGTTAGTAGGTTGGTTTAAATGTTAGTTGTTTGCTCAGGGTGATACTTACCAAGATGAATTTAATAGCTGTTCGCACTGATGAATAGTGGTATGTGGTGGATAGTTGTCTCTTTAGCGAGTTGAAATTAAAATCGATGTCTTCAGATTCACTTGTTGTTTATTGAGTATAATACGTTGTACAGTGTTGTGGTTATTATATTATGATTGAATTGGTTTCACAAGATTTATTAGATTAAAAAAACAGAACTTTTACTTTGTTTACTTGAAAATAATTACAGTTATAAGATACGGAATTTTAATTAGTACTGATTATTTTTGATTTAAATTTTGGTGCTTATATACTAAATTTACCAATTAGTTTACACTAACAACAATTGGTTTTCTGTAATTTCTTAATTTTGCAATTTTTTGTTTGTTTGACATACATATTTTTAGGGTTCATTGTTTTAACATTTTATTTTCTTTACATGAAAATTGTATTGGTTCGCAATTCTAGTTTATTGACTTTGGCTTGTGCATTATATAGTTCAATACATTTTCATACATAGAGAATATTCTGTGTTACTTTATGTAAGCGCGTGCATTATTTGTTGTTGTGATTCATATAGCTTCATTATTTTTTTTACTTTATACATTCTTACAGTTTTTGTTGTTGCGGATTTATATTTTCTTTTCTTTTCTTTTCTATAGTCATGAATCGTCATGTGTTTATGTTTTTGTTGTTGGGGATTCTTTTATTTGGGTTTGATGACTTATGAATTGTTTTGTATTTTTTGTGATAGGGGATTTTGGGGTTGCTTGGTTATTTTTTTTGCGCGTTTAATGTGTTTAATCTTTATGTAGGATTTTGGATGGGGGTGTGAAAATAAGGTTGTTTCACAACATACCTTCCTCCTTTGGGAAGTGAAAATTTCGGAAGGGAATTTTCACTTAGGTATATTTTAGTTGTACGTATTTTCTTTAAAAAAAACTCTTCTGAACATTATCTCTAACTTAATTCTAGTATAGTTATTATTTCTTATTATTATTCCATGTGTGTCATTTGCTGCGAGTTCTTCCTGCTTGTTGTCCAGTGTTGGTTTAACAATTTCAGAATTAGCCATCTCAAGGTTGCTTGAGATTCACCTATCTTGTTCAAGATTAGGCTCTGATGTGTTGTCACTTCTCTGCTGTTTTTCCTTATTTTACTACTAGGTTTGAGCTGGGCTGTCGCACTTCACTGTTGGTTCTGCTTGATGCTTGCTGGTGTGGTTTTGGGCGTCTTTCTGATGTTTGTTGTGTTTTATGAGCTTTTGTGGTTTATTATCTATCTTCTATTAATTCTCGGCTATTATTGTGTTATATGGTGGTTGTTTATTATTATTATTATTATTATTATTATATATATATATTTTTTTTTTTTTTTTTTTTTTATATATATATATAGTGTTATTGGTTTTATTTTGGTATTTGTGTCTTGTTATTTTATTGCTCTTAATTTTCTACTGTTATTTTGTTTTTGTATTATAGTTTTGTTTTTTATTCAGTTTATTTTGTTTATTTTATCTTATGTTCTGTTGTTGGATATTCATCTCATCTGTTTTTTGTTCTGTAGCATCTTCTTGTTGTTCTGTGTGCGTGACGTCTTTTTCGTGTTGCGTTTGTTTTTGGCTTCTGGACTACTTTGCTCGGCTGCTCCCTTTTTTTGTATTATATATGTGTTATATTATCTTAAATACTATGAAGAGTTATTTTTCCTATGGTCTAATGGAATTCTAATTTTTGCATTTCAGCATTTATATATGTTTCAATTAAAAAAAAAATTTTACCTTAACCTAGGTTAACTTATACAATGTAGGGTAAATGATAAGAAAAATTTTATTTTTTATTTTTGCAACGCGATACTCTTATTTTTATTATGGAATTTTAACTTGACTTTGAAAAATATGTATGTCTGTTGTTTATGTAATTGCTCTAGTTATTATTGTTATTATTTTTATTTTTTTATTTTTTTTGTATATGAGAAATTTGCCTTTTTGTATTATGTATTAAGAAAGAACTTTGTAAATCTTAATTAGGATTAAGAATCTGTTTACTTATTATTTATATATTGATTAGTATATGTATGTTACGTACTATTTTGTGTATATATATATATATATATATATATATATATATATTTTGTAATTGTATTAGAAAGTAAAAGTTTTATATTTTATATTTAATTGATTTTATGTTATGTTAACTTACTTATCCTACTCTTAAAAGATCTACTGTGTTAATTGTTTACTATTTTATTTTGGTTAAATGATTTAAAATCTAAGTTTGTTCAACGATTGTAAATTTTGAGAACATTTTCAAGAATTTATTTTAAAATCGTTACTAATTCTATGATTGTTGATTCTTTTATTTACTTTAGTTTATATTCTCTTAACTTATTCTATCATAGTTTCTGGGGTTAGTTAGGATTTTGATTTATTTATTCTTGTGGGCCGAATTAGACTTGTTCTTTCATGTTTGTTAGTTATTTTGTGACATGAAGGAAAAAGTTATTATATTTGTGAGGAAACATTTCATTTATCCTATTCCTGTCATCGGTATGGTATTGTCATTCCTTTCAGTTTTATAGTCTTGTAGTTGTTCTGAGTTTAGTTCAGTTGTTTGCGGTAATGATTTATTCTGTTCAGAATTGCATAAATTGTCTGAATCTACTTGTGCCTTGTCCGTAAGGGTGGTGTGTATTTGTGTGTCTGTCGGAATTGTAGTAGCTGTTTCGGCTGGGATTGGAATGCAATCTGTCATTTTTGTTTGGATTTTTTTTAGAATGGGGGTGGATTGGGTTTTGTTGTATTCTGGATTAGGGTTTGTATTGAGCGTCGAGCTGTCGACGGCTTGTGTGTAGTTTTGTATTTGGATTGGTTTGATTATGTTGTTTTTAGTTTCTGTCTTTTTGTAATTGTTTACTTCTGCTGAGATTGTGGTTGTAGCCTGTGTTTGGTTATCTTCATGCTTCATTTCTATCCTAGAGTCTGGTAGTATTGTGTCTCTGTCTTTTCTGCACTGTGTGAGTAGGTTGGTTTCGCTATGTGTAACTGGGTACAATAAGTTCTCTAGTGTATTAACGCCAGCCAATTGATCTTGACTGTGTTCCTTCGTCAAAAGAAAATTTCCATCCCATTTTGCTGGATGTGGTCGGATCGTAGCTGAATTTCTCGCTCTTCTCATAATTACGAGTGTCGGGAATGTTAATGTGAACTTGTTAGGTTCAGGATTTCCTATTGTATCGTTACTTTGTGTTTGAGAATAATTATTATTAATTGTTTCTGTATCTTTGTTGGCCGTAATTATAACAGGGGTATTAATATGAGTTTTAACGGGAATTTTAGTGTCAGTTTGTGTGTATGCCCTAATGTTTGGTTCCCATTTGTCTGTCTTTGCTACGTCTTCTTTTGTTGAAATTGGATTGGTTATTATGGTTTGGTGTTCGCTGTTCTGTTTTTCATTCACTACTTTGTTCAGTACCAAAATCGGAATTTCGCCAGTGTCTTGTGTTTGGTCATTTTGAAGATTTACTCCTGTAATGGTATTTATTGGGTATTCTATTTTTGTGCTGCCTTCTTGTGGTGACGTGGCGTCTTCGTTATCGCGTTGTGTGATCGGATTACTTCCTTCGTATGTTTCCGGATACAACAGGTTTTCTAATATGTTATCGCCGGATAACTGGTCTTGCTCGTGTTCCATAGTGAGAAGAAAATTGTCGTTACTACTTTTTTTTACTGAGTGTATTTGTTTTGTGGTTTCTGTTATCTTTTCCTTGTCCGCTGTTGTCATTATGTTCATGGCTTCATGTGTGTTATTGGTTGTTTCCTCATTGTCTTGCTCTGCTTGGTTTTCTTGTTGTGTTGTTTCGTGAACGCCGGTCGGAATAGTTAGAGATATTGCTGTGTTGTGCTCATGATCTAATTTTATGATGTTTGTCGAGTTCGAAGTTGGTTGTACTTGTTTGTTATTTAGTTTTTCTGCTTGTGTTGAGTTGGCGATGCTGCTTGTTTATTTAAGAGTTAAGTTATTATGTGTCTGGCTGGAGACGGGTTTTGCTTGTTTAGTAGTTAAATTGTTGTGCGTCTGGCTGGAGACGGCTTTTGTTTGTTTAGTAGTTAAATTGTTGTGCGTCTGGCTGGAGACGGCTTTTGTTTGTTTAGGAGTTAAATTGTTGTGCGTCTGGCTGGAGACGGCTTTTGTTTGTTTAGGAGTTAAATTGTTGTGCATCTGGCTGGAGACGGCTTTTGTTTGCTTACTTGCTAAATTGATTGTGTACGTTGGTTCGACGACAATTTGTTTTTGATTTGAGCTATGGTTTATTTGAGTTTGGTTGTTTGTGGTTTTGTTCATTGGGATCATGGCTATATTCCGTGTGTTCATAATTGTAGGATTCGTTATTGTTGCGTTTTGGTAAGTTTTTGGACCCGCTCGGGTTTGGCCTACTGTTCCAACTGGGCGAGTCCCCGCTCGTTTCCCGGTTGCTGTTCCTCATTTTGTAACTGTGGTTGTGCTGTGATCATGTTGATTTTCATATTTGCGAATTTTTCCTCAATGTTTGTATTTCCTGCTTGCGGTCGGGGTTCATAATTATTGGTCCTGTTTTGGTTCCCACGTAGTTTACTTCGGCATTCTTCATAGGTGTGACCTACTGTAGTTTTACAGTATGAGCAGTATTTTGTCGGTCTGTTTGTATTGTATCCCTGGTCTGGCGGTCGTTTGTAATTGTTGAATCTTTGTACTAATTCCGTGTTCCTATCCCTGTAACCAGTTACGTTTTGTTGTTGATGGTTTCTGTATTCGTGTGAAAATGATTGATTGTGATTTGTTGTTTGTTGTGGACTGTTATTTGGTTTCGTTCTGTTTGAGTTCATATATCTATCTGTATTGTATCCAAATGTGTACTGGTTCTCGGGTTGTTGAAGCCTTGAATTATTTTGTGCCCATATTCTGGACTTGCATATATCATACGTATGGTTAGGTCTGTTACAGTAATTGCATATTACTGGATTACTTCTGTAAATATTATGGTTTATTCTGTTAGTGTAGTTTGGTTGTAATTTTTCGTACGGTATCACAGGTGTGATTTCTCCATTTGTCATCATTAACATCCGTTCTATATCTTCAGTATGGTTCATTATCTCCTCTACGTCTTCGACTTTGATGGTTGCTATTTTCTCTTTTAATATTATATTGTTGATGCCCCTTTTGAATGTCTGTACTGCCGTGTTTGCTAGATGCTTTGCATATGCTTCGTCTATCGTTGGTATACAGTATTTTGTCCTATATCCGCTTTTGTAATCTTCTAATGTCTCTATTACTCTTTGTCCATAGTTCCTAATAGATTCACCATACAATTGTTTGCACTCTACGAATTTCCTTTCTAACTCATTCAAGGTCCAAACTTTTGTATACATACTGTTTAGTACTGTTCTTAATGCTTCGTAATCTTCAATTTGTCTGCTACAGATTCTCGCATATGCTCCTCCCGTCAGTCTAAATTTTATCAAATTTCCGAATATTTTCTTTTCTTCTGGCTTTGTAAGGGTATTGTATATGCTGTCCGCTAATCCGAGAAACCTCGTCAAATCTGTCGTTATATTTTTGTCGTCCTCACCGCTGAATTCGGGTACCATGGTCGTAATGTTTTGCTGGATTTCTTTTGTTGTCGTCATTTTGTTTGTTTTATTTTGAGATTTTATTTGATCGGATGCTACGTGCTGTGTTACGTTGTTTGTTGTTTCGGGTGTTGCTACTTGAATGTATTTTGTGATGACTTTTGTTTCTTTTGGTTCCTTTACTTCTTGGTGTGTTATTACTTCAACTACTGGTGTTTGTTCACTGGGTTGCTCTTCTCTTGATGTCTCTATTGTCTTCTGGTCTATTTTGTTTGTATGTAGTACAGTTTGTTCCTCTGTTACTTTGTTCTTGAGTTTAGGCTGTTTGTTTTTTGTTGGTTCTAATTCGCAAGATGTTTGTGGTTCAGAGTCACTATTACTGTTCTCTGTTTGAGAGCGCGTGCGATTGTCCCTGAATAGAGATGGTGCTCGCGGGTTTGGTTTGACTTGAGTTGGTGATCGTGGTGTTTTTTGTGATTTACCAAATTCCATTGGTAGAGGATTCGCGCCGCTCATATATTACACTACTTCTTCTACTTAAAATTTACGTTAAAAAAATATTTACTGTGTGTTTTAACTTCCTATAATATGGAAAGTTGGGATTTATTACAACCCTAGGCTAAACTCGCTTTGTTCCTTTGTCTAAGAGCTTAACCACTTTCAATTTTATTCACCCGGCGTGAATAATTGTATGATTTTATGATTTTATTTTAGTGTTTAAAAATTATTGTCTTAATATAATTACTTTTCGTGGATGCCCTACGGAACTTTTACCTACAGCGCCATTTAATGTTGTGAATTTATGAATTGACTAACTAATTTGAAGTTCCAAAAGACTTTTGGTTGCGAATGTGGTAGTTTGCGTGTAATTATCCTATCCGTTATGTTGAGGAATACGATTTATTTGAATAGAGGCGAATCTAATGCTAGTTGTTCAAGATTATTATTTCAATTAGACCGTTAAAGTGAGCGTTATGTGAGTCGTAGTCAGCTTACCTCTGGTGGGGGCTGATTCTGTTATGTCTTGATATTGTCACTACAGTGAGAAGGTGAGGTTAAGCTCACCGATGTTAGTTTAAGTGAGGATACCTTAGAGAACAAGACGGTCACAAGGGTAACGTGTGATCTCTCACTTATTTGAACCCCTCCTAGCGGTTGTCAAGCGCTAGGATCGTGTGCCGAAATGTTATAAGGCCTTTGCAGTAAGGTGTTAGTAGGTTGGTTTAAATGTTAGTTGTTTGCTCAGGGTGATACTTACCAAGATGAATTTAATAGCTGTTCGCACTGATGAATAGTGGTATGTGGTGGATAGTTGTCTCTTTAGCGAGTTGAAATTAAAATCGATGTCTTCAGATTCACTTGTTGTTTATTGAGTATAATACGTTGTACAGTGTTGTGGTTATTATATTATGATTGAATTGGTTTCACAAGATTTATTAGATTAAAAAAAACAGAACTTTTACTTTGTTTACTTGAAAATAATTACAGTTATAAGATACGGAATTTTAATTAGTACTGATTATTTTTGATTTAAATTTTGGTGCTTATATACTAAATTTACCAATTAGTTTACACTAACAACAATTGGTTTTCTGTAATTTCTTAATTTTGCAATTTTTTGTTTGTTTGACATACATATTTTTAGGGTTCATTGTTTTAACATTTTATTTTCTTTACATGAAAATTGTATTGGTTCGCAATTCTAGTTTATTGACTTTGGCTTGTGCATTATATAGTTCAATACATTTTCATACATAGAGAATATTCTGTGTTACTTTATGTAAGCGCGTGCATTATTTGTTGTTGTGATTCATATAGCTTCATTATTTTTTTTACTTGATACATTCTTACAGTTTTTGTTGTTGCGGATTTATATTTTCTTTTCTTTTCTTTTCTATAGTCATGAATCGTCATGTGTTTATGTTTTTGTTGTTGGGGATTCTTTTATTTGGGTTTGATGACTTATGAATTGTTTTGTATTTTTTGTGATAGGGGATTTTGGGGTTGCTTGGTTATTTTTTTTGCGCGTTTAATGTGTTTAATCTTTATGTAGGATTTTGGATGGGGGTGTGAAAATAAGGTTGTTTCACAACAATTGTATTTCTTGTTGAAAATTACATAAGTTCTAATCTAAGTATTTTTTTGTTTACCAAACTAGCGAGATTTCTAGTAGATTCCGAACTTTTCCTCACTTCCTTTCCTCCTATATCTATATGGTATATGAAGACACAGGGAAAAAAGGAAGTTTTTGGCACACACTATGATATAATAATTGAGAATTAATTTGAAACTTTACAAGAATTATATCTATGTCATTTTATTTTTAAGCAAATTGCTAAGTGAAAGCAAAAATAGTTATTTAAAAGTTCACAAATTAAAACACTAAAGTTTTATATAATATTATATTTTCGAAAAGATTTAGTTTGTTAGTTTATTTTTCACGAAAAGTGAACCTCCTTCTTTTTCTCTCGTTATTTTTAAATAAAAAGTGTGCCGTAATTAAATGATTAATATATGCAGGCTGTGTTACTGTCTTTTTTTAATTTGTAATTATATTTTGGCAAAAGTTCTAAAATTAAGGTTAAGCTGAATTATTTTTTGTTTCTAATATATTCTATTGAATTGATTAGTTTTAATTGAGAATAAATTTTATTATTATTTATTATACATACATAGCATATACATATACACATAATTATATTTAATTTTAATTTTTATTAAATAGGTTTTTTTTTGTTGAATAATAAAAAAACAATGAATTTTATACGAAATGTTTTAAATTATTCCTTCAACACCATTTTTTATATATAAAAATATTAAATAATTAAATAACATTAAATTCATAATCAAAATCACCAAAAGATAGAATAATGAAATAGGTAGCAAACACAAAGCACTGATAATTCAGTATGTATACTGAATTATCAGTGTTTCGTGTTTACTACCTATTTCATTATTCTATCTTTTGGGGATTGATTATGAATTTAATATTATTAACAAATATTTGTTCAGGACCATTTCTGTGAGTGTATATTGGTTCGTTAATAATAACGCTGCTTCGTTTTTCTACTTTTTGGGCATTGATTACTACTCTAATATTATTAACGAAAGTTCATTAAGCATCATTTCTGACGGTAACTATTAGTTCGTTGTTAATAGTACTATTTCATTATTCTACTTTTTAAGGATTGATTAATGTTTGCTACAATAAAGAAAATTCTTTAAATTTCTAAACTTAATATTATTTAAGATTTAATATTATTAACGAATAATTTTAATTAATATTTGTTATTATTACAACGAAGTGTTTTCCATCAGTATTAAATTTTATTAAAATTTTATTAGAGACACAAATATTCTGTTGATGGAATAATATGACTTTAATTAATTTGTTTTAAATTTAACAAATATTTCGTAATTTAAATTTTAAAAGTTTTATTAAATAATTGATGTTATCATAACGAAGAAATCGTCGGATCAATATTAACAGAAATTTCGTTGGAGTTATGCAGAAAATCGTTTCTGGCACACAATTTTTTTTTTCAGTGTATGGTTATTTATGACTAGATTAATGGAATTAGTGTTGTTTGTGTTTGTGAAGAGTCTTAAAAAATGCGTTTTTTCTGGGTTTATTGATAAATTTATTGATTCTAGCTGTTGTGTAAGAAGTAATAAAGCACTGTTTGCATTTCTGGATAATTCCTCATTATTGTTTCCACTTATTATCAGGCAAATGTCATCCGCAAACTGGAATATCTTTGTAAATGTATTGCGGAGCTCATGTATATGGTTTGTATATATATTAAATAATGTTGGGCTCAAGCAGCTTCCTTGTGGAATTCCTTTGTTTGTGTGATGTATGCTTGATGTGTTTAAATTTTTAATCTTTATTGTTCTGTTGGTTAAAAATTGGTGTATCCAGTTCGATATTGCATTAGTGAATTTGTATTTCTTTATTTTGTCAATCAGTATATTCTTGTTGCCATTATCAAACGCTTTGGTAATGTCTGTGTTAATGAGAATGATTTTCTTTTTATTATCTTTTAATGTGTTTATATGTCTTAATAACTCCACCATATAATCTGTGATGCTTTTGTTTTTTCTGAAACCGAATGAATTATTATTAAGGATTTTATATGTATCTAAATGTTTATGTATTCTTTTAAGAACTAGTCTATCGAAGATTTTAGAGAAAATTGGCAGTAAACATATAGGTCTGTAATTTGAAATTTCTCTATCGCGTTTCCCTTTTTTATTGATAGCTATTACACTTGCCATTTTCCACTTTTCGGGGTAAAGTTGATTCGACCAGATTTTTTTAAATAGTTTTAGAATTGCTTCCAGTACAGCTGGGTTGCATTTGATTAGTGATTTGATAAATTTATAGCTTATTTTATCATTCCCTGGGGCTGTGTTTTTTGTTTTGTTGATGATGTCCAAAATTTCTATGCTGTTTCCTATCTCTATTGGTTCAATTGTGCTGTATGATAATTTTGGATTAGCTTCCACTGAATATGGAAAATTGGTGTTAAGAAAGTTTGTAGCCAGGATATTGTCGTCTAAAATTTTATAGTGTGATTGTTTTTTGTTTTTTAGTTTATTAATATTATTCCATATGTCTGTGTTATTTTTTTTGTGGTCAATATTATTTAAAAAATTTAGCCAACAAATCTTTTTCCCCTTCTGATTTTTATTTTAAGAATTTGGTTTGCTTTCTTTAGTTCCAGCGCTGTGTACAGTGTTTTGTTTGCGTTGTAAATCCTTTGTTGAATTTAATTGTCCACAACCTCTGAAGTTCTTCATTCCACCAGGCTTTGGGTTTATGATTTACTTTGACTTTGATATTGCTTGTGTTTTCCTTGATAATTTTCTCCAAATAGTTTTCAATGTCTCTTGGATAGTTAATGTCCCAGTTCTCTTTGAATTCTGAACTGATTTTTCCCCAGTTTGTGATCTGTTTTTCCTCTCTTATTGATAATTTGTGATTTATCAGGATAGCAAAATGGTCGCTCCCCAGATTTTCAATGGTGGCCCTCCATGAAAGCATGTTTGTCAGATTCTGTGTGCAAAGTGTGATGTCTAAAGCTGAATTATTGTGTCTGAACATATCCATTCTAGTTGGAGAACCATCATTCAGTATAAAAAGGTTGTTGTCCACTATCACTTCTGCAACTGCATTACCTAAGTAGTCGTTGTTATTTCCGTTGTCCCATAGGCCGCTTCTCGCATTGATGTCACCAGCAACTATTGAATTACCCATACTATTTTCTCTTATCAACATCTCAAGTTCTTTTGTTATCTCATCTTTGCCTTGTCTTGATTTGTTGTAGAAGGAGGTAATATTTAGGTCAATGTGTTTGTATTTGATGTTTATTTTTAATGTCTCCAATTTGTTGTAATTATTATTTAGATTTACTGTTCTCCATGAAATGTTTTTCCTAATTAGGAACCCCACTCCGCCGTATCCATCTGATCTATTTTTAGTAATTAAATTAAAATTATTGAATGTTATTATTTCTGAATCTTTGGTCCAGGTTTCTGAAAAAATTACAATTTGTATGTTATTATCTGCTATGAATTTTTCTAAAAGATCTTTATTACTTTTTAAACTTCTTATGTTTATCTGAAGAAGTTTAAAACCACACATCATCTATTTAACAACTTTTGGCAGACAGCTTCCGATCTTCATCCTTAGGAGATCAATGTCTGCTACGTTCTCTGCTTTTAGTGTTGCGTTACTCAGTTTTGTATCTAAGTCCTTGAATATCTCATCTCTGTGATTAATTTGATTTTTTAGTTCGTTGATTAATTTGAACATCACCTCTATGCGTTTATTTTGTTGTCTTATAGCTTCATCATTTCTTCTGTCACTGTCCTTTTGGTTGACATCTAGGTGTGGAAAGTCTCTCATGGTGGGCGTCTCTTGTCTCAATCCGAATAGCTTTTGTTTGGATTCTCTATGCGAAGTCTTGTTGATCACCATATATTGTGAGATTTTCTTCTGCCTTGATCTTTCTTGGCATCTGATATGATTGGTTTTGTGACCCTCCCCGCAAAACTTACACCTTGGCTTATCTTTGTCACACACATGGTCATCTGATTTTGGATTTGCACAGAAATTACACTTCTCTGTTTCACTCGATTTGCATCTATTTGATGTATGTCCATAGTTCAAACACTTGTAGCATAGCATTGGGTTTGGTATATAGTAATCTACCTTCATTAAAACGTTATCGTACATAATTATTTTATTTGGTATTGAACTGGCGTTGAAGGTAATCTTTATCATTTCCGTCTCGCTTGCAGTCTGCAATTCTGGATTCCACTTAGTCATCCTTTCGACTTTATCAAACGGTATGGAGGAAATAATATTAGCCTTCAGTTCATCATTACTAATTCCCAATGGAATGTTTCTGACTAAACCAATCGTGTGATTAAAATTGAATGGGACATACATCTCATAGCCATTAAATTTGTTTAGCGCTTCAGATTCGATACATGAATTGGCGTCACTATAATCTTTAAGTGTGATTCTGGCTAAGTTTTTACTTATTTGTTCGATTTCTTTTATATTGTTAATTCTTATAAAGTTTAAACTACTAGCTAAAAATATTATATTTATGTTTTCCTTATAAGCCATAACCTTAAAAGGTCCTAAATCAGTTTTTGTATATTTTGTTTTTACCCTGTTTACTGGAATATTCTTATTCTCAGAAATGTCTTTGGAAGACGAAGGTGTGGTTTCATTAACCATGTTTGTAATTGGGTTTTGTTCCGTATTGAGGAGATCTACTTTTTTGCAAGTATTTGTATCTAAACATGTGCTTTTGACCGTTATGTTTTTTGACACTTTTCTTTTTGTTTCATCAAACCGCATGGAATTTTTAACAAAAGAACTCTCTTCAATACTTGATAGTTTGATAATTTTCGCACTATTGTTATTATTATCATCACTTGAATCAGAATCTGTATCTGGAATGATTACATCATCATCATCATCGATATTGATGGGGATATGGGTTTCCCCATTTCCCCCTTCGGGACTTGTAACACTAATCACTACTAACTAAATATCCCCCTTGACCACTTAAAACTAGGACTCACCTGTGAGGTACCAAAGTACCAAAAGGTTGAATTGAATACCCGCAAATATATGTAAAATATTTTCGCGCACTTTTAGCTAATAATCTAAATCACTAAGAATTTATTTTCACCAAAAACTGAACTTATCCTTTCGGATGACACAATGAGAATCATTTTAATTTTTTAAGATTAAACTATTTATTATATAAAGGGTCTATCACACCAAGCGCGGCGCGTCGGCGGCAAATTTAAATAAATTTAAATACACGTTTTTTTTGCTTATCTAGTGATAGTAAATCATAGCTTGAACAAAAATAAAATTATTATTCATAAAAAAATTTACAAACTTTATATTTTTAATAGAAAAATTACAATTTTAAGTAAATGGTATAAAATGAAATTTCATCCGCCGCCCGCGAAACCCAGCGGCAAAAAAAAAATCGCATTTTACGCTAGTTTATATTTTTGCACAAGCTATGATTTCCTATTACTACATTAGCAAAAAACGTGTATTTAAGTTTGCCGCCGACGCGCCGCGCTTGATGTGATAGAACCTTAATGGAAAATTAATTATTTTTCTAATTTATAAGATATGATTATTAAATATAATATTTATGATAGGCTCTCAATTAGCTGTACGCACAAAATTAGATTAGAATTCTATTAGACACTTCTTGCCAAACATCTAATCACGTCTTCCAAATTAAATCTCTTTTTAACGCACACTTAAGCCTCTCTATTTCTATACCTTTATATTTCCCTCATCTCTTTCCAAATCCGATAAAAAAAATTTAAAACTAAAGTTCCTGAATACAAATTAATTAATTAATTTCAAATAATAAAAAAAAAATATCGATGTTCTCTAAAATTAATTAAAAATACGCTTTTGTTTACTTTAACCAGTTGAAAAAAAAAAATTACGAAACATGTCTGTCTAATTAAGAGTCTATCATGTAGAATAATTTAATAATAAAAAAAAAAAAACAACAACAATTGCATAAGAAAAAAACTAATTATTAAATTATAAGACATCAAAAATAAATAAATTATAATATCAAAAACAAACAAAACAAATGAATTTTAAAGAAAAAACCAAGAAAATTATCTAAATTAAAATTTATTGAGATTTTTTATTTTATTTATGTAAATGATATCGGGATATTACTGGCGTTTATTTTATTGGTTCAATAGTTCAGGGTAAGTAATATAACTGATTTATTTGGTATCGCAGATGATGAAAAATTACCAGACATCCGGTGAGGATGGTATCGACAATGAATGCTCAAATATTCCTGCGATTATTGTTCTACAGCATGTTTTAGCTCATATCAATAATTTGGTCTAGAAAACACATCTCATAAAAGTTGGAAAACGGCTCTTATCTGTCCACTTCATAACTAAGGAGATCGGTTAAACGGCAACAACTACCGTGGTATAGCTTTGCTGAATACAGGCTAAAAGATAATCGGGGCAATAAGTTATCAATTTATACCCAAATAAATTATAATATCTATAAGGGAAATTAGTCATAATTCTCATAGTAAAGCTTGAAGCAAACATCTGCTTGTTGGGGTGCGTTAAAATGCTAGTACCAGTGCCTTGGGTAGAGATGGCACCACTAACCGTTGAACGAAGAAAATGAAAAAAAAAAAGTCAAATAAATTGTATTTGCTCATAAAATTGTTCCCTACCTTTCAATCGAGATTTTATCTTTTATTTCGTTTAATATTAATATTATATTCGCTTTAATATTTAATTGAGTTGTTTATTGGGATTCGTTGAATTACTAGTAATGCCATCTCTACCTAAGATTCATGTTGTCTTCAAAATTTGTTAGCGATTTCCCTTATAGGTTATTATAATTTATTTGTTTATACCGAGAGGATCTTGGGTGAATATCAATATCCGAATAGATCAACGACCAGTCAAACTTTTACTCTGAAAAAGACATCCCTAGTGCACACTCCAGTCGTAGACCTAGACTAAGCAAGTAGTAGTAAAGAAACCTTGATTATACCAGAACCATCTTGATGTAAATAGAGCCTCCACGTGAAAACTGAACTTAAAATAAGGGATATAGAACACCAAAAATTCATTTATTTTCATAGAGTTTGTATGAAAAAACGCAATTTCGATTGACGATAAAACATGAATTAAAAATTAAACCAAGTTAAATAATTTGTTTCTGAAATCTCTAACAAACAACTCAACGTATTACTCATTTCAAACCGAGATTCCTAAATTTCCCTATTTTCCAGCAATAAATCATTGTTTAAATGTCAAATTTTCTACAACCGCCAGAGCTACCATCTTTTGGAAAATTCCGAAAACACAAGCAACTTTCACATAATGCCACTAGGTATCACTAAATATTTGGTGTCAAAAATTGTATGACATTTTTATGTGTGAATTTTATAAATATAAACAAAAATATTTCCGTGTTATAAAAGTGATTATTATTAATACGTTACGATTATTATTAATACCTGAAGAAATACTTTGGAATCTTACAAAAAATGTTATTTTTTTTTTTAATAGGATGTAAATATTTCGATGCATAACAGTATTTATTCATGATATCATCTGTAATACATCTCAGAATATTATTTTTAGAATTTGCAATACAAAACATCTAATATGTTAATTGCTTAACGTAGCATTGTTATATTCAACAATAAGTCATGAGGTTGTTGTAAAGATTTAAGGAACGCTCACTAAAAAAGGTACCGTCAGATGGGGCTACTTTGTGCAGGATTTTACAGTTTTTGAACTTTTTTAATCAAAGATAATAATAAACAAGGTTTATAAAGCAGGAATTACGAGGTAGTTGACTAACCACCCTATTCATTTTTCCCAAATCCATAAGCAAATCAGTAAATCACTTTTGCGGCGGTCGCGGAGTGTCATGACACTTGAAACGACTGACAAGAAATTGTCAAGACAGAACAAGATGTCATGACATTCCATACACCGGCGCAAATAACTAAATTCACCGGAGTGACACCTAGGTTATAGTAGACCAAACGTTTCCCGGCACTTGTTCGCACGGCGTGGTGAATTCACCAAAGACACTCCGGCAAATCGCATAGGCGCCGCGAAAAACAAAATGGCGCACATAAAAAGAGTTGGTGAATAAAGAAAAAAACAATAATTTCGCAACCGTTACAAGCGGAGCACGAAAATAAGCTCTCGCCAAAAATACAAGAATTGTAACGTACTTAATAAAATTAAATAAAAAAAGGCTAGTAAAGCCAATAGCATTAATACCCTTATTACAATAAAAATAATATTTGAAGTGAAATTAATTTATTGTGCGGGATCGAAGTGAATAAAACCTAGTACCACCGGCAAGCGACCATTGCCTCGGCCGGTACTAGAATTATGGGTGTACGCCGAGCGTGTCCACCATCACATACACGTGCAAACCACCCATAAATGTAAACATTAGTACAATTTATCGTTATTATGTTAATAGCTGAACTCAGACGAGTGAATTCGATCAATACTGACATTTTTTGTGTGTAATATTTACAAATTATAAATCAAAACATACATTGCACAAAGTAGCCCCCAAGTGGGGCTACTTTGTGCAGTGATATAAATTTAGCATAATAATCAAGTTTTTAGTAAAATATTGATATAAATCTGTCAAAATAGGTAAATAAACAAATTTGCCCTTGCACATTTACAACAATTTTTTTATCAACAATTTTGTATTTCACAGACGCAAGTTTCCACGCGCACTTTGCGACGTCAGACGTTATCGAAAAGTTGTTGAAAATGGGTAACCAAAACACACATTGGGATTGTTTTAAAATTCCAGAAAATGTTTGTAGTAATAGAGGAGAACTCTATCTATGTGTATATATCACAAATAAGTAAAAAAAAAAAAAATTAAAACTGGTTCTTTTGCAATCACATATTATTATTTTCGATGGTTACTGTTTTGTGTTAAAAGGTAAAGGAAGGAAGAGAAAATCATATTAGAAATTAATATGCGCCCATAAAAATATCCAAAAATCCCCTTTTTTATTTTTATCAGATAAGTTATTTTTACGACGTAACTCAAAGCAAAAAACGACGTAACTCAAATCAAGGTCGAAAATAACGCAAATCAAAACGACGTAACTCGAGGATCGACTGTAATAAATAGCAGCACTTGATAAGTGCCAAATTCAAATTTGCACAAAGTAGCCCCCGCTGCACAAAGTAGCCCCACATGACGGTAATTATTACGATTCAGAAAGCATAAAGCTTTGACTAATTAAGATATTAATAACATTTTTCCATTATGTGGATACATTTTTGAAAACAACAAGAATTCCTATTTAAACACTTATCATTTAATATCTTATAAATATTATTATATATCTTGTCTTATAATAACGTTACTCATTTCACCTTTATGAAAACACTTGTCAATAATGACAATGTTTAGGCCGGTCGTATATACTTTTGTTCAATACAAAAAAATCGTTGAATAAATGTTGATTGTCGATTTGTGCCTCTTTCAATAGCAACAAAATAACAATTTTTGGCAATGTTGTTTTTGTAGTTCGAGGTTTCCCGTTTTCCTGTGGTCTATTAGATGAAATCGATTTATTTTATTCGTGTAAAGCGCTTTGCCCATAGGAAAACGAAAACAAAAAAAATTTTACTCTTTTTAACAATAACTCTAAAATCTTTAGCATATTTTAGCTTAAAGTCTCCCAAATTTGTTCATAAACACATTACAAAAATATTTTAATTTAAAAAATAATTTAAAAATATTTAACATTCCCAGAAAATTAAATTTTAATTTTTTCTGTCAGAAAATTTAAAATATTTTTTCAATTTTTCGTCAGAAAAAGTACACGAAAATATTTTTCGTCTTGTTTTTCTGTTATAATTTTTTATTCTGTTATAATTTTGTAGTGTCGGCTAAAAAAATGAATGATATACCAACTTCACACACTAAACACAAAAGCATTTTCTTTTTTTTTTTAATATTATTCTGAGAATTCCGTTTTCTTTTTCAATAAATTAAAAAAAAAATTAACTCACAGATATACAAATATACCAGTTTTGATACTGGATTTTCAAACGAAAATAGTTTTTCGGTTTAGTAATGGGCAAGGCAAAACGAAAAGATGATAAAAATTGTCAAATTTTTCGTTTTTTATGTTTTTCGTTTTCCTATGGGCAAAGCCCTTAAGTAGGATTAACAAAATTTGACCTGCTTAGAAGTTTTACACGAATCCTTCATTAAAATTAACTAATTTCACTTGGCTTAAACCATAATTTTGTTTAATTTTTTTTTTTTTTTTTTTTACAGAAGATGTTCCTTTACCAACTGGTATGCCCGAATATATTGCGTCGGGTACTCATCACTTTGGTGAACAACGTTATCGTTTTCTAATACTTCATCGGTATGACTGTGACCTCCATTCATTGATTAAAAATCGTCGTGTTGATCCGAAACATGTATTAATAATTGCTGATCAAATAATTGATATACTCGGTTATGCCCATTCTGATATTAAAGCAGAAAATCTAATGATTGGTAGTTGTACATTTTTCAAAAATAATCCGAACAGTCTGAACAATAGTCGTAGCAGTAGTGATAATAATAATCGTACCGATTATGAGAATATGTATAATCAACGGATATACAATAATAATGATGATTCGATTCGTAAAAGTGGTACACTACGTATCGAATTCAGTGGATCAAATCCTATGCGACAGTGTCGCGGCAAAGGAAGTCTACAATCATCAATGTATGCTGAAATGTTGAAAAGTCAATATTTAAGGCCATCAAAGAAGATAAACTATGATGAAGAATTGTGCGATGTATTTGATGATGATTCGGTGATCAAAAGACTTTGCAATTCACAGAATGGTATTAATAAACGGAAAGAGAATCGTTTAACTTCACGTCAAGATGATTTGGAGAAGAATAGGGAGGTGTCCGAGAATCGTATCTTCCTTATAGATTTTGGTCTCGCTTCAAAATTTGTCGAACGTTCTAGCATAGACATTCATACTAGATTTCTCATTTAATAGTAACTAAAGGAAAAAAACAAAAACTTCTGATAATTCCAATGTATCGTTGTGTTGTGTATTTTATAAGGCAATGATTTTAGAATGCGTTGCAAATATAATACGTATATGCAATACACCGATAATATTTGAATGGAAAATTTTTGTTTTTATTTTCTGTTTTTAGTCAAATGAGAGATCTATTATGATTGTCTATGGTTCTAGTAAACCTCGTCCCTTTTGTATGGATCAAAGGCGGGCACATGACGGTATACACTTGAATTCACATCACGTGATGCGCATATGGGAGCCCATTCTCGACGCAGTGATTTAGAATGTCTGGGTTACAATTTCATTTATTGGTGTCAGGGTACTTTACCATGGAAGGACGATAAATTATTACAACAACCAGAACAGGTACATCATATGAAAGAATATTTTATGACCGATGTTGATTATATGTTTCGTCAGATTTATGGTCCAAATGTGTCAAAATGTTTGGCTGAATTTATGTTATACGTTGGTAATTTGGCGTACAATGAAAGACCCGACTACGGATTCTGTAAATTTATATTTGAAAAAGCATTTACCTCTTAAGGTTATAAACCAGGAGGTATGGTATTAAATATTAACGATTTGAAACAAAGTTCTAAAAAAATTAAACAAGTAATTCCAGAAAATTTAACAAACATAAAGCATATTAAATCCATTATGAAATTAAGTATGATGATTCCGTTTCGCGATTCGAATGGGCCAAATAAAATATCACCAAAAAATTTACGATCAAAAACCGACAGTACTAAACTCAAGAAAGGTAAAAAATTCTCGTGGACTGAAATTCTGAATACGGATCCGGATCAAATTGCGAGACAGCGAGCCGAAAAAGAATTTGAACGTGATCTAGCGCAACCAACACCAGTATCTTCGAAATATACGGGCCGCCCAACTTATGCTATACTACGAATGGAACGTAAAATTAAATTTAAAGATCGTTTGGATCAAATATCGGAAAAAGAAATTGAAGACGATAATATTGATTTAATAACAAAAGGTTATACTAAATCAATGATTCAGATAGTAAAGAAGCGACAAAGTGGCATTGGAAAATTAGATACAACGCAAGAGCAAATTGCTCCACGTGCCATCATGGATCAATCATCCGTTGAAGAAAATTTATGTATCTCTGATACATCGTCGTCCGATCATGATGAGAGTAGTGATTTTTGTCCGATACGCCGGCGCCGTCACGTTGGACTACGTAAATTTATTACGCCAACCAAGAAAAGTTTACATTATAACAAGATAATGAGGCAACGTAAACGAAAGTATAGCTCAACGTGTGTGATATCAAGTAATGATGAGACATCATGTGGCAGTAATACATCTTCCACAGATGTATGTGCTAATGAAGTCAGTGATAATAATTTAAATAAATTCGCTTCGAATACTAAACCGCAGGCGACAGTGAAAAGAGTCGTGCGAAGGGGACCGGGTAGACCACCGAAAAGTGAGTAAAACGTTTTTTTTTTTTTTTCTTAGAGGAATTGAGTGGTTTAGTTCCGTAATACCTATACAGATTTTAAAAAAAAATGAAATTTTCAGGAAAATACTATTTTAGCCCTA
Source organism: Tipula helvola (assembly GCA_963556165.1). NCBI lineage: Eukaryota > Metazoa > Arthropoda > Insecta > Diptera > Tipulidae > Tipula > Tipula helvola. Next base: position 50,501,631 of record OY744482.1, read on the forward strand.
AAAATTCAAACCATTTTTAATATTTATGCATAGTTAAAAGTTACGGAGGCCCAAGATGCAAAAAAATCTACAAACTGTTTAGGGTATGTGGAAAAAGGAGAGATGCTTTTTGGTATTTCATATTAAGGATTGCGCGGGCCTTCATATCTTAATAATTATTATCGTTATTATATCGTGATTTTTATTGTTTACAGAGAAATCAATCACTAAAAATTCCATAGACGAAAACATCAAAGAGCGTGCATTTTCTAGAGGATAGGCGAACAAATTTAACACTATAACTATTACATTACATAATTGTGTAATCCTATAATCGTAAAAAAAACTATTAGATGTATGTATTTTAATTTTTTAATTGATCATTAAATTTAATTTTGTTTAGTCCTAAAATTAAATTAATAAATAAATCCAGTAATTACACAATAATTTTAATAAACAAAAAATTTAAAAAATTAGAGTGATTTAAAACATTTTGCTTTGTAAACTTTATATATTTAAATGTATCCGTATTGTACACAAAAATTAAAGTAAATTTAAATTAATAAATTAATTTTTAGTATTTAGTATTATCGATTGTCTTATTGTTTTTTTTTTTAATTTTAAAATATTTTGTGTTTTTATTTAATGATATAAATTTAAAATGTTATACATTTATTTACTTATAAATAACCAAAACATTTTTGTTGTGTATATTTTGTTATCATTTCAATAATTCAATATGAGTTTGTTAATTATTTTTTCTATTGTACTACAGAACGGAAAAATTATTTAGAATATAGGTTTAAATTAAATAAATAAAATAAAAAAATTTAAAATATTTTTGAATTTTGAGCAGTGGAAATATATTCATAAAACCGACATCATTATTATCTGCTGCAAACATTACGGGGACAATTGGCACAGATGATGAGATTAATTATGTAAACCAATATACTGCTTAGGGTTATTCCAACCAACTGATAAAGGAAAATTATTATTAAGAGGGACATAAACATTCGAATTGAGCGTCTGTTTAAAATCTCAGCACACCCCAGACAAGATTTTTAAGTTTTAACCATTATATAATATGTATTTGTAAATATAATAAATATACCTTGACTATTTATATATACCTACATAGCTTACCTTTTAGAAATTATGCATTGAGTCTCGTATATAAAGCTACTGAGAGTCAGAGTTATCCGTATAATTTTAATCAAGTTTATAAAATAATTCAAAATCATAGTTTTTATAATTTAAACATGTTTTATTTTTTAAATAATTAGTTTTATAATTTTTTGAGACTTAAATTAAAAAAATGTTAAAAAAATATCTAAACTTTCGAATTACCTATGTAAATATTGAAATCTATTTAATTTTAAGACTATAAAATAATAATGATTAAATAAATTAGAATAATAAAAAAGCATAAATTTAACATAATAAAAATATACATTTTTTCAATGGTTATTTGAATGAGATTCTTTTTTCTTTTCCTCTATTGACGATTGTAAAAGTAAAGAAAGCGCCTCTCGAGGACAATAGCTAAAATGATGCACCTGATAAAATGACATTTGTCAAAAATGCGACAAAAGAAAATTTAGCAATGCGGTAATTAAAAATTGTTTTTAAAGTCCAAAATTGGAATTATTTACAATTATTAGCAATTCGGTAAGTAAAAATTGTGTTTACAGATCAAAATTGGAATTATTTACAACAATTTCGAACGTCAAATTATCAGGTAGCTCAGTTTAAAAATGTTCCACTAGGTGGAAGTGGAATCCGTGATAGTCCAATCGTCAATAGAGGAATATGTATATATACATATAAAGTAATCAATATCAGTTAAATATTATATTATTACATTGCAATAATTAATAAACAAATATAAACAATTTATATTAACGTCTTTTCTTTTTGTCTTGTTTTCTACTTCGATGATATGGACGTCGTGGAGTATTTTGTGGTGATGAATGTTCTGAGCTAGAGTCATCGCTTTCTCCAGTCTAAAATAAAGGGATGAAGAAAAATTATTTGGCTTGACCTTGAACTTGTATAAAGATAATTCTGATTTATCAGAATACCTTGTCCTTTGAATAATGCTTACCTTTGACTTATTCCAATTATTCATTGCATAGAATTTTTATGAACTAACAATAAAACATAAAAATACGTTTTTTTGTCAAATTGTGTGTTTTCCAATTTTATTTTTAGGGAAAAACCAGAAATCTTCATTTTCAAGATATTTACTTTGTTCTATTTTTCAAGAAAAAAAATGAAATGCGCATTTTCCAAAAGATAAAAATTTCTATTTTAATACAATGTCAAACTTAGCAAACACTCAAACCTTTCCCCCATTATTTCCGCCGTATGCAATTCGGCACCACCGTCGTTTCGTTGGCGTCGACAATGGAAAGTTGCAAGCGCCATTGTTTATAATGTGGAATTAGGGTAAACTACATTTTGGATTGAGTCTTGGCTAAAACAAACGCTTACTATTTGACACCAATCACCTTACTATAGTTTGAGTCTTGAGTTTAAAAAACTGGTTTGCTATGTGTACTTACTAAAATAAATTTTGAAATCTTTGATAATTTTTGACGTTAGATTTGTAAATTAATTAATAATAATTGCTTCGTCAACCTTGCAGACACAGATCAAAGAGTTTTTTTTCGCCCTTATCGCTTCTTCTGATAGTACCACAAATGTTAAAATACTTAAAAAAAACTTTTTCCAAACATTTTTTATACTAGTAAAGATTAATATTTTTAATATTTTTATTAATAATTGCTTCGTCAACCTTGCAGACACAGATCAAAGAGTTCTTTTCGCCCTTATCGCTTCTTCTGATAATACCACAAATGTTAAAAACAGCATCTTTTATATATAACAATTTTTTTAATATAATTTTAATTCGTTGTATACCTTAGAGGATGGGGGCTGCCGCCCCCAAACCCCCGCTTTTCCTGAATTTATACAATTCTTCCTGTTTTAAATTTTATTTGTAATTTTAAACTAAAAAAACAAAATTGAAAAAATTGCAAAATTTTCCTGGAAAAATTGCTTGACGTCTTTTGAAATTTAATCTGATAATCATTTTACATCGTACCAAAAATCCGAAAAATAATGCATTACATACTAATAAAAGTAATGCACAATAATTTTTTTGGAAAAGTGGCATTTTTCTTTACATATTTTAGTTTTAAAAATTGGCACTTTATTAAATATGGAGCTATTTTCTAGTTGAAATTATTTCTACCATTACAAAAAATGGCGCTGTGTGACATGGTATGCTCTGCAATAGCTAAGCCCAATTTTCTATTGATTTTTTGTGTAAACGTCAAAATTTCGTGTCGACAGCGCCATTTAAAAAAGATAGAATTTGTGGTGGTAAAAAAAAGTAGAATTTTCTTAATTTCGAATTATTTTGGACACAAAAACAGCGCCATTTTGCTTAAGGGTGTTGAACATGTTAAGTATATTAAGCCGGTTTTGAAAAGGGTGTAAATTAACTGTTTATTTTGCTTTTATTTTTTAACAAATAAACTGGTTATTGAGAGTTGAAGGTTATATTTAATTTACGTGCCTTATATCCGTTATTCAATACTTTGTCGGTATTGGTTTTAAGCCGGTAAGAATACGCCAAACTAACTTAAAAATAATAAATACGTTAAAAGTGAAATTTGTTTTGTAATAAAATACTGTGTTGTTTGCTGCAGACCAATAGTCGGGGTAAATAGTACACTAAATTCGGTAAACGCATTTTCTTTGCACAAAACGAGGGTAAACGGAATAGAAAACAGTAAAAGTTTAGATTATTCAACTTTTACTATTCTACGAATTGAGAGTGAAAAATTGACAAAATATATAGTTATTTAAACACAGCATGGTCGCTTAAAGTCGAATTTTCCCATAACCATTATTATTTACACGAAAATTCATCCGCAGCCTAAAAATATATTATAATATTTTGCCATTTTTACAATATTTGGAAAAGAATTAAGTTACATCAAATTTTGTTTCAAAAATAGAATTTCGACTTCCAAAAATGTTGGAAAAGCATTTTGGTGATAATGCGCTGTCCAGAGTGAGTGTTTTTGATTGTTGTAAGTTGTTCAAAACACTTTTTACACTTTCGCACTTGGCGAAACACACTTAATACACACATTTAAAATTTTTTAAAAACACTTGTTAAATATTTCGCAAAATTATTCCTTTTGAAGGATAATTTTGCGAAATATTTAACAAGTGTTTTTAAAAATTTAAAAATGTGTGTATTGTTCAAAAAAGGCAGAGAATACATTGAAGACGATGAACGTTCTTGCCGTCCTTCGACGTCTACCGATGAATACCACGTTTGTGGGTATAATAAACCATTACGGGAGATATTTTGATAATTTAAGTACGGTTCGGTATCTAATAAATAATTTACTCAAAAATGATATAGTGTTCGAATGGGACGAAAAGTGCACAGAGGCTTTTTCGAGAATTAAGACAGAAATGCAATTGGATACGTGTTTAACTCACTATGATCCATAACTAATTAACTAACTCTAATACTTGCTACAGATGCTTCACAGTACGGAGTGGGCGCTGTAGTAAGTCACAGAGATAAAGATGAAACAGAAAAACCGATCCAGTATGCATCACAAACCCTAAAGGAAACACATCAATGGTATTCACACATAGATAAAGAGGCTTACGCAATTACTTTTGGTATTCGTAAATTCTTCCAGTACCTTTACGGTAGAAAATTTACATTAATAACGGATAATAAACCACTTTCCCAAATTCTATCACCTAAAAAACGGTTACTAACTACACTGTCTCAAAAAATACCGTATAGAACGTTTGACCTTTATTGAAACCACAATGAACCGATTTAATTATTTGGATATTTTGAAGAATAATTTGTTAACCAGTGCTGAGAAAATGGAACATGTGCAAGATTTTTGCTCCGCTCATGACCATGACTCGAAGCATTCCTCAAAGCTGATCAAGGAATGGTTATTGATTGTACACTATGTAAAGTCAACACTCCCTCATCCTCCCCAGCCACCAGATTTCAACCCCATTGATAATTTATGGCGTTATTTGGAGCGAACGATCCGTGAACACTGAATTAGCGGTAAGGAACAATTAAAACGGGTCATTGTGGAGGAATGGGCCAAAAATAGCCCCGAAATAACTCGGAAGTTGGCTTTCTCAATGAAAAGATGGTTATAAAGTGTAATTTCATGAATAAGTTATACAACACCAAATATTAAACCTAATTTTTTCAAATCATATCAAACGTGAAAGTAAATTAATTTATATCATGATTATTATTATTTTGAGGTTCTTAAATTTAATTTCAGTTTTAAAAAAGTAAAAACTGAATATTTTGTTTGATTTGTAATTGTTTGTTTACCAATGCTTCCTTAACCGAGTGATGTATGGACAATTTTTTGATACAGTGTATGTCGGCAATGCGTATGCAACATTAAGAAATTTTTTTACAAGGTTTTGACTATAACATATGTGTTGTCGAAATATGAAACAGCATACGAATGCAGATGCTTTTTCACGATTACCGACTAAGGACAGGTTCAAAGAAATGGAGGAACCTGATTTATTGCAAATAAACCAAATAGAAAGAGTTCAATTTTGGTATACTTGGGAAGGGAGAGTAATTTATAAAGTGCAAAGTTATTAAATATATCGTTACCTCGCAGTATTTCAGTCTTACAAACGCATTTTAATCATTTTGGAGCTAGGTTTGCCATTATGTTATGTGACGGTCCTAACTCCAAATTGACTTAAATTCATTTTTGTGACTTAAAACTAGAGTGTTGGTATGGTACAATAACAACTTTGGAATCAGTCTATATTTTTACGTAAGGTGAAAGTTCTAACTCCAAAATTATTAAAATGCGTTTGTATCATTTCAATACTGAGATGACGATATGTAGGTATATTGTTATAAATAAATGGTAAAATCGTAAAATACAATTGTTATTTAAATATATATAAATATATATCAGACTCTATAAGCCATCGACGGAATTTTTAAAAAAAATAATAAATTTATAAAAAATATTTATTAAAATAACTGAAGATAAAATCTCACAAAGTGAATTTTTAAAGTACCACTTTCAACAATGTAATATAAGATTGAGCTAGGTCAAAATGTCAGAATACTATTTTTGAAATGTAGATTATATTTTAGAATTAAGGACTTAAATAAATGTTTAAAAACAGAAAATTACAACAAAAAACAACGGGCGAGTTCACGCTCAACTCGCAAAAGAAATGCGAGCCTGAGTACTGTTCGCTCAGTATTTAAATTACGGTACAATTTTGGTTTAAAAAGTGAATAAGTTATTCTATTTTGGATTTGGAGGACGAACCTTAACGACATTAATTGTTTAATTGAAAATTTAAATTTATAATTTATTTATTTAAAATTGAAATTTGTAACCGACTAGGTACATTTCAATATAGCGATGTCTTGGTGAGCTTGAGCAAAGTACAGTTCTGTTAAGTTAATCATCTAAACCTGCCCTGAACGCTTTAAAATTCACTATTACTCATACATGGCAATTGCTAAAGATTTCATATTTAGACTTTTGTGAATGGTCACGGCAAACCAGTGGCTCTTTCATGATTTGCGCCGCGAAAGAATTTGTTCACGATATCGTGAATTTGGGATAACAAAACACAATACTTTTTCGCCATCTATTCGATAGTGAGACAAATTCCGCCAACAAACATAAGGCGGAGAATTTTCCGATTGATTTATTGTTGAGGATTGTGACAGGTCACTCCCCGTTTGTCGAATTTTGCATCTTATCTAAACTAAAATCAAAACTAGTCTCAAAATAATGCCGCGTACACTTTAATGACAAACGTCATTAAATAATTGGATTTATTACGTTAAATTAATGTGTTTACAGCCTTTTCGATATCGGAATTCAAAATAAGAAAGTTGAAGCGGGTCGAAAAGAACATGATAGTGGCCATTGTGAACAAAGCAAAGTGGCATCGCTGATTTGATTGATTGGAACTAAATTAAATAGGGCAGTTCTATTAGATAAAGGTGCTATTTTGACTGTAAAATCATAGCAGCTGGAAAGACGGTAGCATGTCTCCCTGCGGCTCTTCCTTTCGCATATATCTTTAGAAAATGGCGTTCGAATCTGTTACCACTCTTTTAGTTTTTGTTTCCTATATGCCCCGCATAACTAAACATGACGACTTGCACCATGCGTCTGGCGGAAGGAATTGGAACCGAGAAATTGATGTAGGTAATCGAATTTTCGCAGTACCTAGTAGTTATATGGAAATATTATTCAAATAATTTTAATTAGGTAATTAAAATTGCAAAGAACTCAACATAAAATGCTACCCATATATAAAGTAAAATACGGTTTACCTATATTTGATTGATTTAGTTCAATTTTAATATTAAAATTACCATAAAATAGTGTTTGTAGTTGCAGGGTTTTATCCTATGCAATTGTTGTTGTACATTTGTCAAAGAAATACGCTATGAAAAACATTTTACAGTTTTACTTTTAACTAAAAATACCTACAATTTGTATCAACACTCCATGATGTCATCGACTTTACAAAAACAATAATCCATCTGACCTTTCTTTCTTACACCATGTGACTGACCTTTGTTGTCCTAATTGTTGTAATTAATACACCCAATTAATAAATAAGCTATTTGGAATATTTGTTTCTTTTTGACGGAACAAAATCACAACCATTGAAATGAATGCGATATTACTTATCCACGGACGGCGGGCGCAAGCTGTATTATCGCTAGTAGGGTACACAAGAAAAATGTATTTCTCAATTTAAGTGAATTTTTATAAATTTAAAATCATGTGACTTGAACTTTATATTTTGTATGTTACTTACCGAATAATCATAAACATTACCACATTCCCCTCTCTAGGGTGTTTTGATAAATCAAATAACTAGTTTTAATAATAATAATGATTTTTTTATTTGAGCTTTTCTTTTTTTTTTTTCTTTTTTAATATATTTCCAATAAATATAATTGAACGATATTTTTTAAAATTTATTTTTTTTTTGTCTTTAAGTATTTCCGTTTATTTTTTATATTTATGAAAAACTAATTTATGTGTTTTATGTTCTATTGCAAATAAATATTTTTTAAAGTTTTTTTGTTTATTTTTTATATTTATTTAAATTTAAAGGCACTCTAAAAAAAAATTAACATATTAATTGTTTCAAAATTTATTATTTATATTTTTATTGTAGTTTTAATTAAAATTTCTAACTATTTTATATTTTGTTTTTTATTTTTTAAAATTATTATTATATTTTTATAATAATTAATAAATAATTATAATTTCCTTATTTTGTATTATATAAAATAGTTTTATGTATATGTATACGTATATTTATAAAATAATAGGAAAATAGGATTTATATATTTTTGTTCATTTCGTTTATTTTTATTTGACTGTTTTTGATCATACTTTGAGTTTAATGAAGCTCGTGTTTTTAAATTTAATGAAAATTCGTTGAAGGCGATTTTATACTAAGTAATAAACTTCGGACTAATAAAATAAAAATATTCTTTCACTTTTTTAAATTTTTGGTTGTCTGAAGTTTATAGCCTGCATAAAGAATGTGCAATATGCACAAAATAATATTTTTTTTGGAAATAAACTAAATTTCGATCTTTTGATGCTGATCAGGCTGTTTAATTTTAATACCGCACTTTTCCCTATTTTGATGAATAGAAAAATATACTAAAATTAAAATAAAATCATCAGTCGTATGCATTTTATAAATATGTTTTGTTAGTTAATAATTAGGGGATTCTTCGCGATTCGAGAACGGTATTTTTCACATTCTTCCTACTACTTAGATTTAACAATTTTATTAAACACAAATTCTCATATTTATTTATATTTTCAACCATAAGTCCATACAAATAATTAATTATAAATAAATTAAATAACGTTTATTAATTTTTGTTTTTCGCTTTTTTTTTTTGTTTGTTCAATTTAAAAATCACATTTATTTAGTTTTATTAAACTTTTGTCTAAATTAAAATTTATCAAATTACAATAGAATTACACTTAAAATTAAAAAAAAAAAAAACGTAAATATTACAATTTATATTAACTTAAAAACAAAAAATATTTTTTAAAAATTATTGTGTACGTATAATAATTGATAAAATAAATAAAAATTGTTTATTGACATGTTTTGGTTGTAGAATCTATTAATCGTTCGACTATTTTAATTTAACGAGTATTTTGAGAATAATATCATTAACTACTACTACACTACTTAGTAAATAAGCTATGAATTTAAAATTTGGAGGTTTTCGGTACAATCTTTAAGTAAAGGGTTTATTTAAGATACGTCATTAAACAAAATTATATGTTGTGCAATTAAATATAATCTACAACCAATAGGTATATGTACTATATATTGCTTTATAACTTTTGTTCCCATATAAAATGTTTTTTTTTTTTGCTTTTTTTGTTAATTAAATAAATAATTATTACAATAATAAATACAACATACAATATTATATTCTCAAAATATAAAGTCTTATCTACAAAATCATAATAATAAAATAACAGTTTAATATAACAAACGCTTCAATTCAATGAATGGTTTCGAAGTTTTATTTCTTGATCTTATTTTTTGTTGGGTGGGATTGAAAATTCATTATAATTACGCGTCGTCAGACACGCTTAGAAACTTCGTTTACAAATAAAAAAAAATAAAAAAATATTCATTTAAAAAGAAAATGGTAGACAACTTTTCTCCATTTCCATGTCATGATATGCGCGCGCTTAAGAATCAAAATAAAAAAAAAAATTTACAAACTTTAATTTCAAATCATAAAATATTAGTACTTCATATATTTTCATGAGAATTTTGACGGCAGTAACACTTTAAATGTTGCATTTAGTTCATCCTCATGGGCAATTTTTTTATAGCCCCACAGGTTCATCGCCTGTGAACACTCTTCCTGGATGTATTGAATTTCTTCGTACGGTAATTCTTTCATCCAATGTAATGGTGCTGTTTTTGAGTCTCGATACGTTGAACTGACATCACCTTTATTTTCGGTTGTATGCGAATCGAGGAATTCTTCGACCATTTGATCAAATGGTAAACCATAGAACTGAAGAATTTCTTGTGTTTGATCGTAAACATTGAGGGCTAAATCCTCGTAACGTAATACTCTAGAAATAAATACAAACAATTGATTAATATTAATTATAAGTTGGTTTAATATTTAGCTTAAACATTATTATAAGATTTTAATACATAATCTTGATTTATCAATAAGATGGTAATTCGACATTTTTACGGCAATCATACATAGCATTAGATAAGAAGAGGATATCGCACTCCCGCTTCAACAGTGTCACAACTCAAAAAACTTGATTTATGGTTTTAATGATAAATAACAATATCTACTGATCTACATAAAACACCCAACTGGAAGACATGTCACATTTACCTAGATGACATCAATGCAATCGGGAAAAGTTTCGACGAACACCTCAAAAATGTGTGCGAAGTGTTAAGATGTATCAAGGCTGCAGGAATGAAAGTGAGCTCGGACAAATGTGCACTCTTGTGGCATATCGTATTGGAGAAAGGAATTCGCACTAAGGAATGTGCATGAGGTCAGAAGCTTCCTGGGGCTCTGCACATACTTCCGAATATTTGTCGCCAACTTCTCGTATATAGCTGCCAGCCTGCACAAACTCACCGAGATAAGCCAGCCTTTCCAGTGGACTGAAGCCTGCCAAACGTCATTCGAGCGACTAAAAACAGCATTATGTCAAACACCAATATTGGCATATACTCGGCCAGGCCAAAGATTCATCTTGGACCCAGATGTTAGCAACGTGGAAATTGCTGATTTATCTCAACAACATGGAGCAGAAGAACGAATGCTTTGCTACTTCAGCAGAATCCTATCCAGGTCAGAAAGAAATTATTGTGTAACCCGACGAGAACACTTAACACATCGAACAAAGGAAAGGTAGAGTGTACGGTAATGCAGATAGTCTATCAAGGAGGCCTTGTGCACCAAGATGTAGAAAATGCAGCAAAATTGAAGAAAAGAAGGGCATCAGCAGCCTTAATCGGATTGGCGTGTGAGAGTATCAAAGGATCAAACGCTCGCTCCAGTAAGAGCTTGGATTATGAAAGGACAGAAACCTGCATGGCATGAGAAATCCGAGACTTCTCCAACGCTAAAGGACTACTGGGCGCAGCGGGACTCATTGAAGATGAAGAACGGTGTGCTGAAACAGGCTTGGGAAAGTGTAGATGGCAAAACTATGCAAATGCAGATCGTGTTTCCAAAATGCAGAATTCCCGAAGTGTTAAATGAAGTCCACAATGGATCAACCGGCGGACATCTTGGCGTTAATAAAACTCTTGCCAAAGTGAGGGAACGTTTCTACTGGGTCAACTGCCGCAATGATGTTGAAGATTGGGGCAAAACATGTCACACTTGCACAGCTAGCAAAGATCCAGCGAGGCACACCCGAGGCAGAATGCAGGAGTACATCGTAGGAGCTCTATTTGAATGAGTGACTATAGTTTCCGCGAACAGTTGGTGGGAATCGATACATCCTTGTATGTATCGATTACTTCAGTAAGTGGCCGGAAGCCTATCCAATACCAAACCAGGAAGCAGAAACAGTGGCCGAAGAGTTCGTAAATAACTGTATCAGCAGATATGGAGTTCCGTTGGAGCTTGGACCGTGCAAAGTGCTCAGTATTAAGAAGACAAGGACGACACCGCTACATCCGCAATCCGATGGAATGGTCGAGCGATTCAACCGGACCTTAGTAGAACATCTGGCGAAAGTAGTTGGATCAAATCAGGAGAACTGGAATCGGCATATCCCCCTGTTTATAATGGCATATCGTAGTGCTGTACACGATACCACAGGAATTATGCCATCAACAGTTCTCTTTGGAAAGGAAATACGGCTACCGTGCGATATTGAGTAAGCGACCTCAGAGACAGAATGGCTGAGATCCATGAGCATGTTCGAAGAAACATCAAGTTGAACAGCGATCGATCAAAAACTCGTTACGATCTAAGAGCAAACGACAAAAGACATGACGAAGGAGATTTAGCATGGATCTACAGCCCACAAAGAAAGAAACGAAACTCCCCAAAGCTACAAAGTGATTGGGAGGGACCATATACAATTATAAAGAGAATAAATGACGTCGTGTACAGAATTCAGCGAAACCAGCGAGCTAAGATGAAAGTAGTACACATCGATAGGCTGGTACGATACCAAGAAGACCCAAATAATATTTCTGTTCGGGACGAACCGATGGTAACCAATAAACACGACCGATGGGAAGGTAGAGATCGGTTGTTGGTTTACTTTAAATCGTTAAACAAGGAGATAAATCTGTTGTCATAGCCTCCTCCCCCCCCCCCCCGTCCCCAGTAGCAAGCGGACAGATTTAAATAGTGAAGTCAAACAGATAGTGAAGCCAAATATCAAAGTGTATAAAAGTAAAGTGAAATAAAGTTAAGTCTAGTGACATCAAAAGTGTACAGTGTTTTTAATTGCAAAATCCGGATGAACTCAGAAAGCCCAGTTCGTAACAATAAAATAAACAATCGATAAATTCAAAATACTTAAACTTCACTATAAAGGCCGGTATGCTGCTGAAGTGAAATGAAGTTTTCATATAAATTTGACACAAGCGAAAACGAAAATGAAAATTCACCGCTGAATTTCACTTTGCAGTATGCAGTTTAGCTAGCGAAATGGGAGTTTTCGTATTAGAGTACAGATGTCACTATTTTATCTCTACACATTTTTCACTTCATTTTTATCTTCCCGGACGATAATGTGAAGATAAATTTTGACAATTTTATTTGTTTTTTCGTTTTGAGGATAATCAACTATCGAAGTGAATTGTCAGAGACAACATGAAGTTATACGCATTTTACGAATCTCGTCAAACTAAATTTTCACGTCAGATTTATCTTCCTATTTTTGGAGACCAGTGAAAATTTTATTTCACTTGAACAGCGTACTAGGCTTTAAGCATGAAGCAAACTTATATTAACTATTCGAGATTCGAGAAAGAAGAAAGTTGAGATTTCGATTTCTAAATTCGTAAATTGTGATTTCGATATAACGTTTGTCGAGTCATTATAACCAACCCTTGAAATTTCGTAGATTGAGATTCGATAGATTAAAATTCCTTTGATTGGAATTTCATAGAATGAAATTCGTCGACTGAAATTCGACAGATTGAAATTAACAGAAATTCCATAGATCGAAATTCAATGTGTTGAAATTCAATAGACTAAATCCGACAAATTGAAATTCGAAAGAAATGCACAAATTGAACTCGTTAGATTGAAATTCGATAGATTTTAATTAGTTAGAAATTAAAATTCGTCAAATTCGAATACCATAGAAATTTGCTATTTAAATTCCATAGATCTAAATTCGATACAATGCAATTCGAGGTAGATTGGAGTTCGGTAGATCAGAGAATAATTTAAACTGAAATTCGAGAGAGTTAAGATTCAAAATTGATTCTGGACCAATTACGCAATCGTCTCATTTCGAACATTCAACTCAAGTAATCCAGCATTGCCATCGGATATCGACGTCTGTCTGCAACTGGTCGATGTTTAGCCCAAATTCCAATGAAAGGTTCTTAGATGCCAATATCATTTTCAATGATGCTACCACTGACAATCACCCTCTTGTGATTGTGTATATTCCTCACGCAAATGCACTACATGTGGCTGTAGCTGGTCTGCGCCAAATATGTTCGCCCTTTTTCCGAGAGGTTTGGAGGTCAACCAACCAGTATTCCTCCAAATCGACTATATGGGTTTTCGGATTACCGCAATCGGTTGGGCATAAAGAAAATGACCAAAGCGGAGCTCGTTCGGCTCGTAAAATACTGAGTTTTAGTGTAGTAGGCTTGTAGCAATTAAAATGATAGAAAGTTGTTATGAACAATCGCTACATACACTGTCCGCTAGGGACTTTCTGGGATTAAATACGGTCACTAGTTACTACACCTGATTGTTACCCGATTCCTCATATACAAAATTTCTCCATGTATTTCAAGATGCCCAATACACTGAAGAATTTCTCTTGGCCTGATGAATATCAAAACGCATTCATACAGTTGAAAAGTGAATTATCTAATATTACTTTATTAGCACATCCTCTGAATGACACAAATTCAACATAACGACTGACATTTCAAACACTGCCATATGGACAGTTTTGCAACAGTCCAATAAAGGATGTTGGGAGCCGCTGGGATTTTCCTTAAATAAGTTATCGGATACGGAAAAGAAATACTCAGCATTCGATCGGGAATTGAAGCAATATATCTTGCTAAAAAACATTTTCGCTATTTTGTCGAAGGTTGAGACTTCACTATTTACACCGATCATAAACCTCTAACAAGAGCAATTGAATCAAAAAATGAACGTAATCCAAGACAATCTCGTCATCTAGATTTCATATCTCAATTTACTACGGATATTCAACATATCCAAGGCAAACACAATGTGGTCGCAGATACACTATTCTCGCACATAAGATCAAGAAATTGCCACAGTCGAGACTCAATTCGACTACAACACAATCATTAGGTCACAAAAAGCAGACTTAGAACTTCAGAATTTATGTACTTCCTGGTTCCGAATGTCACACTAGTTCCAGCATGAAGCTAGAGCTTTTAAAATTACCTGGTTTAGAAATATACTACGAAACATCAACAGGCAACAATCGCCCGTATATTACAGAGCCATTACGTCGAACCATCTTCAACACTCTGCACAACATTTCGCATCCAAGTATCCATGCTACACGTAAATTGATCACATCTCAATACTTTTGGCCTAGCATAAATCAGGACGTAATCCAGTGGGCGAAATCTTGTTTATCCTGCCAAAAATGCAAAGTTCAGAGGCATACAAAATCACCACATAGACAATTCGATATTCCACCAGGTCGATTCGAACAAATCCATTTAGACATCGAAGGACCACTTCCTTCGTCTAATGGATATACCTACATTTTAACTTGTGTCGATCGCTTTACCCGATGGCCCGAAGCGTACTACATTAAAGACATTACTGCATCAACCATTGCCACTACCTTTGTACAAAACTACATATTTCGATTTGGAGTTCCGGTCAGTAACACGACCGATCAAGATAGTCAATTCGAGTCAAAGCTTTTTTCAGAGTTAACTAAACTTTTGGGCTTACACCGAATCCGTACCACTTCTTATCATCCCCATTCGAATGGTATGGTAGAACGTTTCCAGCGACACCTCAAAACTGCTTAAAAGCCAGAAGTAATACAATTCATTAGAGTTCGGAAATCCCAATTGTTTTACTTGGAATCCGAGCAACAGTGCAAGGAGATCTTAAGTGCTCATCAGATAATAAAGCTACCAGGTGATTTCTTTATTGAAACTCCTCTTCAACTTCAAGTATACGACAATCCAAACAAGATGACATATTTGTCCCGAAATCTCTGGACAACTGTGATTTTGTTTTCGTGAGTGTAGATAAGGTACGCACAGGCTTAACTCCACATTACGAAGGTGCTTATAAAGTCATACGATGACTGCGCAAACACTTTGTGAAATCAATCAAAGACAAGAACCAAAACATTTCAATCGACAGGTTGAAACCTGCATTCGGCATTATGTGTTCCACTGATCAAACATCAGGCTTAAAAACACACAACCGAAAGATTGTCCGCATCTGCGCATAACAAACATTAACAGGTTCTCTCTCTCGTTGGGGAGATTATTTGGCCGAGAGTGCTATAGCGGTTGTAACGATATCACTCATAACAACTTTATATCATTCCAATTGCTACATAAACTTCAGCCCTTTAAGTGTTAATATTCTTCTTAGAGATCGCCTTTTCTCGTATCCATCTGGCGTTGAATAGACAAACTTAACTTGCAACTGATACCACATAAACACAACGCATACCAACTGATACGACCAAGAATGATGAAATCGTGTAGCCTTTTTCGGACATTCCAGTTTTAGAATTGATTGAACAAACACATAGTGAATCTTACGTGATCTTTAAATTAAATTTAATTAAGCCAGTGAATAATAATATTCTTATAGTGGTGCGATAAGATAAGTTATTATCTTTGTTTAGTTTTTAATAAAAAATAAAGTTGTTAACTGTGCATAGACACAAAAGATAAAAAAATTATGCAGACAATTAAACAATAAAAGTGTTTCTTCTAAATATATACAGTTGAGAACGGCTGAACCGATTTGACTCAATCTTTTATTGTTCTGTTCGCAATTGCCAGGAGATGGTTCTTACGAAAGAAAATTTTGGAAAAATTCGTAAAATCGAAAAATGATGTTTTTGTACGGGATTTCGCGCGTATCCAATCCAGATGCGGTCTTTTAGAAGAGAAAAATTGGAAAATCTGAGTGAAAAACTCGGAAACTTCCGGAAAAAACCGAAGAAAATTGAATTTTATTTTCTATGAAATTTTGAATTTTTTGCATGTTTTGATGATGTTGGACGCTGTAAAGCATGAAAAATCGATGCAAAGCTTGGCAAATCGTGAAATAAATTGATAAAAACACAAAGTTAACGAGATAAATAAGACATGGCGCTGAGGTTGATCATTAATGCCACTACCCAGTAGATGGTGTTGTTCGTCGACTAGGCGTTCTGCAATTTGACAGGTGTCCTTTTCGCATTGTCATTTTCGATTGTGCGAACGTGTTATTTTTCTGGCTGCTATTAAATTGGAAATTTAAGTATTAATTCACTGTTTTATGATATTCGAATGGTGTGCATTGCATCCATAAACGCTGCTTTCAATTATGACTCTACAATCGCCTACAAAGATTTTCGCTGCGTTGATATTGGCGCATTGTCTGCCGTGTGCCGACATTGCTAAGCATTGAAGCTCCAAGCAGAAGCGACAGGGCCATGTTGTGCCATGGCAAAGTTAAATTGCCGGTTTTGACTTCGCCACCGGAGCCATTGCGTACTGTATCTCTATGTAAATGCAACGCTATCAAGGCATTTTCTCGCACACACGCAACAGTACACTCAATGCTTTAAGATGACGTCATTTGGAACCGATGTTGTTGTTCGTCAACCCACCTATAAGGTAAAAAAAAAGGATTGCCACATGCGCACATCCTAATATGGCTTACTGTGAAGATAATGCCAAATGAAATAGATAAAGTAATATCTGCCGAAATACCAAATCCCACAATTCATAATGAGTTGTTTGAAGTTATGACCAAGAACATGATACACGGACCATGTGGAACAATCAATGCAAATTCACCGTGTATGATCAATGGAAAATACTCTAAACGGTATCCTCGAGAGTTGTTAAAAGACAAAATTACTGATAATGATGATTACCCACTATATCGACGAAGAAGTACACAAGACAATGGAAAATCAATTACTTTGAAAGTGAGAGGAAATGCCATTGAAGTAGATAATCGTTGGGTTGTTCCATATTTGCCACTTTTATCGAAAACTTTCAAAGCACATATCAACGAGTATTGTAATTCTGTGAAATCCATAAAATACATATATAAATAAGTCAACAAAGGTAGCAATATGGCCATGTTTGGAGTTTCAACAAGAAGTAATTTAGATGAACTCTCAATACCAAATCGGCAGATATATCAGCAGCAATGAAGCTGTGTGGCGTATTTTAGGATTTCCAATCCACGAGAGGGATCCAACTGTCGTTCACCTTGTCGTCCATCTTGAAAACGGCCAAAAGTGCATTTCACGGGAAAAAACATAACGAACAGAGCAACAAATCCACCGAACACAACATTAACAGCGTTTTTTCTATTATGTCAAACAGATGATTTTGCAAGAACTTTGATGTACATATGTCGGGAGGACAGGAAACAGGCAAAGCAGTAGTTGGACAACCTGGAATATTTTCATCAAATGCTTTAGGAAGAATATACACTGTACATCCGAACAACGCTGAATGCTTTTATTTATGTTTGCTTCTGAATTTCTGATTACCGTTCGTGGTCCAACATCATTTATAGATTTACGAACAGTGGATGGAATAGTACATAATACGTACCGTAGTGCGTGCGAGACATTTAATTTGTTGGAAAACGACGACCATTGGGACAAGTCAATTGAAGATTCATCCACTACTTCTAATCCATTTACAACTAGTACAACACAACCAGTACAATTGTGGGAGAAATGCAAAAACTACATGGCCGAAGATATTCTGCACAGAATTCGTCATGAAACACAAAGTCACAGAAGAATCTTGCATTTCACAGAAGAAATATACAATGCAACGCTAATCTTCATTGAGGATTTTTATCTTGCAATGTGCAACAAGTTGTTAGCCCAATTAGGAATGACAGCACCAAATCAGGCCAATGTAGCATTCGACATAGAACTGCTCAGAGAGCAACCATACAACAGAAATGACTTACAGCAGTTCGTCCAAGAAAAAACACCGAAACTCGTTCCAGAACAAAAGATAGCATTTGATACCATCATACAAACTGTAGCCAACCAATCTGGCGGATTGTACTTTTTGGACGCTCCAGGTGGAACTGGAAAAACGTTCTTAATTCCTTGATCCTGGGTAAAATCCGTTCAAATGGCCATATTACGTTAACTAATGCTTCTTCAGGCATTGCTGCCACGTTGATTGAAGGAGGGACAACAGCGCATTCAGCTCTTAAAATGTCACTAAACATGCAATTCACAGACAACCCAACGTGTAATATTTTAAAAGCATCAGGAATGGAAAAGGTTCTTCAAGCGTGCAAAATCATTGTATGGGATGAGTGTACAATGGCTCACAAGAAATTATTGGCAGCATTAAACCATACATTGAAAGACTTGCGAAACAATCAGATTTCATTTGGTGGAGCATTGTTGTTACTATCCGGTGACTTCAGGCAAACGCTTCCTTCAAACTTTGGAATACAGTCAAAAAAATGCATTTAACAACAAATATGATAGTACAGCTTTAAACCATTTTAAAGGTAATTACTCGAGGTCGGTAACGGTCCCGTACCTACAAATTCAAAAACAGGAAAAATCACCTTCCCATCTAATTTCTGCAACATCGTGAATTCTAAAGAAGAATTAGTAGACAAGGTTTTCCAAAGCATCGAAACAAATTATCGAAAACACGCATGGTTGAGCGGAAGAGCTATTCTAGCGGCTAAAAATGTCAACGTATACGATATGAACAATATCATTTTAAACAGAATCGCAGGTGAAGCGGTGACATACAAATCCATTGACTCCGTGGTGAACCAAAGTGAAGTAGTAAATTTTCCAACGGAATTTCTTAATTCTCTCGATGTTCCCGGACTACCGACATACATTCTTAATTTGAAAATTGGAAAGCCAATTATATTACTCCGAAATATATATCAGCCAAAGTTATGCAAAGGCACACGATTAGTAGTAAAAAATTCGAACAATCTAATTGAAGCAACAATTCTGATTGGACCTCATAAAGGTGAAGACGTACTACTTCTACGAATACCACTCATTCTGACCAATATGGGGCCATTCGAGTTCAAACGACTTCAAATTCCAATATGCATAGAGTTCGCTATGACAATCAATAAAGCGCAAGGGCAATCTTTGCAAGTGTGTGGTTTGAATTTAGAAAACGATTGCTTCTCTCATGGACAATTATACGTCGCATGCTCTAGAGTTGGTAAACCGTCTGATCTTTATATTTATGCAGAAAATGGACAAACAAAAAATGTAATCAATTCACTAGCTTTTCAATAAAAAATGATTTTCTATGAAAACAAATTTTTTCTTCCTTTCTTTTCATTCCACAGCAACGCAAGGCAGGGTGTTGAATTGAATGATGTGTTTTCGCGGTGGGTCCATGTTCACTAAAATACTTTTATTTACTTTCTGATTCATTTCATATCAAACTTAGCCACATCGAAGCGTGGCCGGGCTTAGTTCCAGAATATGGCCAACGGGCCAGCAAGAAATGGAATTTAGCCATTTATAAACCAATCATAATGAAATTAAGCATACAGTTTGCAAATGGGATTAACCAGCCATCAAAATGGAATTTACCTATCATGATGGTACGATGGTAACCATACAATTATTAATTTTTTTCGAACAACGCGGGGTGTTTCAGCTAGTTTATATATATATATTGGGTCCGCTTAAATTCAAATAGAGGCCAAAGGCCCATGGCTTAAGGCTAGCCAACAGTTCTCTGTCGATGAACAGTTCTCATTTCTTCCAGAAGTTAGTCAATCAAAAAGGAGCATTCCAGAACTGTTTTGAAAATTTACGTAGAAACCAATCACTGGAATGCCGCCCCGGTGGCACAGTTGTTAGCATGCTTGCTTTAAGCCCCGGAGGTCCCGGGTTCGATTCCCGGCGGGTGATGAAAAAATCACGGCTGGTTAATGTAGGATCAATGAATTAATCACTCATTATCCATTAAAATAATGATTACGAAACTTCAATATGAAGCGGCCAAATCCCTCCATGGGATGTAGCGCCAGCGAAAAAAAAAAAAATCACTGGAATGGGCGAGCAGGAGCCGTCTCGATGTAGGTCCCGAACCCGCCAATCACCGAAAAAATTGAAGTCATTCAAAATTCCAAAGTATATCGACCGACACAGCAACTTTAGGCTTTTCTGGCACTCTACATTTCTAGCACTTATTTCTTCCACAAAAAAAGAAACTCGCAGACCCACTCCTTCGCCTTCTTGTTAAATCAGGCTCAAATATCTCATGTCATCTTACAGCGTACCCAGATCAGAAGTAAATATGATGCATTACCATACGATATTGCAGGATGTCATCGTTTCGACGACGAGAGCAAAAATTTTAATTTTCAGCAAGTAAATTAGAGAAACGAAGAATATTTTGCGTTAACATTGGGACCTCTGAAAGTCGTTGTTAAATGATGCATCAATCTTTTATGTTATACATACATGTACTATATAAAAAAAAAACACTTAAACATCAAAAAATAATGTTTTTGATTAATTATCCACACCCACGTCACATAACAATACCAAATGAAGGTTATCGTGAATATTATTTTTACTAAACATAAATTTGTGCTTTTTTCTGTGTTAATTACACACATAATAAATCATCTTAAAATAAATTTAATATGCACACCATAAACATTTGATTCAAGAACTTACCTAAATTTTAATGGATATTTCTTAACTAATTCTACAGCAGCATTATAATCAGCTAACATATCACTGCATAAATGTTGTGGATCATCACAATCTGGTTGACCCGGACACCAGTCTCGATGTTTTCTCGACTGTAGTACAGCTCTTGGATCTCGTACTAATAAGAGCATTCGAACGTTCAGGCTGAAACAAAAAGTAAAATAAACACTTTTAAACTAAAATTTTAAATTGTACAATATGTATGACCCTTAAGTCAAGTACATAAATACTAAGCTCTATGTTGTAAACGTAAAATGACTGTTATTTTTAGAGAACCTCGGAAGAATCGAGCATCATAACATCAAGTGTATATGTAGTTTTTTTTCTCTATGATGACCTCCACCAAATAACAATTCAAAAATAAAGACAACATAAAACTGGTAACAGGTTTTTTATTAATTTGCCCATGTCTGTAAGTTTGTTGAGCACAATCAAAGCGGAACTTAACGATACGCTGTATGCAATTGTTTCTCCAACCAATTAATGATTAGCGATAAATTTTATAACCCACTGTACATAAAGAAGAATATTTATTTATATCTTATACATACAATTTATGTCTTGATTCTTGTGTTTATGTTTGTTTTGACTATTTAATTCGCTTGATCGTACAAATTTTTTATTATTTTTTATTTGTACAATGACATCATAGAGATTTGAGAAGATTAATGGGACAGTTGATCGAAGAATGTAACTTTATCAATTTTATTACACAAAGAGTTTTATTTCGACATAAGCGACGCATAGGTCAAGTGTATAGAGAAACTGTGTCGGTCGTTGTATTTAGCTGGAGGTAGTTATGTATTAAGATTCCTTAAAAATTCCGACTATTTTAAATCGCCGCAACTAGGTCAACCAAAGTAATATTGCAAAAATTAGATTTAATTTTGAAAATATTGACCGCATAATAGATCGCGTGCTATAACGCAAATAATATCACGATGATAATCAGACATATTTTTGGTAACGAAACAAAACGTAAAATTTGCAATGCCATCGATAATAATATTCATTTCATAAGCTAAAGATCAAACGATCAAATATTCAAATCTTATTTCGTGATTCACTAATTTTCGACATCATTACAGCTAAAATGTTGATCTAACAATAAAATCGATAGTTTAATGGTTTTAAGGCAATTAGGCAATTTAGTTTATTCAATATTTATAACATTTTAAAGACATTAAATGTAATATTCTTTGGTTTCCTGGTAATTAAATCTGTTATAATTTTAGAGCAATAGTTTAGTGAATATTGAATGTGAGTGAATGGTTCAAGAACGAAAAATATTTCTTAATTCTATTGATTTTACATTGAATTTCGCGAAAATTGACTCGGAAATTGGTCTAGATAACATTATTATGGTATTGCACAATTACAAAGGTTGTCTATGTTTTTCTGATTAAGTATACAATACAGGGTTCAAAAACCGTTTATGTGAGTTCTGGAAATACAATATTAATCATTATTTTATGCGAATGCTTCTAAGTGGTAGGTTTAGATAATCTGATTTAAAACACATAAAATAAATTACACATCTGCTTTATGTCTATATCTGACTTTTTGTGTAAACATATTTACGCTTGCGTGAATATAAACAAAATCTATTATGTTCGCACGTATGTAATGAGAGTGCAATGTTTCCTATTCAAAACATTTTTACTTTGGTCTAAAAAGACCAAAGTATTGAAATTCTGTTAAAAATGATCAACAATTTTAAAAAAAAAATATCCATCCGTTTGTCTGGACCAATGGTATTTCGAGCGCTATAACGGCTTGTCCGATTTGGAATTTTTTTCGCCTATCGCTGTACGTCAAGAGACGTCGGGTATCTGCCATACGAATTAACGATATAAATAATTACCAATTTTTATGTATACTGGTTTTAATATTGAGTTGGGCATTGAGTTAATGAGCAATTAACCAATTTTTTTTATATACAGGTTGGTTGAAAAGTATTGAAAGCAAAATTAGTTTTTATTCAATATAATCTCCCTCAACTTCAACACACTTATTTAATGATCCTCCAATAATTTTATACCATCTCTGTAATGATTTTCCGGAAGCTCTGCAAAATACGGCTGCTGTTCCACGGCTGCGATGGCTTTTTTATTCGACAAAAAACGCTTTCCACGAAGGAATTGTTTCAGGTTTCTGAAGAGATAGTAACCGCTGGGAGCCAAATCTGGTGAATTCGGTGGGTGTTCAAGCAATTCTTACTTTAATTCGTTCAATTTAGCCATCGTCAAAAGACTCGTGTAAACACGTGCATTGTCTTGATGAAAAATTATTTGTTTCTTCTGTAAAGCGGGTCTTTTTTCACGAATTTTTTTATCCAACTGGTCCAAAAGGTTGTAATAATATTCATAATTAACTGTTTTAAACAAAAAATTGATGCCATGACCTTTTTTGCCGATCGTTTTTACTTCACCTGTTTTGGAGCTGAATAACCAGCTTTAGTCCACTGTAAACGTTCTTGTTTCAGTTTAGGATCATGGTTGTAGATCCAAATCTCATTCATAGTTATAAATTTATGCACAAAATCGGTTTTATTCTGCTTAAAACGCCTCAAATTACGCTGAGAAATTTGTTTTCGATTCAGTTTTTGTTGAATTGTTAACAAATGCGGCACCAGTTTTCCAAGTTCCCAGCCTTTCTTAGAATTTTTAAAGTGGCCGAAATTCTTAGTTTTTCAAAAATTCTTTTTCTTCGTAGGAATTCCAACTCTTTAAATTATGAATTAATTGATGAATTTGAAATGATGCTTTGAAAGTGAATTTTATTGATAATTCAAATTTTAAATTGGTTTATTTCAACTCGCGAAATATGTTTAACACGTTAGATGAAATTAGTTTTTATCTTAAATAACACTAATGTGCATATTATTTGTATAGTTGAGAGTTGGCTTGATGAAAGCTTTTCCGATAAAGCTGTTGCTATTAATGGATTTAATTCTCTGCGTAACGATAGATTGGACAAGCTGAGAGGAGGAATATGCTTATATTTTCGGCATGGTGTTAAAATTAAAATTTTAGATAAGTGTGTGTCAAAGGAATTAAGTTGGATACAAATCCTCTTTATTTTTGCTTATTGCTTTCTACAAACCATCTAAGTGTTATAATTTAAATGATTTTAATGATGTATGATAATGTATTAATTTGTGGTGACATCAATTTTGATTTTAACGGTTGTAAGGTGGCATTGGGAGCATCACGGCAGGAAAGTGGAGGGAAGTGTATAATGCACTAAACTCCATTTTCATCAAGGTCCTGAGAGAAAATCCAGGACCCCCTCCGTTCTGTAGAGATGCGGGATGGCATCAAGGGCGCGTAAAGTTAACTGCGTGCTCGGATCAAAGATCGGTGGATCTTTATAAAAAGGCAATAGCCGAAGTAGGTGAGGTATGGGAAGGCGCGAGGCTTGAGGCAGTTCGAAAGGAAGAAATTCCGAGTAGACCAAGGGCCCGCGTCTGGTTACCAACCAAACCAGAAAAGCCAGAAGAGATCCTTGAGATTATTCAGGCAAGTAATCCAAATCTTCCAACGAAAGATTGGAAGATTGTCAAACAGGAGGAGGCTAAAGGGGGCTTCAGAATGGCAATCATGCTGCTCAATAAGGAGTCCCTTACTCCCCTGGCAGAGACAAAGGGGGTGATCAGCTTCGGTTTCGGGTCGATCACTCTCAACGTTTTTAAAAAAGATGAGGTAGGCATGCGCTCGGAGGACGGGCCGGAGGTGGACGTCGGACGGACCCAGCGGCAGACAGTCGAGCAAGCGCATGGGGTTATAACAGACGATGACGTGGAGCTGCTATTGGAGAGAGGCGGCCTTCTCTCGCTTGGATCCGATGGGGACACCCTGTCGGAAGCTGAACGAAGAGAGGCTGGGGATTCTCAAGGCAGCGAAGCATCAATTATGGGGGGTGACACGGCGGATACTAGCGGCCCCCCGGAGGAAGGTAGCATTAGCCTGAAACAGGGAATGCATGAAGAGGTAAGTGAGATAATGCATGGTGATTAATATTGTGCAGATTAATCTTCACCATACGAAGGCTGCTTCGGCGGCTCTCGTTCTCAGACTGACTAGATCAGGAGAGGAGCTAGTGTTAATCCAGGAACCTTGGATTAACAAAAACAGGATCTGTGGCCTTAAGGTGAAAGGGTATACAACTTTGTACTCAAGTAACTCTGAGAAGATAAGATCTTGCATTTTAGTGAAAAATACTTTAAAAATTTTTCTACTTCCTCAATACAGTAGTGGTGACGTTACTGCGATCAGTATGGAGGTTGGCAGAGACAAGTTTTGGCTGGTCTCTGCGTATATGGATCGGGAGAAGGAGATCCCGCCGGATAACCTGGGGGACCTGATCCGAGAAGCAAGGAAAAATAGGATTGGTGTGATACTCGGATGTGATGCAAACGCGCATCACACAATTTGGGGGAGCACTGATATTAATGAGAGGGGTGAGTTATTTTTTGATTACTTATTAAATACTAACCTTTCAGTCTGCAATGTTGGACAGGAACCGACATTTATCATTAGCAATCGGCAGGAGGTTCTAGATGTGACCCTCGCCTCGGATACTATTTTTCAGTTGATTAGGGGATGGAGAGTGGCGAAGGAGCACTCATTCTCTGATCATCAATATATAACTTATAACCTTAACATTCACCCGGTTACCCAGAAGCCTTTCAGGAATCCTAGAAGGACAAACTGGGAGAAATACGGGGAGGTGTTGGAGGAACTATTGCCGGAGGTCCCCGGACCTCCGGAGACAGTGGAAGAATTGAATTGCATTGTGGATGTTGTCACAAGAGCATGCAATCTTTCCTTTAATGCTTCTTGCCCCCTGATAAAGCCAAGGGGCAGGCAGAAACCGGCATGGTGGTCCATGGAGTTGGAGACCTTTCGGAAGGCGTGTAGGACAGCCTTTAATAAGGCAAAGAGCACGAGGCATGTACGGGACTGGGACTCCTATAAGGAGGACCTAAGAAAGTACAAAAAGGAATTGAGGAAGGCACAGAGGGGATCTTGGAGACTCTTTTGTGGTAGAATGGAAGAAGTCTCTGAGACTTCCCGCCTTAGGAAGATTCTATCTACTAACCCAACTAGTCCTAGTTACTTAATTAGACCAGACGGGTCATGGACAGCTTCAAGTGCGGAATCGTTGGAGCTTCTCATCGATACCCACTTTCCGGGAAGCTTTGATGACTCGATGGAGCCTGGAGCTCATCGAGGAACACCTCCAATAGATATGGAGGGCATATTGGATAGAGAGCGGATCAGGTGGGCCCTGCAGGGTTTTAAGCCTTATAAGTCGGCGGGCCCGGATCGGATTATACCAGCAGAGATTCAAAAGAACTCGGCAGCCATCATCCCCTGGCTAGAGGTTATCTTCAGGGGATGTTTGAAACTAGTCTATATTCCTAGGAATTGGACAGAGGTCAAAGTAGTCTTTATTCCGAAATCGGGAAAGAGCTCACATGCTCGTCCAAAGGACTTGAGGCCTATAACTCTATCATCCTTTCTACTGAAAACCCTGGAAAGGTTGATAGATGTGTTTATTCGATCAAGAATTGAACCCAGGAATTGGGCAATGTCGCAGCATGCGTACTGTAAGGGAAAGTCGGTGGACACAGCTCTGCACGATCTAGTACGCACAATTGAGAAATCAATTTACTTGCAAGAGTTTTGCATGGTAGCATTTCTCGATATTGAGGGTGCTTTTAATAATGTAAAAACGGAGGCGATCATGGAAGGATTGTCTTTTTTGAAAGTGGACTGCTCTATAAGTAGGTTAATAAATCAGATGCTGGTAAGCAGGACTATTACCTCGGAGTTGGGAGAGTCCAAGATTAGAAGACGGGTGGTTAGAGGAACCCCACAAGGAGGTGTAATGTCCCCCATTCTCTGGAGTGCAGTGATTAATGGATTGCTGCTGGAACTAGAGAGAGAGGGGATAGGGGTTGTAGCATATGCTGATGATGTAGCGATAGCTGTCTCAGGCAAATATCTAGATACGATTAGGGATGTTATGCAGAATGCACTCCTGATCGTTACGAAATGGGCCAGCAAGTGTGGATTGGGGATTAACCCGTCCAAAACAGAGCTGGTACTATTTACTAGGAAATATAAAATTCCGGTGGTTAGCCCTCCTATCATAAACGGCAGCGGACTAGTTTTTGCTGACCGAGCGAGATTTCTGGGCATAATCTTTGATAGTAAGCTCAGCTGGAAGCCTAACACTTTGGAAAGAGTGAATAAGGCTATTGTAGCCTTATACTCGTGTAGAAACGCTATAGGTAAGAGATGGGGCTTGAAACCGGAGCTGGTATACTGGCTCTATACCGCCGTGGTAAGACCTGTGCTAATGTACGGGGTGGGTGTTTGGTGGCCAGCTCTGGATAAGGTAACTTATAGAGGTATGATGGAGAAGGTGCAAAGAACGGCCTGTATGCTTATAAGCGGGGCGCTTAGGACAACACCTACACGCGCTTTAGAGGTTATGTTCCACCTTATTCCAATCGACCTTTATGGTAAACAGATGGCAGCCAACGTGGCTACAAGGCTCTTGGCTGTCTCTCAATGGAAGTGTCTTCAGGTGGGACACTCGACGATAGGTAGATTCGCTGGCGAAGAACTGGCGAATCTGGATTATATTACACCAACGTTGTGCTTCGATAAGGGTTTCCGTACCATCTTTCCCTCAAGGGAATCCTGGAGGAACGGATCAATCCTGGAAAACGAGGCAGTGCAATTTTTCACGGACGGCTCGAGGCTAGACGATCAGGTAGGAGCCGGAGTCTTCTGTGATAAACTTAATGTTAATATTTCTGTTCGTCTCCCTGACTACTGCAGCGTGTACCAGGCTGAAGTGGTGGCGATCGGGCAAGTCATGACATGGTTGAAGCATAATGTGGTATCCGGGAGGGATATCGCAATTTATGTGGACAGTCAGGCAGCGATCAAGTCACTTGGGGCAGTTTGTCTGAAGTCGCGGGTGGCGCTGGATTGCCGATCATCTCTTAACGAGATGAGCGAGTATTTCAGCATCCAGATAATCTGGGTCCCGGGTCACTCGGACGTCACGGGGAACTGCAGGGCGGACGAACTAGCTAGGTACGGTACGACTCTCCAGATGCAGCCGGAAATGGTAGGTCTGGGGAGGCCTATGACAGTGCTAAAATGGGCGCTCAGTAAAAGGGCAATCGCCTTGACAAATGAGAGGTGGATCAACACTCTCACGTGCAGGGTAGCAAAGCAAGTTTGGCCAAAACTGGACTTGCGGCGCTCCAAGGTACTAATATCCCTGGGAAGACAAGAAATAGGATTGGTCGTAGGGATAATGACAGGTCACTGCCTTTTTGGGGAGCATGCGAGAAGGCTGGGGATACAGACGAATGACTTTTGTAGAAGTTGCATGGACGAAGAGGAGGAGGAGACTTTGGAACACTTCCTATGCTCATGTCCGGCGCTATCATACAGAAGGCATAAGTATTTGGGTGTGTACGGTATGGACAGCCTTTCGGAACTCGCGGACTGTGGAGTGCGAGATTTATTACGCTATATAAATAGCTCTGGTTGGTTTCAACGGGAGTAATGGGGAGATGGGATCCTGTGGTATCACAACGGGCCATTGCTGGCCTAAGTGTGCGATAGCAGCCACTTCAACCTAACCTAACCTAAGGTGGCATTAAATTCAAGAATATTTTGAAATTTTTAATGATCAACCCACGTGCTTTACGTCGCATAGCAGCTCTGTTTTTGATGTTGTAGCTTTTAGTGATAATTTGAAAATTTTAAATTTACTACAGTTGGGTTTAGGTCATATGGCGATTGAGTTGGAACCTAAATTAATTTCTTTTAGAAATATTAGTTTATTGAATTTTGGTAAATTGTTGGAGTGTGTTAATAAGTTGCCGTGAGATAATTTATAGTCAATTGCAGACGTCAATTTGAAAATTGATCTATTCAAGTCCTTGGTTACATATTCATTTGAGAATTCTGTCCCTTCCTCGACTGTTAGAATTTCTAGCAAAAGTAAGTCTCTGTAGTTTAATAATGAAATCGAACCGGCCATTTTGGAGCGGAATCGTTACGAAATCTGAAACTTAAGGGTACCTGTGAATTGCGATCATTTTATATAAAGATTCGTATACACCTAGTTTAATTAGAAAAGCGAAATTTAAATTCTGTAGTGATAAATTTAGGAGGGTGTAAAAATTCTCTCTCAGGTTTCTGGGGATGTTGTAATTTGTAAAGATCACCAAAGCTAAAGCTAATAATTTTGTACCTAACCCTGATGAATTTAATGACTACGAGTAGGTAACACTGACATGCAATTCTACAACTAGTCCACCTCTCGATTGTTTCAATTTCTGTAATGATGTACAGGACAGTTTTTCATTTTATAATGTTGGCATTGAAGAAGTTTTGAAAGCATTTATGAGTATTAGGTATAATTCTGTCGGCCTTGATGATGTCCAATTGAAGTTTATTAACCCCGCGTGTGTATACACTATATTTTTTGAGACACGGTGTGTGCACTGGGTCTTTTAGGGAACAGTTGGGTTTTCTAAGTTTTCTAAGCTTTCAAAAAATCTGAAAAAATTCTGGGTTACTTCTTAAAGTGCCTACTATATGGCCCAGAAGTTTCTAAAATCCAAATTTTAAAACCGTTGGTAATAAAAATTGAAGAATAGTCGAAAAAGCGGAAAAAATCGAATTTTGTTACAAAATTCGTAACTACACTAAACAAATATTAAAAAAAACGATTAAGTATATGCTTTTGTAGCTTAGACTATGAGCTTTCAAAAAAATATAGTGTCTTTGGCGTGGGCTCCAAAAAGTTGAGTTATTTAAGCACCTGAAAGTGGGAAATAGTTTACGGATTCAGGCATATCATAATAAACGGAACGGTAATTATTTGGCACAAAATGAGTCTTTATTGTTACAAATACAAAAATTATAAAATACTAATAATAATTAGTGACAAAAAAAGAATTTACAGTGCGCAATTGTGGTAAAAGAGTGCTCGATGATTATCGCAGACCGGCGTTTCGAACGATGCACAAGAACACATTGTTTTTGTTTTCCTTCCAACTGCAAACAGAATTAGTTTTTGTAAATTAATTTAATGTATAATTTATTATTTTGAACAATTTTATATTTTATTATTTAACACCATCAAAACGCGAAACTAAAAATATGGCCGAAAGGCAACACTATGGGCCAACGTGTTGTCGTTTATAAATTTGAGACGAGACTGAATAAATTTTATTTTAACTTTTGTTGTTTGTGTGTTTTTGTTGTTTTTGTATTTTTGATTGGTCCCGGCAACAAACGTAAAATCAAAATGTGTACCGGATGACACTGGAGGCACTCAATGCACAGCGAGCTCATGTTGGTGCCGGAGGAATATTATGAATGAATATTGTAGTGGTTCTTTGGGTGAACCGCCATAAGTCCGTAAAAAATAGCCAAAACAGCATCAAATTACATAAAACATTTATTTTAGCCATGCAAAAACTGAATACGAGAAACACAGAAAAACTGCTTTCATTTACCTTCGAAAATACCGACATTGTGTGTACACTGACCCTTTTAGGGAACGGACATGACTTGCACTGGCTTGCCAGACCCCGGCGTCATTTGGGTCTTTAGTGCCCACTACTACCCAGATTTTTTAGAGGCGGTAACCGAAGCACGCCCCTTATTCATGAGAGGGAAATTTGAGTTTCAAATTTCGACTGTTCCTTCAAAGACCCAGTGTACATACGCAGGGTTAAGATTATTTTACCTTACATTTGTCCGTTTATTGTCGATATTTTTAATAGTATTTTAACTACATCTGTTTTCCAGAATAATTGAAAAATTTCGAAAGTATTGCCAGTTGCGATGGTTTCAGATCCAAAATCGTTATGTGGAAAAGACCATATTGTGCGAAGAAATCGATAATCGATAATTATCCACCGACAGAAAGAAGCCAGGACAGTCAAATCATGGAAGTAAGAATCGTTTTACCACTTTTTCCATACTAACTAGTCATTCAATTCAGATCACAGGTGTATAGAAGTTATACAACATCGCTTGACAGCGCTCACCAGTAATAGCACTGCATTTAACAGTAACAGTAAGAAGAGTAACTGGAAAACGGCACAGTGATTACAACTGCGGTCCTTTGGATCGGCAGATACTAGGCTGGGAACGATACATACATACATCAGTAGCGTGTATTATATGCTCAATAAGAAATTATTATCGACTATCCTAAACATCTTCCAAATATGAAAACTGATACTCTGACAGATATTCACTAAATCAAAATGGCGACTAAATAAAATCATTGTGAAGTCAACATTTTTCCAATTAAAAACCGCTTTGGCATAGCCAAAATATTCACATAAAAGTACTTTAGCCCCCATGTTAAGTCTTTTTTCAGAGCTGTCCCAAATTCCAATAAAAAAATGGTTACAGTGAGCTGCTCAGAGAGAATCCTGTTGGATAAGCATTGTGATTCTAGTACAAAACTCTTGTAGGCTTACTGTATTTTGTTGCGCGCAATTAAGAATTTAGACTCGAGTTAGATGCTTTTGCCCTCCTTTATTTCAAACGGTTGTTTAGCTGCCCAGGCGATGCTGTGCCGAACCTGTGCCTTCATAAGACATGTTACTTAAATTCTAATCCCTGGCCGTCCCTTTAAATCACATGATTTTGAAATGAAGCGATTCGCGGAGGAAAATTACAATCTAATGCCACATACTCGAAAACTGTCGTCAGTAACTTTTTTGGTAATTTTGCAACAGAAGAACTTGACGGAATTATTTAAAAAATTGTTCGTCGTCATATTACCAAAAAAGTTACTGACGACAGTTTTCGAGTATTCGGCATAAGGCCTTAAACAGAGCATTCATAATGCAAAAACTTTTTACCTTTTACTTCCAGGTTTGTATGAATTTCCAACATAACAAACAAAAATGTTTGCTCGTTATGTTGTAAATTCATACAAACCTGTAAGTAAAAGGTAAATTGTTTCTGCATTGTGAATGGTCTAAAAAAAAAATCTACAGTAAAATAAATTTTCATTAGGCATTTTCGGAAATAGGCCAAAGTAACTTCAGAGTAAGTTTTAATTTATATTATGTTGGTAACAAAGTTACTCAAGTTACCTTTCACATACAAAAAAGTAAGAAAGAATTTCGAGTGCGTTTGTTTCATGAAGTTACTTTTTTCATTACTGAAGTTACTTTGATCGTTCGTAAATAGATGGGTAACTTTAATGTTTGAAACTTACTATGAAGTTACTTTGGTCTATTTCCGAAAATGCCTAATTAATACAGTAAATCTTGTCAAAGCTGGTCATCTAGTATGCTTTTCCAAATTTATTTGTTTTTTATACATTAAAACAAATTCTTGATTGACTCCATAAGTGTGTTCGTTTGTGGTGAATTAACTGAATTATCTGAATTTACTGAATTAACTGAAG
This sequence comes from Tipula helvola, assembly GCA_963556165.1. Classification (NCBI taxonomy): domain Eukaryota; kingdom Metazoa; phylum Arthropoda; class Insecta; order Diptera; family Tipulidae; genus Tipula; species Tipula helvola. The sequence goes on from OY744482.1 coordinate 50,534,378, forward strand.
TGATTTGCCCGTTCGTTTGGTATGCTTCACTTCACTTAAAAATATTGAGCTACTGATTTATCTGAATAATAATTTTTCTTGTGTAGATAATTCAGATAATTGTTTTTGTTGTTTTTTGACATTATTTTGTTTTACGCATCGAAGAAGCCAGGATATTTTAGAGAATTTTAAATTATTTTCCTGTTATAATGGATGACGATTTGATCGAATATGTCAGTTTCGCAAATTACGAAGATTTTGCAAATGAGAATTCAATAGATGAAGAATCACAATGTAAGTATTTGTAATTTTATATACATATATATATATATATATATATATATATATATATATATATATATATATATATATATATATATATATATATATATATATATATATATATATATATATATATGTATATATATATAAACATTATACATACTTATTACTTTTACAAATATACGCACGCCAATTACTTTTTAACAATTTGACATTTGTCTGAATTGTAGCAAACGAACGACCAATTCACTTCAGTAGCTTAATTATCTGAATAATTACTCAATTATCGGAATAGTAACTCAATATCAGTTCAGTTAATTCACCACAAACGAACATGCTTAATTTCTCTCTTCAGTGAAAGTGAATAAGTAAACCGAAGGTGTGTCGAATTTTATTGTAACACAATGGCAATTTTAAATAATTCTCCAGTGCTATCGTTAAGTGATATAATTGTGCAATTGTTCAACAATGAACTTTTGGCCGACATTACATTTGCTTGTGACAATAAAGTGATTTATGCTCATAGTTTCTTGTTAATGAGCCGAAGTGTTGTATACGAAAAGGAATTGCATGCAAATCAGGGGGGTGTCCTTAAATTAATTCCAATACAGAACTATGATTATGAAACTTTTTATCAATTTGTGCGATTTGTTTACACGGACGCTTGTACTATAACAAATCAAAATTTGGTATCACTACTCGAATTATCAGTTAAATATAAAATACCAAAATTGGAGAATTTGGTGATCGCTTTCATCATGCAAGATGAAGGTAACCAATTAACATTTATGGAAAAATTTCGTGTTTATGAATTTTGCACGAATACAAATTATGAACTGTTGCGGGATTACATCTTTTATCTGTCCATTAATACTGGATATTTTAAAATCGAAACATTTTGTCGAAACTAAACCGCATATAATGAAGGCGATTCTAAAACTGGATTATATGGGTACGAAGAGTAAACCAGTAAAAGAAATTGATTTGTTTAAAGCGCTACTCGAGTGGATGAATTACTATTGCACTAAAAATGGTTTACCGTTATCTGAGCGGCGAGTTAATTTTGACTGTTTAATAAAATTGATACGATTTCCAAATATGATGTTCTAATAATTAGATATGAAAATTGATATGAAAATCTAGTAATTTCTGGATTGAGGATCAAATCAAATAACATTAACAGTATCCATGTGAAATCTGGTTCATTTGAACTGTTTAACATGCAATTGACACCAAGCTTATCATCAGAGATAATTGTAAGCTTTGGTGAATCATACGTGTTGCGTACAGGAAATAAACATCAAATTGAAATCGAAAAAAGCAACACATTCAAGTCATCGGACACAACGGATACAAAAATCGATTTAGTGAACGAAAACTTTATTAAGTGTTTTAAAGAGTTGGTGCGAGACAACAGATTGATTGAAATCTTTTTTAAAATGCCTGTACATATGTAGAGATGAATAAAACAATTCTTGTATGTGTTTTCCATTTAATTTCTTAATGATCAATAAATATTTTTAAATTTGAGGTTTTGAATTTGTATTTGAAATTATAATTTTGTTTTTGTTTCATATTCACGGTATGTTTGTGCTTTTCCAACACTTTTGTGCTGAAGGTTCGCCAGCGGGTCGACGAGCTCGGCTCAGCATGATGGAATTGGAAGTTCGCGATCGCGATGTCTAGTACAACTTTCTCTTTTTTTGTTTTTGCAGAATTAAGTTTTTGGCGCTCTGTGTTGATAGTTGTTTATTTCTGCTCAGTTGTCATAGTTTTTATGCATTGACATGCTGCGTCGAGGCAGGCAGTTGTCAGCATGAAGGGTGAAGGCTTCTATTTGCAAGGGCAAAGATTGGGAGGGAGGGGTTGTATATTGTATTACAAGAAGCGGCAAGGATCAGAAACCTCAGGAATAGATAATAAGGATATTTAATTATTTAGCCCAGTTAAGTTAAAAACTTTAAAATTGAGTAAAAATGTAATATTGAGTAACTGGTTAGAGTTCCAAAGAGTATTTTTGGAAACACCACCATGGCTAATTTTATTCTAATTAAGTATGTATTCTAAATTGAGGAATCATAAAATTCATGTTGTATGGTTTTTTCCTCGCTTCCTATATGAATTTGTATTAAAAACGCAAAAACAACTTACAAAATATAAAACTGTCGAAGTCAGGATCGGGACAGTTTAGATTTCATTTTGAGGTTTCTTAGTTTAAAAATTTCTTTATAGTCCAGCCGAAAGACACAAATCAAGGATTTTCTACAAAAAAGAAACCACTTTATAACGAACACGAGGTTTAACGAAACTTTCAATATAACGAAATTTCGCAACGAATTTTCATTTGCTAAAATGGAAATTGTGTTATATGGAAATGCACTTTGGCTAACTAAATGAGTTATAAGGAAATAAAACAAATAACTTTACATGCATAAATAAATACTTTTCTCCGGTCCATTTGGCTTCGTTAAAACGAGATTTCACTGCCTTGATTATTTTTTACAATTCATCATCTCAACCACTTGTGATTTTCGATATTGACTTGTTTAAGTTTTAATTTTTTATGGGGACAACCGGCTAAGGCTAAAATTTTAAAAACTAGACGAATTTGCTGCAAATTAAATTTAGAAAATTTTGATGCGAATTAATTAAACATCTCGAGTTAATAATTTCCGGTTTCCGCCAAAATTCACAGTCTCCTTTCATTTTTATATCCAATTCTCCGTTGTAGAAAAGAGGTAAATGTAAGAGACCGACAGAAACCCCTTCAAACAACACTTTTTCTGACTTTGAGTCATTCAGAAGAACCAGTTATTTAGTTTGGTAAAACTTATATTTAATGAATTCGAGAAACGTACTCTGGCCAATTTCACGATGATCTGGAATCTCGATTATAGGGTTTCTCAAACGGGATCCCGGTCTCAAAAATAGGACCGGGAAATTTCGGAATTTCCTGGGTTTCGATCTATTTCGTTTATTTACGCTTTTAGCTCAAAACAGCATAGGAAATCTAGGGATTTTCAAACGGAATTCTGGGATCCCGTTTTCTGTATCAAAAGTATGACCGGAACCCTATAGGATTAATATATTACAGAAAAAAAGGGTTTAAGAGAGTAATATGGGATAGGCGTGTCCCTTATATTTCCGACTTTACGTTAAATCTGAATGTGGAAAATTTTAATATCTCGAAGAGAAGTTTATCCATATATAGCATTTTCAAGTTAAATTCAGGCTATTTGTGAAGCAAGCTGACAAGCAAATACGAAATGAAATCGGGTAAGAAGCGACCGAGTTCCTTCCTATTTGGCCATATTGCAGAATTTAGTATAAAACTCATTTTAAAATCCCATTTTCATCGTGCTTGCTGAGTTTTATCATAATCAGTAAAGAAATCACCCAGCTCCTTCCTAATTGGCCATTTTCCAGAAATTGATGCAAAAATCATTTTAGAATCCCATTCTATCGTACGTGCCGAATTTTATCATAATCAGTTAAGAAACGGCCAAGATCATTCCTAATTGGCCATATTCCAGAACTTCTTTTAAATATCATTTTAGAATCCCATGTCCTATGGGGGGTATGTTCCTCCCTAATCGGTCTGAATTTGACTTGAAAATATTATTGATAAACTTCTATATGCGATAATCAAATTTTCTATTTTCGGATCTAAGGGCTAAACGGAAATAAGAGGCAGGCCCACAATCCTCAATTAGTCTCTTAAACCGAGGTTTTACTTTAACAATACTTCTATGCCCTTATAGAGTTAAAATAGTATATAAAAACAAAAATCGAAAACCGGGAAATTCTGAAATTTCCCGGTCACACTTTTGAGAAAAAAAATGGGATTCCGTTTTGAGAAACCCTAATCCCGAATAATTAATAGAACTTTGTGAAATAGTTCGCGCCACCACAAGTATCTCTGTTGCATGACATTTTGAGTGATATTTCACTAATTTTGAATAAACGTGCTATTTGGTAACTGAATTGTTGCTGGTGTAGTCCTTTTCCTTCAAATAGGCTCCATAAAATAACTCCCAACGAAAAAGTTCCCCGAATCTAATCTGCACTTGTAACATAAATTCCTTGAGTGTGTGTCTGCAAATACGCAATACGCTGCAATATTTTCACCAATTCTATTATAATACAACGAATTAAAACAACCAAAAATAACTTGAAACATCCAATGCTAGAAGCGGCTTTGGATCGTTCTGTACTTTAACATGTCAATACTGAATAATTATTAAAAAACACAAATTTTTGAAAAATATTCAAATTACTATGAATGTTGCAAGTTTTATAAATCGTAAAGCGGAGAATTGGGATGGCGCCCCCAAAAATATCCTGACCAATTTTAATCCTGCCCCCCACAGTCTAATCTTGGTTTAGTTTAGTTTGCGGTTTTTTCACCTAACCTACTGAGAGTTTTATAGCTACGCTTATCCGAATAATATTTCTGCACTTTTCGACGTCCTGCCAGTTTTACCGACCTAGTTCTTTGATAGCTGCGTCAGAGATAGGAGCACACTACTCTATCAAAAGCCTTCGGTAACTTTGACAGAATCAGTGAAGCCATCCAGTGCAACCTGTACCCCAGATCTTATAATTCTAGTGACCAGTTCTTATTTAGACTGTTTTCACAGGATTTATACCAATTCTATAAGCAGGTTACAAATTACTAAGTGGTTAAAGCGATAAATCTCTGATAAAGTTGTCGGCAATCTTTTCCAGAGCCTTAAGAAAACTTGATGACACTAGGAAGAAATAAAGCAGTTTGTAACGAATACGAAGCAAGTAATGTTTTAATTGAGCGGGGAAAATTACATCAATGAGATAAATTCTAAAACGGACAACAGAAACGTAAGTGGCCACTACCAGGAAAATAAAGAGAAAGGAGCAATCCACCAAAATTTTGTTCAGTCCAGCGACAATCGACATGTTAATAATCTATTCAAGAAATTCTGTGGGTGTCTCTCAAATTCCTTTTAAAACCGTTTCGAGACACTGATAAACTATGCCGATCTGAGTAGGTTAGATTTATTTGTGTTACTTTTCAGTTTCCTAGCCGATTTCATTAAACTTCCAGAAAGATTTGGGCTGAGCATTTTAAAAATTCTTCTAACTTTCGAAAGGAATTGAAACTGTTATCGTAAGCGAAAATTCTTGCAATTAAATGATGTTCTTAGCATCTCTCGATGGAAACAAGTAAAGAAATGAGAGCTCGAGTGAGACAACAGAAAAGATATCGCAATCGGTAAGCTTATTGTTACAGTAAGGTAGTCGATTACAAACTAAGACACAGGTAGTCGAAAACAAACTGATGACTGATGTCAATCAGTTGCTATTGAACAGAAATAATAAAAGTTGGTTTAGCGGGAAGATCTTCTGTATTCTGTTGTTAGTGTTTAGAATGTTTCCGCTCATTGCATACAAGACTAAAAAATTCCTCTGACGAAAGAAGTGACGAGGAGTCATATCACAGCAGAAACGAGAGTAGGTAGTAAGCTTAGCCGCTAGATCAGCCAAGCACTAATAAAGAACTGCAAAATTAAGAAGTTGTAAAACTCCTACATTCTACGTATTTTTGTAATATTGCATTGCGCAATGCATCGGACTTTATGAAACTTATTTTATTTAAAACCGCCAACACGGGGAATTTAATGTCCGCACCTACGTTAAACAGTGAATATACATATTTGATTAACATGCATATGTAAGACATTTCATTTTCTTATGTCTATGTTCATTTTTATTTCTTTTTTTAATTATATTCATACTACTATAGTAAAACGAATGTTTTGAAATTTTGAACTATCCCGCATTCTGAGAAAATATTTTACTGTCCAAAATTCTTGTGGTCACCTAGTATAATGTCGAGGTCAGTCAAGAATTTAGCTTCTTTGGTCTGTCATTATTTCAAGGAAAATGTTAAAAGATTAAACAAATTGTTCGCGATACAAACATTAAGAGGCGTGAACGTTTGACCTTTTATACAAAATATCGAAAATGCTTATTGATAAATAAATTGCCAGCTTGTTATAATTTTACGTCTGTGGTTTGATTTTAATGTTTCTAATAACACACCTATACACCAAACTTGGTTCTAACGACACAAATTATTTGAACTGTAATTTAGGCTCAAATTTGCTATACATGCTTACATCTTTAATGCCTCTTTTGGTATTTTGAAACCACATTGGACATCCACTTTTTTAAGCTGAATTTTGATTTTTATAGCTGTAGGAAGTTCGAGCTCGCTAATCCAAATGTTACTGTGGTAAGCACAAAATGTTTTAATGCTTCACTGTCTTGTTCGCACGATATGATTCTTTAGTTTTTTGGTCCTATTCAGCAATTATCACCTGTATTGTATATACATCTTCTCGATATCCGCAGTAAGAGCGATTTTGTGGTATCGAAATCACATCAACGTCAACCAAAAATTGGTTGTTATATTGTAGGCCCAACAAGCATGTTATCGTTTATAGACAAAGAATTACTGGACTTGCAGGACCCATCGAAAACCACATGAATCTTCGTTTTTTTGCTGGATAAGATCACGACACAATGTTGTGATAGATAAAAACAGGTATCGCTGTCAATATTTTTTTTTGTCATAAGATAATTCAAGCATATGCCCAAGCTCTTTGTATCCTCGGATTCCAAGTTGTAAAAACGCCTCTCTGCAATACAAAACGAGTTTCCTAATTTGGGTGTCGTTTTTCTGAATGCCCTCTCTTTATCGCACCTGAAATTAGATTTAAAATGAGTTTCGCATTTTTTTCCATTTCCGTGAATGGCTCGCTGTTTGGAATTTCTTCCAATTCCCAAAATGTTTGCAGCATGTCATCATGAAAATTGTAGCTTAGGAAATTTGCTTGTGTGATTTTTGTAGCATCTATTTTTGTAGAATTCCGATTTTGATGAATGTTCCAATCTACCCAATTAGGTTCGCAATATGGTTGAGACATCGAGCTTCCACCATTGTTGCAATAATTAAATTATAATTATAAAATGTATGTACCTACTTAGAAATCTAAATTCGTTATAAAAACCATTGTTAAGACACCACTAAAATTCCGCACGATTTTTTTTGGACGTTTGCTTGCTTTTATTTCACTCTTACCGTTTTTCTTCCCCCTTTATCACTTATGTAGGTACAAAAAAACGGATTTAATTTTACAAGAAATCGATAAATCTACTCGATGAACACTACCATTGAACACCCAGATCCGGCTCGAACGACTATGTAAAAGTATCCAACATTAATTATGTCGAATGTCTAAGGTTTACCAATATAGGACAGACAGAGTGGGACAAGCGTTCTTAAAATGTTTGTGTTGTTTAAGAAAACGACAGGGTTCCGTTTAGGAATTGCTTGCTTTACATGACGTTACGCAGTAACACAACATGGCAGAATTACCAAAACAGTTCAAACAAGCAAGGGAGGAGAGAAATATTGGGAGAATGTTTAGACAGGTTTGAATTTTTTTTTTGTATTGAGTTTGAGTTATTTGCCAATAGGAAAGCCTCTTCGTTCAAGCCAATCATCAACGCGAATTCCGAAGGGAGAAAGATATAGGAACTCATTGGCCCTTACAAATTTTAGTTAAGAGCCTCACCTCCAAACAGTTTTCTATGATATTGAACATTTTTGGAATATTTCACGAGAATAAACCCCATTTTTTTAACTAGCACACACATATTAAGAAAGACCTATTCTTACCAAATTCTTTCAGAACCAAATGCTTCAGAGTTTCAGACAAAGCCGAAGAAAAAAAAACTCATAAACGAAATTTTATAATCAGGCTTTGTCATTCAAATAATAATTACATGACTGTGACATTCAGTTGACGTTCAAAAAGTTGAAATTGATGTCGTTTTCGATTCACCCAAAAAAAGCAACCCGTTGTCAAACGAGAGATTTTTATGCCGTCAAGTTGTTCAATTCGTCAAGAAAAAGCAGTCAGTCGAGCAATATTTTTGCTCGATTACAAATCTCGATTTTTTGACATATTTACCCCTCTTTTACTAATACCAACAACTAGTACTGCCATTTTGAATAAAATTCTATTTTCAAAAAAGTCAGCAATATTTTTTACAGAAGTCAAACACACGCAGATATATAAATAAAAACGGGCAATTCGATTGTTATTCGATTCGTAGAGAAATATAGATTGCTTTTTAAGAGAGGAGTAGAAGACGAATTGAAAACGACATATGTAAGAAAATGAAAAGTCAGGCACCGCATGATATGTCGAGTTCTTTAAGACTAAAAAAACTGATCTCGAGCAAAAGAAATACTGATCTAAATCATTTTCTACTATGGCGAGTTCCGTTTTTTTTTTTTTTTTTGCTCAAGATCAGTTTTTTTTAGTCTGAAAGAATTCGACATTATTGAACCTAATTCTGTGATCATTCATACGTTTAATACTAATTTAAATCACAGTGAAATGAGTTTTTGTTGTATGTAATTATATAGTTTACGTGGTTTTATTTTCATTTACATATGTACGTCTCTGCACATATGCAAAAAATTTATATAAAAAAAACTTCTGATAAAACGTTACATGTATTGGAAGGAAGTAGTTTTATGTGCTGCTCTAAGTTAGAACAAAATTTAAATGACCAACTGATAACCGATTGTACGAGTATATGTAGAAGGAAGTATGCATGCTGATATAATTGTCCAATTTTAGATATTACTTATTATTTATGTATAAATAAGTAATTGTTTGCGAATATAATATATTTGTGTAGAAAAGCGTGCGATGGACATTTTATTTCTTATTGTCCAAAATAAAATTTAACCTTGTACCATATTTCAACTAAATGATCATACGTGCAATGTATGTTAACTTGTATAATAATTTGTATTTTCTAATTGATTCAAATGCAGAAATACACTTAACGCATTCTAAATCCAATAAATAACAATTTTTATTTTATTTTGTGAAATATTGATATGTTAACCTACTAGATAAGAATAATTTACGGATCCGCGAGGATTGTTATATACAGGTGGTAATAAAAATGTAAAATACCAACAAAATTACGACACTAATAAATACAGCAAAAAAAATTCTTTCAACTAATCTAAAATTTTATTACAATGCAAATATTGTGTGACAAGTGGCACTTGTTTACGAATAAAATCCCAATGGAATTCTGTGGTTAATCACCATGTTACATAATATACTAAAATTTGTATTTAAAGTGGTAAAGCCTCATTTATTTCCTAATTTTAGAACACCCTCCCTGATTATATATACATACATGGAAATAATTAGATTTAAGTGGAATGGCTAGCACATTCATAAAAAAAAATTTAAATTAATTTATTATTAAAATATTTAATTCAGTTTTAATGTCATTTTAATTAAAAATTCTGGGCTTATAAAAAATTTGATGGCATATACATAGAGAGAAAAAGAACTGTCGAATATACAAACGAATACGTTTATTACTTTTATCCAAAAAATGTATTGTGACGCGATGTAAAAGTTGTGACTGTAGGTAATCATTCCAATTCACAAAGTAATCAACTGAAAGGATTAATTAACTATGAAGTAATTTATTTAATCGTTGTTTCTTTTAAATAAAAAAAGAACTAAACTTAACCTTGACTTTACTAAAATGAATATTTAATTGCATGCTAAAATTACACAATCAACTGAAATTATGATGTTGATTATGTATGCATGCATTTATTGCTAACATTTTTTTTTGCATTGCAATAAACGTCTTTTTAACATCTTTCGAATCGTATTCAAGGTTTTAACTTTTAACCACAATCTCAATAATTTATGTATGTAATGTTTGAATATATAGAAATGCTTAGCTAGTACTACACGATCCCGGATTTGATTAAAGTTGTTCAGCTTGAATTGTTTAAATACCATCATCTTAATACATAAGTCCTTAAAGGCACTAAATGTTTGTTATCGAGGCAGCTATTCGAACTAAACCATTGGAAGGGGAGTATTCTCGCCATTTTTTTTAACGTTAATAAATTGCAGAGACAGTCACTTATGTAACGGGTTTGGATTTAGCAGGTGAGCCCGGTTAGTAAATTAAGTATTTTTCGTACTCAACGCCTCCTTGGCTTTGACCTTCAAAGATAAAAATAATTTATTTAATTTTTGAATTTAGCTTTATTTGATTAACAAGTTTTTATTAAGTAGAATACTCGTAATTCAATTTATGATAAAAATAATTTATTTTGAAGTGGTAATTAAAAAAATCAAAATTTATTGCGTTACGGTTATCTGCTTTATTTGATTAACAAGTTTTTATTAAGTAGAATACTCGTAATTCAATTTATGATAAAAATAATTTATTTTGAAGTGGTAAATAAAAAAATCAAAATTTATATGTTACGGTTATCTAACTTATTAAAAGTTAGAATAAAGTTTTACGGTTATTTTATTTAAGGAGTGGATGCCGAACGATGAGGCTCAATGTACGCTATAATTTTAGAAATAATGATAATTTTATATTCGATGTTCCGGTTTTCCATTTCGAATTTTTCAGAAAATATTTTTTAGTTACCGCTCCATCATTCTTTAATCAACTTCCTCATAGTATTAGGCAGCAGATTGATTCTAAATCCTTTTTAAAAGAAGTCAAGTTGTGGCTTTTTGATATTTTTAATTAATTACACATAGTTTTTTTTCTTTTTTTTGGCCCCACACCAAACTTTACTTTTTTCTTTTAATTTTTAACAGGTTGATCAATACTGCCGTACTTCGGCGATGATCGCCTAAATTGATTTATTTCTTGTTAATGTCCTTTTTTGTACCTATTATTAATGTTATAATGTAGAAATAAATTGAAAATAAATAAAAAGTTAGGGCATCCAATTTTTGGCAAAAATATGATTCCGGAATTTTCGAATTTAAATGCTTTCGATTCCGGAATTCCGGAATCAATTCAGGAATTGATTTTTTTTTAAATCTTTAACCTTCAACGCACCACAGGTTGTGCCATTCTATTTAGACAGACTAGAGTTTTAGTGGCAATATTTCCTGCTTCTAAATATGCTCTTTCAGGCACGATGCTGATTGGTCGTAAATTTTCATAAACATTGTGATGAATAGGGTCTCCTCGATCATCCCAAAATTAAAGTCCTTTTCGAAACGCGGAGAAAAGCGTTTTTACATACGGTTAGTTCGCAAGTCACAATGCAAAAGCGTGTACCTACGTTTTTAATGTATTTCAAGAAGCCTGAAAAATGAGCGTTCATATTTGAATATGCCATAGAAACACAAAATTGAAAATTTTTTCATTTTTAAACTTTTGCTGTGTCACAAATTTAATTCAAAATACTAGCAAATACTAATTTTGATGGCAGTATAATCAATAAAACGATTTTAAGAAATTTTGTAGATACACTTTTGCGATATGTTTATTTTTTCGTTTGTGAACAACTGATCAAATCAAATATTTTGTGTTGAAACTACGTTCCTGCAATCAGTATTCTGGACAAAGGTCCAAAATTATTGAATACTTTAGTTATATCATCGCCTCGCCGTCTGACCTTGAATTGCTCTTATCAAATTTGTACCTGAATTGACCGGTGAGAAACTTTCTAAATTTTTTTATTTGAGTCGGATTTGGAATGAACACCTTTCCCATTAAATACATTGTATTGTAAGTCCCTGGAATAATATCTATAGTAAGCGTAGTTTGTTGACCAAAATTGAATTCGAATTATTTTGGGTTTACTTTTTTCCCAAGAAAATAGCCAATTTGATTTAATTGGCAAAAGCTAACTTTTCGAAATAAAATATAAGTTTAATATGTTTATGACCTGGTGGCAGGAATCATAACCAAAAATTAGAATTAAGTTTAAATAAACCCAATATTTTTTTTGGGTTAATGTTGTTCTTGCGGGAATTTATCCTATGCAGTAGTTGTTGTAAATTTGTCAAGGAAATGCGCTTAATATTTAAAATTGAAGAACTTGCTGTCATGCTAGACTTTTAATTTTCAAATTGTTGGACTGCTTTATTACTTAAACTAACCACCTTCATAAAGTAACCGAAATTTCCGCGACCCTTGAGTGGTCACTTTAGAGAAGTTTCACAGTATATATCTGATAGTATTTTCTAGTACAAGAAATACTATAATTACATAAAATTAAATTGAAACCACTTAAATTAGTTTGAGGAATAGAAATTCGATAATTCCGAAATTAATGTTTTCAATTCCGGAATAATCGAAACTAAAATATGGGCCGGTATTTTTAGGTCGCAGCGCGAGGTGTCTAAACGCCCACATGGCCCCACTAATTTTAATGGGTCGGTATTCCAGAATCAGATGCTCTATTAAAAGTAGAAAGCAGTGGCGTAGCTAGCATGAGTGGCACCTGGTGTGGATATCGTTCTGTCACGCCAAGAATGAAAACTGTTAAAATTAATAAAAATGAGTACGACGAATTCATCTTTCTACTGGAATGTCGTAGTCCTTCGATTTTCACAGCAAGACCTATTACCTCTTCTACAATATGATTCCGTTTTTCTTCAATATAAAGTCGAAGTGCCTCTATTTTTATAGCTACTAATTGATCAACACTTAAGTCTTTTGCAATGCATTCTGAGCACAATTTATTTCCCTTAGTAAATCATTCCAAAAGAAAAGATAGCTAAGAAATTTGAGATCACACGCAGCAGGCATAAGGTTCTGTACAGTGTACAGCACCTCTGGTGTCTAAATTTTCTTTTTGACCACATAATTTCTCAATTGCCTTATTGTTTATGTCATAGCTTACGAGCATTTATAAATTATCACAATGTGATTTATCGATGAAAAACATTGTGATGGTTTGTGTAAGTTTTTATTTTTGTCGAGTGTTACCTAACATAGCCTAAAAATAATTTGCCATGTTTTTTTTAAGTTTACCCATCGTTTGTATTTTGTTCTTTTGGTTTGAGAATTTTTTCAAATTTAGATTATTGATGTTCTTGTTACAGTTCACTTGTCAGTATGAAAGTCTGATATGAAGCTTAATATGATTGTGGTAAAGGTAACTAAAAATTTTGAGGCGAATCGTCCGGTATAAAAAATACTAATTCAATCAATCAAGTTAAAAAATGTTAGAACAATAAAATTTTAACCGCAAAATGGTCCGTGAAATCTGAAAAATAAAATCCAAGTCCCCCCGAAAAAAATGTTATTCAATAATAATGAATTTACTGCTAAGCATTTTGGCCATTTATATTCAAGGATCTCCGATGTTCGCTAATTTACATCCGCATCCTGCTAATGTTCTACTAATCCAAAATATTCTTTCAGTTTCAACCAAATTATTTGAGCTTATATTAATAAATACTGATTATTAATTATTATTTATTAATACAACCCCAAATTATTTTTTCAAAATTTATTTAATTAAAACTCAACTTTAATTTAATTTATCCTCCTGAATTATTGAAATATGAAAACTCTGGGAATACCTGAAACATTTAAAAATTAGATTTTATCTGTAGAAAATTCAGAGTTCGCCAAAGTTTTACTTGTTGATTTTTCTAAGTTCCAATTTATCAATCAATTTAAAAATTTTGTAATAGCGTTGCCAGACTGCGGTTTAATAAATCCGATTTAGCTAAACTGGTCCAGGCACTCTATGAAACAAATCGCGATTAGCAAAAATTAGGGTTGACACACTACGGTTAAACTCGAAAAATTCACTAAATCCGATTTATTAAATCGCAGTGTGTCAATGCTATAAACGCGCTTATCAATTTTTTTCAAAAATTTCATTTCATTTATAATCTTGAAATTTACGGTTTGGAGTACTCAACGCTAACTGGGTACATATATCCTAGTTTATCGAAATTGAAATTTTTGAAGCCAAATTTCCAAGCTGTCATTTAAACTTTTAGAATTTACTAAATGCCTACATTTTGCCTATAAATGCCTATAATAAAGAAATTATAGAAAATAATTATTCCGAAGCAGGTTGCAATAGTTATTGTGTTATAAATCACATTGGCTTAATTTCGATCATCATTTCTGGGAGCTAAAAATATTAAAAATAACAATTCGCAACATGTCGCATTGTCAACATTTCTTTCACCATAACAGCTGTCATCTTTTGAAAAACATAAAAAAACTTTCACATGAGAGCTGCTAGGTGATGCAGATATAGATAAAACCTTGTTTATACGCTTAAATCTTGTTTAACGAAAACAAAGCCAAAAACGGTCTCAGGTAGAAAATTACTCAGATTTTTCTGAGTTTTCCTTAAAACAAATATGAAACGATCGTAAACGTTAGAAGCACAGAAAAACTTCAAACGGCAGTAGGCCTAATTTAAAGGTTACGAATTTTCCTTCTCTTTAATGTCGGGTTCTTTCAGACTAAAAAAACTGATCTCGAGCAAAAAAAAACTGAACTAAAGCATTTTATACTATAGCGAGTTCCGTATTTTTTGTGCAAGATCAATTTTTTTAGTCTGAAAGAATTCGACATTAGTTTCTATTTTGGGTCAATTTTAATAAAAAAAAAATTTACCAACTTAGCTTAAGTTGAGATTAAATGAAGACATTTGAATTAAATTTTGATTCGAAAATATTTGATAAACATTTGTAACAATATAATAAACTGCTATCTGCCATTAAAGTCATGGCAGTCCAATCATCAATCAGTGCCTTTTCTAAATTCTACATTAGTTCACACCAATCACCTCGTACAACGAGGAAATTCTTCTCCAACTCGACAAAATTGAATTATTTTGTATATTATTTTTCAATTAAGTTGATGAAAGATGTATGTACTTGACGGAAAGGCGCTTTGTTTGAATTTTGTGGGCTTGTTTTATTGACGAGTGCCGTTTTATTGGCTTGTGTGCCAATATAAAATGTCCAGACTCAAACACCGGGCTCAATTCTCCAAGAAATTAATGGTTCATTCATGAATTGTTGAAGCCCCTCTTTAGTAGTTGTTGGTCTTAATTCAGGCTCAGATATTGCTATACATAAACTCACTTTGTGTTAAACCTTTTTTGTGGTTCCAGCGGTATTAAATTTTACAAATTTAATTTAGAAACTTTGGTTGAGTTCAATTATTAATACCTTTTGAAATTGGTGAATTTTAAAAAATTTCATTTATAGGACAGTTTACCGGTTAGAATTTTAAAAACCAAAGTTTTCGATCAAAATTTAGAATATCCGTTAAGGTTTAATTGAAAGAAATACCCAATAATTAATTAGTAATCTGTACGACATCTTGAATTATTCAATTTCAATTTAATTTTTAACCCAAATTATGAAAACAAATTTGTTTGAAATTTAATGTTAATTAAAGAAATCGAATTATAAAAATTGAATGGACTACTGAGTTGCGGAATCTCTTAATTAAAATATTTTTTCAAATGTTCAAACCAAATTTAGTTAAATAATTGATTTGGTACAAAAGGTCCTTAAGGCCAAAAACTTGAAAGCAGGAAAAAATACTTAGAGGTGTTCAGCCACAGCTGATCAGCACAGGGTTGACACGGATGTCAATCTGCAATGAATACAATCACAATATTTTTCTCTGAAATAATTTGCATTATATAACTTAAAACAAAAATACTTAACTTGGAATTGTTAGCTTTTTTATCGTGTTATGAATTTTATTCCTTTAAACAAGGTGATTGACAATAATTAACCAATTAATTAATTTACATTTTTATTTTTGTCAATCAGCTTGTTTTGTTTACTTTATAAAAATTAAAAATATTTGACAGCTCTGTTTTCTATTACATTGTAAAAAAGTCTCGAAAACTGTATTATCGACCTTAACTTCATTTACCCATGCGCAGGTGGCGATAATGATAGTTGCGAGACTTTTTACTCTGGTTTTTTGGGTATTTAAGAATAAGCCGTTTTGAATTTTAGTTAGTCGGTTCAAGTTTTTTTGGTTGTCAAAAACATACAAAAAATTAATATTTCTTTTTGGAAAAAACATATTCCATCAAATTGTTCACTTAAAGCATAGACAATCATAATAGATCTCTCATTTGACTAAAAACAGAAAATAAAAACAAAAATTTTCCATTCAAATATTATCGGTGTATTGCATATACGTATTATATTTGCAACGCATTCTAAAATCATTGCCTTATAAAATACACAACACAACGATACATTGGAATTATCAGAAGTTTTTGTTTTTTTCCTTTAGTTACTATGAAATGAGAAATCTAGTATGAATGTCTATGCTTAAAGTTTGTAAAATAAATAAAAATTTATATCGATTAAATTAAATAAAAAAAATTGGTTTTTGGTGAAAAATAAAAGGTTTATTAAACATACAAAAAAAAAATAGTGTGTGATTAAAAAACAGTACAGTTCACTACAAGAAATTGGTCGTATGATCAATCATTTCGAGAGACTTTCGCGCAAGGTAAATGCGTCCACCATTGTTTGGACAATTCCATTGATGATATCATCCAGCAAATACTTCTGTGCCTCTCCAAGAGGCAAGGCAGTATACCTTTTCTGGAGAATTATTGATCCTATTGATATTTTTAAAAACGTTTACAGTTTTATCTAATTAATCATGATGATTTTGTGTGAATTTTCATCTGAATTTTTCTGCTACATATTTTAATTTGCATTTTGATAAAAATTTAATATTTGTCAAAATTAGGCAACACAGTGTATCTTTTCAATTTATACGCTGTAGAATTTTCGATTTTCAAATTAATGCCTGTAAAAACTGAAAAAACAGTGTGACGGGAGGTTTCTAAACCCTTTTATGTTATTTCTGTTTCTTTAATGAATTACATACTTACAAGTAACCTTACCCAAGCGTCGCTCACTTTGTATAGCGGTAGAGAAATTAAAAATAAGAGACACGTATTTTTTTTTTTAGCGGCGGACTAACACGTTTAGGGGTGAAATCTACCCCTATCTACCCCTCACCCTCTAAAACACATTTTTGCAAATATCATCTCTTCTACTCAATATTTATCAACAAAATGAAATGGAAATTATTTATTTTAAAAAGTACTTGTAATTTTTGAAAAATTGGGCTATAGGAGTTGCATTTTTAAATTAATTAAAATTTAAGGAAAAAGTTTTTTTGTATCTATATGAAAAAATGAAGTTAACGTTTTTCGGTATTTTCCTCAAGACAACCACTTATGGGAGTAAACTACTCCTATCACAAATAAATTACTTGAGATTTTTAAACCAACAAATTTTGCACGAAAATTGATATACGGGGTTTTTGGGATCACGTTGTCTAAATTGTGAAAATTGATCTCTGATCTTGTCACTGAATGGATCAAAAAGGTTTTTATACCGACAGCTAGTAAGAGATCGATGTTGTGATAGACTCTTGGACAGATTAGACAGAGAAAATATTCCAGAATATTGACAAAGGTGATTAAGAAATAAAAATTCTTGCTATACTCGCTTGGACAGCGGGACATAGGGACGCTCGAAATTTGTTAGGTTTTAGCAGCCATGCTATTAAAGCACCATCTGTCAAATTTGTTGTAAATTATTCAGTAGTGTATGGCAAATCACCATGGAAAGGTATAGCGTTGAACAACGTGTGCAAATCATCAAATCTTATTTTCAAAATCAGTGCTCCGTTCGAGAAACGTTCATTACATGATTGTTATCCTCGCCACAACCGTCCTGCCGATTCGACTATTCGACGTTTGATGGCGAGGCCCAGAACTTCATCTAAAAATCATTTTAGAATTCTATTTTCATCGTACATGCTAATTTTCATCAAAATCGGATAACAAATGGCCAAGTTCCTTCCTAATTAGCCATATTCTAGAACTAACTAATGTTCCTGTCATCGCAGAAATGTCTGCCGTGTCCGCTCTAATAAAGTGTCTGCTTAACTAAGGGAGGTTGTCATGGGAAAACTTCAGTTTTGGGGGTAGAGGAAGTGGGGAGGGAAAGTGTGTCCCTTAAACGTGCGTGTCCATTGAAATGAGGTTTCACTGTATTTGCAAAAATATGTTTTCGAAAATTCGGATAACTGATAGCGAGGTAGTGATTCATTAGTAAAATATAGATTTGTTCATAGATTTGTATTTTCAATTTTCAAAATACAAAGTTCTGTACTTGAAAAGGGCATCACTGACTATTACAAATCTTACCCCTGAAATCTAACACTTTTACTTCGGTCTAAAAAGACCAAAGTATTGAAATCCTGTCAAAAAAGACGAAAAATTTGGTTGGTCCAAAACCACTTTTCTCGACGTTTTGAAAGTCCCTGAGTCTGAAAAAGCAAAAAAAAAAAAAAAAATGTCCCTCCGTCTGTCTGGATGTCTGTACCAGTGGTATCTCGAGAACGGCTTGTCCGATTTGGATTTTTTTTCGCCAATCTGTTTCTTTGGTCAAAGCGGAGATTTGAAAAGCTTTTGGAGACCGTACGTCAAGAGGGTGGGGTACTTGCCATACGAATTGACCCAAATATCTGGTTTTATAAATATTTACGATTTTTTTATATATGCTGGTTTGATTATTGAATTGGGAATAGATTTGAAGGTTAAGTTAGTTGGAATGGAAACTTGCCTATTTATCAACCGATTATTATGAAATTTGACATGTGTGTCGGAAATGGGAATCTAAAATGATTTTTGGATAAAGTTCTGGAATATGGTCAAGTATGATGGAAGTTGCCTATTTTTCAACCGATTAAGATGAAATTCGACAGGTGCGTTAGAAATGGGATTCTAAAATGATCTTTGGATGAAGTTTAGGAATATGGCCAAGTATGATGGAACATGACTATTTCTCATCACATGGCCGTTGAAAATGAGATTCTAAAATCGTTTTGGATGAAGTTCTGGAATATGGCCAAGTATGATGAAACTTGCCTATTTCTCAACCGATTATTATGAAATTTGACATGGGTGTTAGAAATAGTATTCTGAAACTTGTTTTTAAAGAAGTTCTGGAATATGGCCAAGTATGGTGGAACTTGCCCATTTCTCAACCGATTATGATGAAATTCGACATGTGAATTGGAAGTGGGATTCTAAAATGAGTGTTGTGTGAAGTTCTGGAATATGGCCAAGTAGGATGGAACGTTGGCCGCTTCATTTTGAAGTTTCGTAATCATTTTTGTTAACGGATAATGAGTGATTAATTCATTGATCCTACCCTTAACCAGCCGTGATTTTTTCATCACCCGCCGGGAATCGAACCCGGGACCTCCGAAGCGTAAAGCAAGTATGCTAATCACTGTGCGACCGGGGCGGCAACTTGGCTATTTCTTAACAGATTATAATGAAATTTGATATGTGTATGGAAATGGGAATATTTGATATTTGTGGAATATGGCCAAGCAGAATGGAACTTGGCTATTTCTTAATCGGGTATCACCAAATTTGACATGTGTGTTGGAAATGGGATTCTGAAATAATTTTTGGATAAAGCTTTGGAATATGACCAAGTAGGATGGAACTTGGGTATTTCTTACTCGATTATTATGAAATTTGACTTGTGCGTTGTAAATGGGATTCTAAAATGATTTTTGGTAAAGTTCTAGAATATGATCAGTTACACGGTAAGAAATATCAGTAGGTATACTTTCGGTATAAAGTTCTAGAATATGATTTTTCGTGTTAAATTGGATGCATGTACCTACGTTACTGACGCTTTTGACCTGTTTGGCTGTTGTTGTATAAGTAAATATATGTTGGTTAAAATAGAAATCAATACTGTCAAAACTGTCACACCTAGTGAATACCACATACTTATTTTTTAAAACATTTTTTAAGAAAGTTTGATAAAACTCAGAAAATGCACCAACTGCAGTCGGTATCAAAAATTAACAAAAAGCGTTTCTCTTGCTCGTAGTCTCGCCGAAATACGAGCATTCAAAAACCCGTTAAAACGGGACAATTGGCAAGCCTAGAAGTCTAGTTTAGTCCTTTCTTAAGCAATTCCTGAGTAATTTCATCTGTTGCTAATACAAAATTGAGCAAGTTATTAAGTATTACCTTTTTAATTTGTGGCTTGTTCACGGTTTTAATATATAAGATAAGTTGCCGATATTACACGTTCATATAACACAGCTTTAAGTACAAGGTATGAGAGTACAAATAATTCTAAATTCTTGCATGTTTACGTTCTACTCGTATCTTCAATGTGATTATACAACTCTTTGTGTTTGATTTATCATTCTTTAATATCAAAAGATTGTGATGAGATAAAATTCCAAAATGGGTATACAGTACACAATATGGTATATGTACATACCTATAGAGCTTATAGAAAATATAAATAATTAAAAAATTATTTTTGATTGCAAAATACGGTTCAGTATTTAAGATTGATTGTGTGACTGATTTTACAGTAAAATCTTAATTCAAGCTTATTAAATATGTATGTTACTTAAGAAACTTGACGCGAACTTACCATTGAATTATTTTATTTCTTTTCGAGATTATTGTGTACATTCTAAAAATAAAAAAATAAACAAGAATAAACGCTATCGCGCAGTTTTCGTTTTTATTTTTCATTTTTGTTTTGTTTATTTCGTGTGTGCGCCACCACAGCAGTCTTGTTTATCCATGAGTTCGTATATGTATTGTGCTTACAATAATTCCAGAAATTCATGTACGAAATTCGTTTGGAATCAAGGTTAATAATTGACATAATTTAAAGATTTTATTTGTATTTTTCGCATTTTTTGCTGATTTCGTTTTCTTGTGTCTGCTGCGGTAAAATTATTGTTCGCGCATTTTATTGACCATATGTGGTAAATAATGATGCGAATTAATGTTTTGTATACATATGTATATGTAGACGCGTTCGCTTATAAAGCTTTCTAATTATTGTGGATCATGAAAATAACTAAAAATTTGTACATAGACTATTTGGCGGTCTAGTTTTAAAGTTTAGTTAGTACATGAATAAGCATTATAAAATTATAAGTACAGGATTTAATTTGAAAAACTGTGATATTCAAAATTTACACTACAGTGGTGTTCTCAAAGTTGGTCGAAGTAAACACAATAAAACAGATGAAAATAAATTTAATGAGTTTACTGTTAAGTCAAACAAGTTCCTAACCCGAAACATGCTATTACCCGGAGAAACGTAAATTCTAACAAAACTATAGATATTGGGTTCAGCTTCGCGTTAAACAAAAAATTAATTCATCAATTTTTAATGCAAACATTTTCATTTTATTTCACGAACAAAATATTCCTTATTGACGGCTGTGGCTTCGATTCAATATTATTATTTTTAGCTCCAAACTTTGTAAGGCTAAAAAAGTTCTTTCTACACGATGGCCTAAGTATAAACCATGAGGTGTGGGTTTTAACCAATGTTTTAATTACAATGAGTGGCTGAAACAGGTAGGCGACTTGAGTCGCTTGATCGCAACAAATTGTACTTTGCTTTCGTAAATCTGTTTTTTTATGGCTACTAACATAACGGGTATATTATATTTATTTTACTGTTAGAAAGTACTTTAGATTTTTCGACGAGAGAGTAAGTGCTACCGCTTCCAAAATGATTGTATCAAACTACGCGAGCATAATAGTAAATCGTTAACAAATATTAAAAGCAGAATGCCGGCGACATTAATGAAATCTGTAAGTGCCTTGAAATTGGCAGACAATCGGGCCGAAATAAATGAATCTTCTTTTTTACAAAAACCTGTGGAACATTAGGAGTTGGCTGATTAGAATTCGAAATATGAAACGCTATTCAAGCTTCCTTTTTCAAAAGTTATTGTACTTTTTTCTTAGATTACTTATGTCACATGTTCTAAACTTTTAAAATTATCAAATTTTTTAAATTTAATTTTCTCAATTCCTAAATTTCAGAATTTTTAAATTTATAAATTTATCACTTTAGTCCAACGTTTTTTCAATTTCCCGATCCCTTCCAAAAAATAGGATTTCGGCAACTCTTGAAAATATGCGTTTGTTTCAGTAATCAGTTCAACGTTTGAACCAAATCTTTTTCCGCCAAGCCATTTTTCCGTATTCGGAAACAGGAAATAATCGCTGGGGGCCAAATCTGGCGAATATATGGTGCATGCGGAAGCAATTCTTATCTTAACTCATGGAATTTAGCCATGGCTTTGGCGTAACTTTTTTAGTAAATTGGTAAATTGGTTCAATAAGCCTGCATAATATTTTTCGTTTATAATTTTCCTCTTTTCAAGAGGAACTTGACAGTTTATTATAAATATTTTAACGAGTATTTTCCATTTTTAATCATTAGAAAAAATTGAAAATTGACAGAGATACTATTGTGTCCCAAAAGTAATACCAGTTTTTATTTATTTCAAAAAATATTTATTTATTCTTCCAAATTTATTTCGTCGCCTTCAAAGTAATCCCCTCCCGACACAGTACACTTATGCCAACGTATTTTCCAGCCTTCGAAACAAGAATTAAAGTCGCCTTTCGGGATGGCCTTCAGAGCGCGTAACGAATCACGTTTTATCTCTTCTATCAACTCAAAACGATTTCCCTGCAGTAGTCTTTTGAGTTTCGGGAATAGCCAGAAGTCACACGGTGCTAAATGCTTTCAAATGTTGTAAAAACTGAACTACCTCTATGGCGCGCTGCCTTCAGGGATCACTTCTTTTTATTTCCACCGTTCTGGACTGGCTGTTATTGTATCAACAAAACAATGCAAATATCTAGAGAGCAGCTCAGCAATACCGTCCAAGAAAAAAAGTCTGAGGTGCATAGAGCAGCAGCGAAAGAATATCAACAGGAAAAACCGAAAGTGCTTAGGGCGAGCCGCGGCAAATAACTACCAATAAACTACAAATGGTTAGGGCGGCGGTAGCAACTTTTGAGCAAAACAATTCTGGTATAGACGATTCGAAAAATTGACGGTTCTTTGGAAAGTTAATACCTTAACCTTGCCTAGTCTTGACAATGGACCCTAATGTAAATAATGAAAATTGCTCCTGTTCTGGTATGTATTGTAAAGCTGCTTTTAATTTAAAGGTTCTTACTTAAGCCTACAAAGGTTTGCTAATGAACAACCACTTAGAACCACCCAGACCAACTTAATTTTAAGGATCATATTCAGGAGTTTATGGGTTATAAAATTATGAAGGACGATTTTATGTGCAAGGTACATGTTAATCGGAAGTCTTTTACCTGTTCTACATCAAAAACCTCAATTCTTGCAAACTTGTAGGAGAAAACGAAAGAAAGGTACAGCAATTTATCTGGTGTGAAACAAGGTTTGGTGAAAAGTGTTTAAATTCTTCGTGAAATGATCACCTTCTCGAATGTCTAGCGATGAACACCACGTCAAGGAAATCAAGGATTTGGTACTCAAAAATTGTCGATTGATAATTAGAGATCTTATTGGTATCACGCAAATATCGCTGGGGTCTGAAATATGGACAGGCAACTTTTAGTTTTTGCATAACAACATAATGCGCCGTCTCACACTGCCTTGGTGGTACGTGACTATTTGGCCTAAAATTAGACCCATATCGTTCCGCAACCGCCCTCTTTGATTGAAGAGATACAAGCCAAATCGAACAAGGTTGAAGGCTATACCGAAATCGATTTTAACAACTTACTGTTTCGACTGGAAAAAACGTTGGCATAAGTGTAACAATTTTTCATACTCTTTTGGATTTTTGAAAAATTGGTCAACCTAGGTTAGCGATGTAGCTCAAGACAAAGTAGCTTAAAATGCATTAGAACCTGATATGTTACAATTTGGTGTATATTGACACAATTTTAAAACAATATTCCATTTTTTATAATAAGTTTAAATATGTGTTGTTAAATATGGTGTATCTTATCACAAACATATACCAGAAAAAAAGCGAGAAGAGTATGGCAACAAATAAGGACCCCCCAAAATAAAACTAGTTTGAACAATCTCACTCAACAATTAAGAAGAGAGATCAAAGAATTGAAAGATGAATCAATCAGCAACTATTTAAGAAAATTAACTAATGATAAGAGTACTGCTTACTTTCTTTGGAAAGAACTAAAAGAATTAAAAGAAAAATAATGTAGCATCCTCCAATGCGAGGAATGGGCTAGGAATAATGAAGACAAAGCTCAAGAATTTGCTGAACACCTCGGTACAATATTCCAACCACATGACCAAACGTTAGAAGCCGAGATAATAACTGAACAAGCTGTGTAAGAAAGTAAAGAAATCCTACCGGCAACGCCAAAAGAAGTCATGCGTGAGATAAAAGCAAATATGAATACGAAAAAGGCTCCTGGATACGATCTTATAAATTCAGCATTTAGAATCAATTGTGTACCAAGCTTGTGGAAAATTGCAGAAGTAATTATGATCCCAAAAGCTGGGAAACCACCACATATAACCTCATCTTACAGGCCAATTTTGCTATTTCCGGTCATGTCTAAACTCTTTGAGAAGCTACTGGTAAAAAGATTAAATCCCTTAATCGAGAGTCAAAACTTAATCCCAAATCATCAATTCGGTTTTTGTAACCAATTCTCAACAATTTATTAAGTTCACAGAATAACCGGTATAGACGTTACACAAGCGTTTGATAAAGTGTGGTATGAAGGACTTAACCACAAATTAAGACAATAGACAAAAGACATTGCAGACTGGAATGCAAACGGTATAAGCCAACATAAATTAGAATTAGAACATTATGCTGGTTTCTGAAATCGATAAACATAATTTTAGAATACATAAATGGTTAAAAAGTCTATGATACTAAACATCCCTTGGGCAGAAGTCGAGGAGGAACTGCTATCATTATAAAAAATCGGATTTGACATTATGTTCTGAATGAGTATAGCACTGAAGAAATAAAAAGAAAAGAAACCTCTATATGTGTTGAACATGATAAAGAAGTTTAGTCATAGCTTCAATATATTGCCCTACAAATAAAAACATTTCGGCATATCTATAAAACGTTTTTTGAAACTCTGGGTCAACGCTTTATAGTCGCCGAAGACTTTAATGCCAAACATACCTACTGGGGTTCAATAATGACTACTGCAAGGGGACGTCAATTAAAGAATGTTGTTTAGGTAAATCATTATGATGCTGCATCGTGTGGCCATCCAACTTATTGGCCTACTGATCGGAAAAAAATTCTTGACATTCTTGATTTTGCTGTCACGAGTAAAATAAACCGAGAAATGATCGAGGCCAAACCACTCTCAGAATTATCTTCTGACCACTCTACGGTCTTACTACATTACTGGGCTGACCAAAAGTCATATCCTACAATCAACTTCTTAACGAACACATTCACTAACTGGTTGAAATTCAAGATATACATACATCAGTTCGCATATCGACTTGACATCTACACTGGAGACGGCAAACGATATAAATATATTAATGGAAAACTTTAATCTGTTACTGTTCAACGCAGCTATTTCAGCCTAGCCTAAACAAAACAGCAAACATACAATGCACACCATAACATCCGCTGAAATAGAAAAATTGCTAACAGAGAAACGCCGTTTACAACTTTAACCAGACCAAAAATAAACTGCAAAGCCTACTCCAAAAAAACAAAAAAAAGGGTTTTTTGCAAAACAACTTTAAGCAGCTATCTCCCCACTCTGACACAAACTATTCATTATGGAAGGCCACTAAATACCTTAAACGGCCTCAGCAACCAAACCCGCCAATTCGTCTGCCCAACGGTGACTATGGGCTAGAAGTGACGAGGAAAAAGCTAAAGCCTTCGCTGAACATCTTGAAGGTATTTTAACTTCCAACCCTGGATTATCGGTGGTTCAAACAGATGTAGCAATCGCACCTGAGAGGAAATTCAAGATAAAGAAGCCACTATAGTTAAGTTTATTATTGCTCACCAAACTCAATTAAAGAAAGCCCCTGGGTATGATCAAATTACAGGTGAAATGCTTAAAAAATTGCCCGAGTGTGCCTTTGGTCGACTAGCTCAAATTTTCAATTTAATCTATGAATTAGGATGCATTCCCAAGTGCTGGAAATTATCAAGTATAAAAATGATCCCAAAGCCTGGCAAGGATCCTAACAAGGTCTCGCAATATAGACCAATCATCTCGAAAGTCTTCGAAAACACAATTATCGAAAAGATTAAACTGAAACTCTGAAATATCATCCCTAATCATCAATTTGGTTTTAGAGCCGAGCATGGAACCATTGGGCAAGTGCACAGAGTAGTTTCAGAAATAAGATCGGCACACGAGGAAAAGAAGTACTGCTCTGCAGTTTTCTTGGATGTTGCTCAGGCATTCGATATAGTTTGGCACGAGGGTTTACTTTATAAAATTAATTTTAAATTGCCAGAAATTTACCAACTTATGAAGTCATATTTGTCAAATCGCAGATTTTACGTAAAACACAATATGTACCTCTAAATCGGGCGAGAAAAACGTTCTGGCAGGAGTACCACAAGGCAGTGTGCTTCGCCCAACCTTATATTTAATTTTCACTTCTGATCTACCAACATCTTCGAAAATTATGACGTCTACTTTCGCTAATGACACAGCAATCGTATGTACTCATAAAAATCCACAAACAACGTCCAAAACCCTGCAACAACATATAGATGGCATAGAAATCTGGCTAAAAAAATGGAGGATTACGTGTCCGCCGGTCACAATGAACAGACTACAAATCACTCAGGCAAACGAAGCCAAATACCTAGGCGTCCATCTAGACCGACGATTAACGCGAAAATGTATTGAAATGAAACGAGGCCATATCAAATTAAAAATGGATAAAATGCACTGGTTGATGGAGAAATATTCAACCCTTGATTTAGAATACAAGCTTCTCCTGTTAACACAATGATTAAACCAATCTGGTCGTATGGCTGTCAATTATGGCAATCAACTTCTAATTCAAATATGTATTGACATTTTGTTCAAAAAGAATACAGCCAAAAATTCTCAGAATGATTACAGGGGCACCCTGGTTTGTAAAAAAAAAAAAAAAAAAATAAGAAATCTTCTACCAATGCAGTTTGCTAAAATATTGGAATCTTACTTGAAAGATAGATTCTTCAGGATTAAGTTAGATGATACCTTTTCTGAATTGAAAGAAATCAACGCAGGAGTTCCACAGAGCAGTGTATTAGGGCCGGTTTCATACCTACTGTGCACTTATGATCTTCCTGCATTAGAAAACAACACAGTGTCGACTTTGCAGATGAGACGGCGATCTTAGCTGTTGACAAAAGCAATGAAGAGTCAACAAAGAAGTTACAATCAGCAATAACTCAAATTTATAAATGGACAAAAAGATGGCGAATAAAACTAAATTAAACTAAATCAGTTCATTCAACTTTACAAACAGGCGATTCCAACATATCCCGATTACCATAAATCGATAAATAGTACCGTATGCGAACACAGCTAAATATCCCGGCATAACCCTTGATGCTAAACTGCAATGGAAAACACATGTCAAGAAGAAAAATGAAGAACTAAGACTTAAATACAGAAAGATGTATTGGCTGATGAGAAGGTAACTCTTCTTTATCAACATACAACAAGCTCCTACGTTATAAGCAAATATGAAACCGGTTTGGACTTATGGTATTCAATTTTGGGGTTATTCCAAACAGATCAACGGAAATAGCATGCAAAATTTTCAGAATAACAATGATCTCCATAGGGACCTTAAATGAACCTCATCGTAAATGAAATTCAGGATCAGCTCCTAAGCAACACGAATTTAGTACGCAGGCTTAAAAGAACCAAATCTTTTAAGCTGATGAGCCAAAGATTAATATAAATTAGTAAATTAAGTTAGAAATAAATTGCTCATTAGTCTAGCCCAGAAGACTAGATTGTAATTACATAAAATAAATAAATAAAATATAAAATACATTTTTAATAAAAAAAAACAAACATATATGTACCTACATAATACAGAAATATTTTTAATTTTAAGGTTCGTAAATTATTTTGGTAAAAAGAAAATATTTACGCAGATTTGTGCAATTTTGGTTAATTGCCAGAAAATTTTTATATTTGGGTTACAGATTTCACAATTTAGATGTTTAATAAGAAATACCGATCAGGTAGTCTATAGAACATTGTGATGGACAGTGCTGTACAACTACATAGTCCGCACAAAGCCAGAATTGTTCAAGCTGCTCTGCGTAAGTGTGGCTTTAAACAAATGCCTATTTAGTCTTAAATTTGGCACCTAGCGAAGCGATTACTTCTTATTTCCAAATTTAGAAATATTTGAAGAATGCTGAAAACGCTTATAATTGGAAACACTTTTGTTACGGTTTTCGAAGTAAATTATTACAGGAAGATGTGACAAATGCGATAATGTTGGAGGAGATTACGTTGAAAAATAAAAATATAATTATGTGCAAAATTTGTTTTTTCATATCGATGCTACGATTATATTGAATGCTTCTCATAGATCAATTCAATTTATTATTTATTACTCTGTCTTGGCGTATGGTGACGTAAGAGAAGCGCGGAAGTGTTGAAAGAGAAATCTAACTTTAAAAAAATGGAAATAAATAAAAAACAAAGTGATTTTTGCAATATGAATCGAATTGGTTAAAACTATTATACTAAGCTCAAAAACATTACACTTTATGTAACTAAAAGTATATACCCGTACCTAAGTTATTTATAAGTTATTTATTAATTAAATAGTAGATAGATTGCAAAATTATAATTAATATTTCAAAACATTATGTACAATCAATAAAAATAATTTGATTTAAAATTTCAAGTGTAAAATAATAACGTTAGAAATCGTATATATGAATTTGAATTTGAATACAGCGTTTTCGATTTGTAATTAGTTATACGCCACAAAATTAAATTTTAAAACCTGTAACATCATCAACAAGAATGTAATTAAATCAAAACTAATTAAGTAATTTAATTGCTTTAACAATTACAAGTTTAATTTCACTACCGGCTCAAACAAAAACAAAACTGGATAAAAAGCGAAGAAAAGTTAAAATTGCTAAAAGTTGTTTATAACATTTAAATTTTGATTACACGACTAATTTACCACACAAGCGCCTAACTAATATGCTAATCTATCAAACAAAATGTAAATGTTTACATATGTATTTGTATTTGTAACATATTCACATAGCTCTCTAACTGCACCGAATATGTTCGGTCTAATATATGTACATAATCTAAAAAACAAAAAATCGTAATTAAATTTAATTGATTTTGCAGTTTCGCGAAATCAGTTAGAAATTATCATTAATCAAAATACAATTTACATTTGTGATAAATGATTTTAGTCTGCACGCTGCTGAGCATAACATTAAAAATTTAGTAAACATATATTTATCTATCTACATGACCCGCCGGTATTATGTAGCATTTTGTAATATGATTAGTATGTGAATTCTTCAAAAGGTTGGACAACTACATATTTATTATTGTTAAATATTACGCTTGCTTAATAAATTTAATGTTAACCTTCTTATTTATTTAACATACATAAATGTATATCATAACAAGGTTTAACTAAACTAAACCCAAACAAACATTTTAAATTTAATTCATCAAACCAATTGTACATATCGCACGTGACAAAGAATATAGTGACACAACTGAAAATTTCAAATTTTTTAGGAGAGCAAAAGAAAAAATGCTAATTTCGATTTTACTACACTATTCTCTATGGACGTTAAAAAATAGGAAGATCGGAAAATTAAAACGCCACTATGTCGGGTTATGAAATCGAACATTGCGAATCTTTTGTGCCATTTTTCTATGTCATGTGCGATATGTATACGTCTATTTCGTTTAACTTGAATTGGATTTTACATATTTTCGATAAAAATAAATATTTCTCTGTTTTTGTTTTGAAAATGTGTACAAGTATATTAATCACGACACCGTAAAGAAGAAATTTAGAGAATGATTTTTATGTGCATATGTAAGACACCTCGGCTGATTTAAGATTTGCGAATTAAAATAGAGAATTGAAACAAAACCAAAATAATACAAAACAGTGTTTATGAACCGAACCATAACAAAAATTATGCAGCTTTCCTTTTTTCTTTTTTTGTAAACAGTAAAATATTCTTTAAAGAGCGTTATTGAGTACCTTTTGGCTGTCTCAATTTCTAGTATAATGTCAAAATATAAATCTTAATCTAATCTTCTATATTCTATAATTTTCCATTCGAACAGCCAACAGTATGTAATTTGAAAATTTTGATTTGGATATCGCTGTCACGTTTGCGGTTAGCTTAATTTGATAAACAACAGCAAAAAAATAAAAAACTGACATTCGATATACGACCCAGTTTGTAGGTTTTGTATTTCGTCTTTTGATGTTTTTTTTTTGTTATATCTAATAACAAATAATAACACTTTGTGGAATAATTTTTGAAAGTACTTCTTTAAGAAACCTTACTAATCGCAATGTACAGCTAAATTGATTTATTAACTGTTTTATGTTAAATCGAAATTTTATGGATTTAATTATTTAACTTATCTGCCGGGTTGGTTTTCTAACATTGATTTTCTTGCAATTGAACTTGCTAAATTTATTCCCAAAATACTCCCCTATGGGTTGTGCATCCTTAGAGACACTTAAATATTATTTAAAATACCAATTGCAAAATTCCTAAGAGTGAACCCTTTTTGTGTAGGAAGGGTTAGATGAACGAGGTGAGGCTTAAAAGGGCTGCCGCTGTAATTTTTATAATTACATAAAATAATATTTAAATGTAAATAAATTGTTATAGCGTGTATGAATTAAATAAAACTTAACCCCTTAAGCTAAGATTAGAAGAAAAAAAATCAAAGAAAACTATTTGTCTTATTTTAGTGAAACTTAAAGAATTTTATTAATTATCAATGGAAACAGAGAATTCCAGAGCAATTTGTATTTTGTTATAAAGGTAGATATAAGGAAATGATTATAAAATGTGATGACGAGCGAAACCGATTTTGTGCGATTGAGCATACAAATCGCATGACGTATAAGGTACTTAGTTAAGGAGTAAATGAGCAACGGTTTTTATTTTAGTAACCGCAAAAATAAACATTATATTTTACAAAACTACATACCAGCTGACGCATTTTACTTTTAGTCTAAAACGGCCCCATACACGTTACAATTGGTCGTATTTTTAGTTGTACAGATAATTGGGTAGTTAAATCGTAGACCCCCACAGACGGGTACGATTGCCTATCCGATTATTGTACGACTTATTTTTACAAATTGAAGTACTTTGTTTAAGGATGCCTTGTTGATGAATAAACATAATCCATCAAAGATGTCTGGATGTACGGCAAGTTGTGCAATATATTTTTAGTATGCCATACTACCGAACGATACGATCGCGTCGTAGTGCATGTCGTACTACAGCCCCGGCACCGTACAACGTCAATCCTTTAATCTGCCGAATCAACTGAAGTCATACGACTTTATGCGAGAAACAGATGTGCATAATTATGCATGCTTCAAAATTAGAATCCACCAGTGTCTTTGAAATGAAATACATGTATTCTTCATGAGATGCATAATTATGCAAGTTGTCTCTTGCTACGCATCGGTAGGTTACATTACGTAAAAGTAAACAAATCTAGTAAGGTTTGTGTAATTTTTAATTTTTTTAATTTGTTTACATAAAATATGTTTTGTGTGAGAAGTCCCGAAATGGAGGATACAAATTAATTAACTTGTGACAAAATAAGGCATCATTCATACAAAAAAATTGTACAATAAAATTAAATATGTATCAAATAGGCGTCAAAAAATAAAGAATTACATGCAGCTGATGTGTTTTGAATGCATATCTGCGTGCATCACTGCATGCAGAAATTATGTACATCTGTATCCAGCATTACTGTTTACGTGAAAAAATTAAATGAAAATAATAACGAACCTACTTCGAAAATAAATTTTGAATATTTAAAATTTATTGGCAACATGGATGCGACCTACTTAGTAGAAACAAATTAAACTGAGTTTCCTGATAATTTTAAGAAAAAAAAAAAAAACTGCGCTTGAAAAAAAATATCGATAGAAAAATCGGCAAAATTTTACGTTTTTAGCGCATTTGGCTGCAGCACCATTTGCTACTAGAGTTTTTGACTATTTTTCTTGTATTTTTGTTTTTAAAATTAAACCTCAATTTCCAAATACATACACTCGTGGACAAAATTAACGCATATTTTTTTTTGTACTAAAAAAAAAATCCGCTGGTCGTCAAATGATGTAACATTTATATTTTTATCAGAAGCCACCTTGAATAAAGACTACTGCAAGCCAATCAACTAAATTTTTCAAAAATTCTTAATCATGAGTGCATTATGATTGAAATCCAACGCAACGATCGGCTTTTGTTCCATTGCATATCAATTACATATTTGTAAACGCAGAACCTCTAGTTCTTGTAAATGTGTTCTAAAGCAAACACCTAATATAAAATCCATTGTAATATGGCACCCTTTCATGAGCTGAAGGCGGTTAGAGTCGTCACATTGTATCAGGAAGATTATACTCAAGTATACAAATCGCACGAAAATTAGGAATGAACCAGTCTTCGGTTTTACGAATACTTAAGCGATATCGTGTGAGACCTTAAAGAAAGCCCGGACAAGGACGTAAAAGGTGCACAACCGAGCATGACGACCGATTTTTAAAAATGAATTCGTTACGAGATCGAAAGCGTACTTCTACTCAACTCAAAAATGAATTACTTAGTACGTGCCAATCCAAGTGAATATTAGTGCCAGAACAGTTAGACAAAGATTAAAAGAGGTGAGCCTGACTCCAAAACGGCCCCGTAAAAGTTCCACGGATTCTTCCTCGCCACAAATCCAGCCGTTTAGAATTTCCTCATACTCATGCAAATTGGGGAACTGATCAATGGAACACTGTTTCTTTTCACATGAGATCAAAATTCAATTTTGGAAACCAGATGGACGTAATCTTGTATACAGAAGAGTTGGAGAACGGTACGCACTGTGTAACATGGTGCAAGTTGTAAGCTTTGGTGGAGGTTCAATAATGTTTTGGGGTGGAATCAGTTGGGAGGGCCGTGGAGACTGGTTTGAGGATGAATGCAGAATGGTATGGTCGGAACATCCTTGGCAATCACGTTTTGCCATATGTGAGCTTCATAGATTATGATAATTTTATGTTACTTAATGCATGATAATGCTCCAGTCCACGTAGCTGCAACGGTACGACGATATCTCCAAGATATGGGCCTTGGTGCACTTAAGTGTCTACCAATGAGTTCGGATCTTAATCCGATCGAACACGCCGTATTAGAGCTAGAAATCCCGCACCAGATTCGATAGCAAAGCTGAGAGTTGCAGCGCACCAAGAGTGGAATTTCATTCCGCAACAAATGATACAAAGCATTCTACCCAGAAGGATGGAAGCTATAATAAGAGCACGGGGGAAATACTCATTACTAAATTAATCAAACTAAATTGTAATAAAGCTCGTTTTAATATTTATACACTGTTTTTGAAAATAAAAAAATAGTTCGACACATTTTAACATTTTGCAATTGAAAATTTCCGATTAACAAATTCCATAACGCCACATTTGTGTCTCTTTTGAGAAAAATATGAATTTGGTATAATCTAAACCAGTTCCACTGAAATTGAGAAGCGGGATTTATTTTTTATTACAAAAAAAAATATGCGTTAATTTTGTCCGGGAGTGTATATGAAAATTAATTTAAATTTATTAATTGGTCATGTGTTTTTGCCAATACGATGGAACAAAGGGAATCATCGTTTGCCCTGTAAAAAGGTATAGTTGTTCCGAAAATTCGAATATGGTTCAAGTTTCAGTTGTTTAACCCGTAAAGAGCATCGTGGAAAAAGTTCCATGGAAAGAGTGGTGCGTTCCAGCGGGCCGCAATTTTATGTTAATTATTTTTTATTCAATTAGAACGATACTAAAAATGTCGATTAGGAAGACACTAAAAATTTCAGAAAAAAAATTTAGCGGAGTGGCGATAATTTTTTTTTTTTGACAAATAGAGCGGTCCCACGAACCGATTTTAAAAATTCAGAAATTTACACTCAAAAATTTTATTTGTGAATTTAAGAGTTGACAGGTTTACCTTTTTTTAATGGTCCCGACTGCTACAGTTGCTACTGGCATAATTTGTAGGAATATGACGACGTTAGGTCGAATCATAATTTTGGTGGCGGAAGTGTTATGGTGTGGGGGCTTTTTCTTATTAAACGAAGCTTCCCATCTGCTTTATTTATAACGACACGAATTATTGAATGAACTCCCCGTATGTAGAGGGAACTTTTGGAAGACGTTTTGATAAATTATCTGGATAATAATGCAGACGAAAATTATATTTTTTAACAAAACAATGCTTCGATCCAGGCTTCAAAGAAGACCACACAGTGGTTTCTCGAGAAAAACATTCCTCTTCCTGAATGGCCCAGCTTGCAGTCCTGATTGCAATCCCATCGAAAACTTTTAGGACCTCCGGAAAAGTCTATGGAAATGGACGGCAATATAATTTAATTAAGGATTTGAAAAATATCATCCGTAAATGTTGGGCCAAAATTGATCCAGAAACTCTTAAAAATTTAACAAATCCAACGCCTACTCGAATTTTTGAAGTTACGCAAAAAGGTGGAGGCCACACCAAATATTAAATAAAGTCATATCTGAAAAATTGTTAATTTTGTTTTTTATTTTATGTACTACCAGAAGTGCGTTTAACACTTTACTCTTAGGCCGTGCCCAAATACTGTGATAATACCGTGATAAATAATAATTTGTGACATTTACTTGAGAAATTTTCCCCTTCGCAGACATTTTTTATTTTTACTGCCCGAATTGAATAATAATTTGTACGTGTTAATTTCCACGCCTATTGTTTTTAAATAAAATCAAATGGACAATAATAATAGAAAAACAATTATATTTGTATTATTATCATACTATACAAGCTTTTGTTCAAAGGCGTCATAATTATAGACGGCTCATTTTAGGTTTCCTTCAAAATTCCGAGGTATGCAAAAATTGTTATAAATTATTGTAGTCTTGTAAAAATGCTTCGAATATCGAATACTACATTAATATTATTGGTAAATTCAAGCGACTACATTATACTCCGCGATCCCACAACCTGATTATTGGACAAATATTATGTTTAAATGATGAGGAAACGAAGAAATACCTAAGGATTTCTAGCGATACGTGTCACGAAATCACAGATTTTTTACCACGCAAAACGCATGGGTGGCAACCTGAGATAGAACTCATGGCTTTTTTATTGTGGCTTGCCAGTGGGACGAGTCATAGAATGGTGCATCGAAAAAATTATGCCCCAAGTTATCAAATTCCCAAAAGTAATGCCCTATGCCCTGTTGAGTTTCACGATCAGTACATAAATAGGAAACTGGACTATTCCATACAGTGCCAAGCAATTTGCGATACAGATTATAATTTCCGATGTTTTTATTGGATATCCTGGTTCGGTCCATGACACACGCGTGCTGTATAATAGCCCAATATTTAAACAGAAGCTTTATACTTTACATAATTTTGGGTGATAGTGGTTACCCATGTAGGTTGCAACCGATTCGAATAATAACGCCATTTAAAACCAATAGAAGGATCACTCAAGCACAGCTGAGGTTTAATAATAAACAGAGCAAAGCACGAAATGTCGTAGAATGTGCTTTTGGGCAACTAAAGGTGAAAATCGTTGAAGCTAAATATAGAAAATTCGATTGAAACTGTGGCATCTTGTTGCACGTTTGACAATATTTGTGTAAAAACAAAAGATCATATACCGCTTGACCTTAGTTTAAATCATGAAAATGATATAATAAATTGAAGAGGATGAACATATGTATTCAAAATGGTAGAACCAGCGATGAAATATCGGCGATTCAATATAGGGATCGTATGGTTGATGAATTGTAATAAATTCTTTTTGTAAATATAAAATGAAATACATAGTAATTCAGCCTTTACATTTCCATTATTTTACTTTACAAATAATTATTCAAATCACATGACCTACTACTACTAAAATATTTTACATGGATCTGTCAAAATGTATCATAGAGAATGACCATGATTCAATAATATTACAAGGTATGCTTAACAGCTGAAAGCACTGGAGCGGGACGTCACTCAGAGTCAATTTGGATATTTTTTTGCGAATTGGTTTAGGTTTATAAGAATATTTTTAGGTTTTGGAAATGGGAATAAGTTTCAGCGATTGTACACGATAGAAAAAACACAAATCCCAGCCAAACAGAGTCAACGTTACGAAATATATTACTCAAGGTGACGTCACTAAAAGGAAAAATGGCGATATATCGATTGGTTGGAACATACCTTGTATATTTATTATACCATGGGGAACGACTCTAATAATTTGGATGAGGGTGTTTTATGCCGAAAATTAGTACGTGTGAATATTTAACACGATATTCGGGCACGACCTTAGAATACATACATAATAATAGTGCTTTTATACGAAAGTCGTTCCATTTTATTTACAACCATTTTTATGCATCGCATCTAAAATGTTGATCTGTTCATCAACTACCAACTTGATCGAGCCCAGACTTCCAAAAAAACAAACTCAACATAAAAAATGAAGTTGTTAACTAATATGATTTCCTCTCATGTAATATTTTCCCTTACATGCATAATTTAAATTGCTTTTTTCTCCCATTAAATAGCGAATATAGGTGTTTGCTTATGTGTTATGAATTGAAATGCGGACGAAAAATATTTGTTGTCTAAAAATTGTTGGGGATTCTTGTTTGAATTGAAAGTTATATAAAAAGTGAAAGAGGTAAGAGGCTAATGCTTATTGCTTATGGTTCGCGAGTTGATGAGGAAATAAACAAAAAATCATTTTCACGCATTCGTGGAGCAGTCGCCTCTGCGTAGAACTATGCTTTTTGTTTCTTTGTTTATTGTATATTTCTTTGAACAAATGTAGTGAAACGAGAAGTATATCACTGGGTAGACAAACTAGTACCAATACAGACCGAGCTCTATGCACTAACTACTTATCACTTATTACTTATCAACTTATCATAATTTTTGATAATTTTCTTTGTACCAAAGTGAAATTTGATAAGTATTTAATTGAGTTAAAATAAGTGATACGCACTCAATTATCAAAATTAAGTTGCACCAATTCGCGAAATGATAAATAATAAGTAATATTTTGATAAGCGATAAGTTTGTGGTTTTTGATAAGTTTTTCGAACTTCTGTTGCACCAAAAGTTTTAACTTATCAATAATCGACTACTTTAATGATAACGTATCCAAAGCAAATACGAGTACAAACACATTTTTCAATAAAATTATTTATTATTCACATTTAATCGGTCATAAATGTTTATTGAAATGGTAATTTATTATAAAACAAATATAATAATAAGAAACCTGTGTGTTTAAAAAAATGTGAGTTAGGCCATTATGGTTCTGACTTCTGAGCTCTTCATATAGGGTTAGTGAACAAAAACTGAAATTTATTAAATGAAAAAATAATTTTTATTAAAAAATGCGTTGGTTCAAAAGATTATTCGAGGATGAAAATGAAAGAAGAAATCATGTAGTGAAAGCCAGAACCAATTATTCTCTGAACTTGGAAGTGGTAGAAAATTTTCGTTTGTCGGCAAGCAAATTTGCACCATGGAAGCGACCGAAACTACGTGTTGAGTCCTCTACAGCAGCTACTAACAACACTGCATTGGTTAGGAAATGGCGCGCAATATCATGGGATTGCCAATATGCACGGAATTAATAAATCGACTGCGTGTAGGGTCATTCATCGAGTAGCAGATACCATCATTGATAACATGATGGCAGAAACCGGGTGTTGGCCCGAAAATGGTCAGGATATCCCACTGAAGTTTCTTAAGATGGGTGGTTTCTCTTAGGTAGCTGGTTGCATCGATGGAACAATGATTAATATAGATGTACCTATACGGTCAATGAAGAACACTTTGTGAATCGACATGGAAAACATTCACTGAATGCAATGATGATGTGTGGCCCAGACCTCAGCTTTTATGCAGTAAATTCAAATTGGCCAGGTAGTGTCCATGACTCCAGAGTATTGCAATAGGGCCATATTCATTACAATATTTTTGATTTCAGACTCAGATTTTTTATCATAAACTTCACACTACTCAATTTTAAAATTATCCAAAAAAATTTAAATTCTGTGAAATGAAGAAAACTTTACAATTGGATCATATAACATTGGTGGCCAAGCCAAATTAGTATTTTTGACAAATTTTGAAAATAATTACAGCAATAAAACTCCGATTAGAAAAAAAAGTTAACTGGGCAACGCTGTGATTATTTATGTATCCAGACGTTACAGAATATATCACTTGAAAATGGATATGAGGACCATCGCAATAGTTATTCCATCTTGAGGCATGCGACTGGCGAGCCGCAAAAAAGTTGACTTTTTTTCTAATTGGAGTTTTATTACTGTAATTATTTTCAAAATTTGTCAAAAATACTAATTTGGCTTGGCCACCAATTTATAGACTCACACTTAGGCCAAGCTATCCCAAAATATGTACTAGTTTCTGTGAAAACCTGTAGAATGGGCGGGGCGGTGTAGTTTATTTTACAAATTGCAAAATGTTGAAAGTGTGTAACCAGAACCGAATTTCGTTACTCGTTAGTGTTAGGTTTCAGCTAGTAGACCAAATTCTGTGAGATATAGTAAAACTCACCACATTTGGATCAGGTTCGCCATAACCGATATTTTTTTTTTTCATGTAATGTTAGCCGTGAAGCGTAGACGCCAAATGTAATCGTGAAATGTAGTCGTGAAGTGGAGTCGCAAAATGTAGTCGCCAAGTATAGTCGCAATGTGTAGTCACAAAGGGTAGTTGCAAAGTGTAGTCGCGAAGTGTAGTTGCGAAGTGTAGTCGTCAAGTGTAGTCGCGAAGAGTAGTCCCTAAGTGAAATCGCGGAGTGTAGTCGTCAAGTTTAGTCGCCAAGTTTAGTCGTCAAATGTAGTCGCCAAGTGTAGTCGCAAAATGTAGTCGCGAAGTGTAGTAACTAAGTGAAGCCGCGATATGTAGTCGCGAAGTGCAGTCACTAAGTGAAGTGTCGCAAAGTGTAGCCGCCAAATGTAGTCGCCAAGTGTAGTCGCCAAGTATAGCCGCCAAATTTAGCACAAATTCTAATCTGCGTAACCTTTCTTAGTTTTAGTTTATATTTATTATTTTTTATTTAGCTGGGGTTAGGTTTTATATTTATCTACTTTTTAGATATTGTCAGCATTTTTTATCAAAAACTTCAAACTACTCAATTTTAAAATTATCCAAAAAATTTTTAGTTCTATGAAATTTACAAAAGTTTACAACTGAATCATATAGACTCACACTTGGGCCAAGCTATCCCAAAATGTGGATAACTTCCTGTGAAAATCTGTGTGATGGGCGGTGTAATTTCTTTCAAAAATTGCCAAGTGTTCAAAGTGTGTAACCGGAGTCGTAATTCGTTAGCACTAAGTAGGCTTCAGCTAGTATAGACCAAATCCTGTGAGATGTAGTAAAGTTTCCCACATTTGGATCAGATTCGTCATATAGGCTTTTTTTTAAATATAATGTAACTCTTCCAGTCGATTTAATTTCCTTTGAAGTAAAAGCTATAATACCACAATAACAAAAAGAACACCCAATCGTGACAAATTTCTTATTGCCATCACCGGGAATCAAACCCGCACCCCCAAGTTGCAAAACAAAGATCTACCCCTTGTACCACCGAGGGCGACAAACTGCCCTGGCTATCCGAAAAATGGCCAAGACCGTGTGAAGCGTGAACATTTCTAGGTAGGTATGAATATCCTCAATCGTCAAAAAAGATTTTATTATTTGCGTGAAACTCATGTACATATTACCAATATAATATTTCAAAATTCAGGGTCTTCAGAACATTCTATTCCTTGGTTGCGATGAACGCCTAATAAACTCTAAAACGATTTCAAATTTTGGTCTGTGCTGCCGTGTCGACAGAGTAAAGTACGCATTATCAATTTAGTATTTAAAAATTACCTATAAGGAAATAAAGAATTTCGGAATTTTGGTATAATTTCAGGCAAGGTATTAAGTTCGTATATCGAAAAAAAAAATTGTTATGATTTTAGTTACGTAAGATTTTATAGTGAACTGCGCACATCTTGCGAGGGGAATATGTAATTTATATGTATACAATAATCATAAAAAATCTAACATTGTTTTATAATAACAACAAATTCACATCCAGCATATTGCATATATTGTACAATATATATCTACATGGTTGGTTATGTTGAGAGAAATGTATACTCGATTTGTTTGTATTGTATAAAAATGTAAATACAAATTTTGTACCGATTTGCGGTATTAATGTAATTAACCGGAAAATGTAAATGTATATTTTATACAGGTAGGATAAAAATACATATTAGGTAACATTCTATGTATTATACAAAACGTATATGGCAGAGACAAACTTAAATTTGTTAGGAGTTTTTTTTTTTATTTTTACAATCGATTTACTTTATTGCTGAGACCTTGCGCCAAAACGGAAAAATATAATTTGGTGAAAATTTTGATTTTCAGTGGTTGATAACAACGGTACATAACATTATCCTTTTTTGCACATTTTGTATTTATTGCATATACATATTTAGTAAAGGTTAACAAATGATAATTTTTGTTATTCAGGGAAATTACGTAGGCGAGAATTTAATTAATGCAGAATGGTCCGAATAAATCTGTTTTTTTAGTGAGATTCCACCGTAAATCACCATTAAGCAATTCCTAAATCCAAAATTATTACGTTAACCCTATCGTGAACTTATTTTTAATAACCGTTTAATTTTCCAAGAAGGTGAATCGCATTCACAAAAAGTACAAAGCAAAAAAAATAATCCAATCGGAAAAGGAAACAAGTTTTCACAATACTCAAGAAAGTGACACTGAACTTTATATACCATACACAGAGACACGCAAAAATACAAAGCACAATTCTATTTTTAATCAAAATGCAATAATAAAAAATAATCGAATGGATTTTTTTACTTTTTATTAATGAATTTTGTTTTTTGAAAGAAGGTCAAATGAAATCTTCTTATGATGACTTGCTTTATAACAACAAAAACATCTTACAATCGTTATTTCTACTTATCGCTGTTTATTTTACGTTAGCTTAAAGCGGAGGGCGAAACAAACACGGTTATTTTTTTTTTGATGCAAAAATCGTTTAAAATTAATTTTTATGTAGGTAAGCTTTTCATAAAAAAATGTGTAAGCGTATTTGGTGCTGTCGTCGAGATACGAAAAGGCAAAAAAATGGATAATAAAATGACCAAAACAAAAATTACCGAATCTAGAGTAAATTCTATGTTTGCTTTATTCGACCTGGTCGCTATACTTGCAGAGGGTTTAAACCTTACCTTATAACAAACCATGAAACCACGAGTTATAGTTTAGATAATTTTATTATGGTAGATACATACTGCAATATACAACATACATACTAGCATGCAATTCCAGAGTTCATCAACATTAGGCTATTAGTATTTCTATATATGTAATAACATAACAAATAAAGTAATTTTCCATTTAATAACCTAAAGCATATTTAATTATAAATGAATCACGTGATTAATGCTTATAACGTTATAACATATATTAAAGAAAATCACTCATATGTCTCGTGACAAAAGCAAAAATATTTTTTGAAAGAAAATCGCGTGCTAAGTCTGCGTTCTGGAAATAAAACATTTTTCATAAAAACAGTATGTTCAACAGATTTGTTTCTGTGTGGCAGCTATTCTTAATATAAACTGTACAAGATCTTATATTCCCCGAAGTTCTCTTCGAAAATGGAAAAGAAAACTAGTTTAACCTGTTTATAGAAAATGAGTAACTTGAGTATTCGATTTGTTCGAGCCGCTGTTTAAAAAATCCAATAATTTAGAAATATCAGCTCTCTGGTAGTCACACTAGTTCATTGGAAAGAAATTAGAAGCACAATTTCTGCTAATTGTGGTATCTAATCCTTTTTGGCAACTTTTAATATGGAAAATTCATTAATATCAATTTTGTAACCCTCTGGTTTGTGCCCTTTTTGGCTGGTTGGTTATTTGGTTTGTTTGACTGTAATATCTTCTGGCCACTTATATTAAGCCTCCGCGGCTGCACTGGGACGATTTCGTCTCAGGCGAAATTTCCATTGGGAATTCCCGAAAAACCAAAAAGGGGCTGTGCCTGGCTCCCTTCTCTAAACAAAACTTAGTACAGATATATTCCTGCAAGCGTTGTTTGCACGCTCTCCGCCAGTTAGTTCCTGAGCAATAGCGGCATAAAGTGGTCAACCGGACGAAAACGTCCCAGTGCGACCGGCGTGTACGTTTAAGTTCAAATTCAAGAATGGGGTGGTTTTTTGTCAAAACCTGCTAAAATTCTCTCTAGAAAGCCTGCTTGTTTGTTGATAACAAGATAGATATAATATCAACCTTTAAGTGTATTAGTCACTAAGAAAAACCATATAAAAAATGTAAATTTAATCGTGTATCACTCGCACCACTCAATGTGTATACCACACACACTACTAACGCCGACTGATATTTTAGCATTTTCACTCGCTATATTGATCAATTTATATACCAAATGTCAAAAACATGCTTTTTATTCTTCATAATGACATTTCTGCAGTGAAAATGAAGTATTTTTCGTAAAAATCCTCCATTTTCGTTGAAATTATGCATTTTCAAGTGGTCAATTATACTTTTTTCGCAGACTCAACATTAGGGTGTCCAGAAGGGTTCAAGAGTGTTCATGAATTTTTTTTTAGATTTTTAAAAGCGATTTAACATGTTGAACACTGTAGTACGTGGATGTTTTCGACCCAGTGCGACCACGGAAACATCGAAATTATAGTGCGACCGCTGAGAGATAAGATTTTGTTAGCTAGTCTCTCCGTCTAGTGACCAAAATATAAATTCACATTTATTTTCTCGTATGCACATGTTAGTGAATTTTTTGGGGCATCTGATAATCTCCGGAACTTCATTGAAACTACCGACGGACCATTGAAGATGTTTTAGGCCAGCGGATTTTCGGGTAAATTGTCGGGTAACTTCATGCGCTCATCATGAATTTAATCTGTCGCAATGAAGATGTTTATATCTTCTTGTTCACACAGTATAACCGCCTCATTCGACGTTTTTTTCTTGCTGAGCATATTAATTACGACAACAGGAAGATGAGAATTCAAATCATCCTAGAGTCTTGTTTGTATTACAAATTTAAACAGGATGGTTAGGAGGCTTTCAATATTCATTTATCATTATCTAAACGCATTTGTATATCTAATGAGATGCAATGGGGCTGTCGCTTAAACCCTCGCGTTGACGATTTAATAAAATTCCAATATTGTTACAAACTAGAACGTTCTTGAAAAATTAGTGTTTTTTGATACTAAAATAAAGAACTCCCCATAGCCGCTTAGCATTGTTTCTCTCTGCGCAGGGATGAAAAAAAAATTAAGTAGCATCCTTTTGTTATCCTACTGTAGTAAATACAAATTTTACATGAAAGAACGCTAAAAGGACTTCGATTAAACATCGCCAAACAATTCACAGAAACGAGCTTCTTTTGTATGAACGTCGGCCGTGTCGGTAGAAAGATCTTGTATAATTTGAAATATTTTTTAGTAAGGAAGCAAACGAAAGTAGCTAAAATGATTTTTATTTTATTTTTCTCAATCATTTAAAAGGTTTAT
This sequence comes from Tipula helvola, assembly GCA_963556165.1. Taxonomy (NCBI): domain Eukaryota; kingdom Metazoa; phylum Arthropoda; class Insecta; order Diptera; family Tipulidae; genus Tipula; species Tipula helvola. The sequence goes on from OY744482.1 coordinate 50,578,322, forward strand.
TTGTTAGATTATTTCTTAGGATCGCTCGTTCGCGAAGCAAACTTACTCTTTCAGTTCAAGGATCCATAACCAATCTTTAGATTTGTAGTTGTTCCACAACAAACCAAGCACAATATGCCTTTTAAATGACGATGATATTAATAAAATAGAAATCATTTTAGCTACTTTCACCATAAACGTGTTATGTTAATGGCCGCCTCTTGGATCATAATGTCTAAGGTGTAAGGTCGTTTAAGTGCACTTTTCATTGGCAGCTTCAATAATCTCACAAAATTTCCATTAAATTATCGGTCGTTCGTTACGGATTTTACAAGAGACATAATAAATTTTGCGAAAGTATTAAAATCGAAAGTTTAGAATAAATTATGAGGTCTCATTGGGGTCTCAAACTATGCGGCTAAACCGCCATATTATCAGAATCAATGGCTCCGGACTACCGATACTGTTATTATCGTTGGTGCAAACACTATATGTATAGTTGGTTGTTGTAGATAAAATTCACTTATAATTTGTGACTGTCGCGGAAAGTGACTCGATATAGGGAGACATTTTTGTTACTTTTTTAACTTAAATTCCTCAAATAGCAACACGTTTACAAGTATATAGAGACTTTGCTCAATTTTATGGATTTTGAATACTGTAGAAGTCCTTACTGAAGAGTTAGTTATGGTCTTATACAAATTTAGATTCGTCCGAATCCGATTTATTAAATCGCAGAGTGCCAATGCTATAAGATTCGTATGGGTGTTACGAAAATAAAACCGGAAAAATAATAATCAGTCGAAATGTTCAGTTTTTCCAAACAGGCCAAAATTGGAAACTGAATTTGATGTTCCTATGCATGTGAATTGAATGAATCGAAGGACTCAATTTGCAGAAATGAGGAAAAACTTTTAGATGTTAACGAACATTTTTTGGCTAATGATGCAATAAGGCTAAATGCAGTCTCATTAAGAGATAGTGGTGCATCGTGTTCTGATAGTAACGATACTCCGACCTAACTGTTGGAAATGAGGAACTTATGGGCCTACCTACGAAGATCCGATAGTGCAAATAAAGGTAAATGGATATCAGTTAAAGAATTTTTTTCTGTTAAACAAGAATCGGATGAACCAATTACATCTAATGAAGCTATAGGAAATCAAAACAAAAAGGAATGGGTTAAAACAATAGAAAAATTGAATTACCTACATGAAAATAAAACGTGGGAACTAGTTATTATATCCATTAATAGAAAACCCATCGGTTGTAAGTGTGGGTGTATAAAATTAAGAAAACCGAGAAAGATGAAATAACTCGATTTAAGGCCAGGTTAGTCGCTCAAGGTTTTACAAGAAATACGGTTTCGATTACGATGAAGTTTTTGCTCCAATGGCACGGGATACGACATTTAGAATTTTATTAACAGTTGCCGCAAAATGAGGTTTGCAAATTTATCACTATGATGCAAAAACTGCATTTCTGCATGGTGATTTAAGGGAAGAAATATACATGAAGCAACCACCTGGTTTCATTACTGAAGGAAATGAACTTAAACAGAGTTTATATGGCATAAAACAATCAGCACGAATTTGGAACCAGGCATAGTACCTGGTTTCACACAAAATAAAAATGGTCAATGTTTATACAAACAAAATGAAGACGATAATATTTGTTATGCAATAATTTATGTTGATGATTTGCTAGTCACGAGTAAAAATAATAATTTGATTAAGAAAGCCCTTGAGCTGTTGATTAAAAGTCTCGATTGTCGCTAAGTCCTAAAAATTCATGTTTTTGAGATATAGCACACACACACACACACACACACTTATGTACACAGACATAATAGTAGCTTTATGCTATGCTAAAAGAGGTTCGATAATCCTAACTTCTAAAGGCTATAACATAACCCAAAGTTTCGGAGATTTTGACAGAGGGCCATTTTTCATAAGAGAGTTCGGGGTAAAGGCATTAACCCAAAATTTAATTAACAAAATTTAGGAGAAGTCAAATCATACTTTGGCATATAAGTGATTAGAAACGAAGATGAAATGTTTTCCATTAGTCAATCAGTTCATATTAACAAAGTGTTAAAGGAATTCGGAATGGAAAATTCATGTTCCCGAAATACCACTGAATGCTAATTACGGAAAAGGTGACGAATCTAAATTATTCCGAGATAACAACAACTATCATAAACTAATTGGAAGTCTGTTGTACAGTACATATCAACAAATACCAGGCCAGATAGCGCCGCAAGCGTAGCTAAAGCGAGGCAAAACAAATTTTAAAGATTTGAAAAAATCAATTGATTTAAAATTAAATTTGTTCCTCAACTATAATAAAAGTGAGCTGATTGAGATTTCCGATGCTAATTTTGCGGAGTGCATAGAATAACGCGAAAATCAAATGGTGGTTTTGTATTCAAAACTTATGGTGCAACAGTCAGTTGGAGAAACAAAAAGCAGGATGTAGTGGCTGTATCTTCCATGGAGTCCGAGTTCATTGCTTTATGTGACATAGTTAAGGAGGTGAAATGGTTCAGGCGAGTACTTAGCAATTTTGATAATGAGATGAAGGTCCCACCATTGTGCAAGAAGATAACCAAAGTTGTCTAAAGTTTGCCAAATAAGAAAAATTCTCTGACCATTCCAAACATATTGACACAAAGGCATGTTCAGTGAAGGACAATATCGACAAAGACTGACTGATGAACTTATTGTGGACATGATGACCAAACCGTTACCAAAATCAAAAATACATAAATTTAGAGAAGCAACTAGCTTCAACAAAAAAATGAGGATTTAAAAGAGGAGAATGAAATAATATATTAGAAACGAAATAATGCTTCACATTTCGAGGTTCTGGAATGACAAAAATTTGCAAATATGTACAAAAGAATAACACCTTTTATTAAATACTGGTTTTGGATTATTGGTTTATTTTTATCGATACAAAAGGCAAACAATTACGTCGATTTTCTTAGTACAGAAATCTTTAAGATCAAAGATTGTGAAAACCTTTGTGCTTATGGAAAAGGAAACATACTCGTAATAAGAATTTTCATTTGAAACCACACAAAATAGGCAAACAATTAATTGATCTATTCAAGCTCATACATCAAAACGGTGTTTGGTATTTGTTAAACTTGCTTACAAAAACGGTGTGTGGTATTTGTTAAATTGGAAGAAACTATTAAGAATAGCAACAAGCAAATTTTTTTTAAATCAAATTAAGGAAAAATCTTCTCACATTGAGAAAGGGAAGAAAATGCAACATTGAACTTCACACACAATAACAAAATTGAATAACACACCCAAAACAATGATAATTTTTTAATAAAAATTCAATGTCAACCGAAAAACAAGATTTTCCATTTTTTGTTTTGTGTCTTCTTAATATTCACTTAAGTTATTATTGTCTTGTATATTCGTGTATAAATTTTTATTCGATGGAAATGAACGTTGGGAAAAATAAAACACTTGTATTAAATTTTTGAAATGAAAATTGTTTTGTAGTATAATATAACCATATTACGTAAATATTCGAGTATGTAACTATATGCATAGTCACTAAATTATTTATTTTCCCAATTTTCATATTTTTGCTGAGCTCGCGAATGATACCATCATTATATTTTTGGTGTAAGCTTTCACTTTAGTTTTTTTGGAAGAAATATACAAATAAACAAGCTCAACACTATTCATAATATGTAAATTTCCAGAATGAACGAGTAGGTACATAAATATTATTTTGTCTCCACTTTATGCTGTTTTTCTTGTATGTACATATAATTTATAAAAACAAATTATGTATGTTTACATAATTTGTAATACATAAACAGTATACTGATTAGTATTTATGATATGTATGTTACAGGAAGTGCACATCCTTTTATAAATAGACGTGACTGTGGTAATATTCCTTTTCAAATTTAATTCTACTTCCTGATATAAATTCCGAAGATTTCTTAAATCTTAATTTAGCTAAAAAATGAACAAAAATAAAATAAAAGGATGTTATTTCATTTCGAATAAAGCAAAAAACTTTCATCAAAAGAAGTATTTCGAGATACACATGAAATTTTTGTGAAGGCGGATCTCCTTTTATTTACAAACATACGTACATATTTATATATTAAACCAAACAAAAAATGAAAAATGAAAACAATTTATGTTTAAAATTATTTTTTGCTTTATACTTTATATGCTAAGCAACATATTGGTGAAATTTGTACAAAAAAACATTTTTTTTTTTTTGTAAATTTACATAAAATTTAAAACATTTTTGTTTTGTTAAAAAGAAAACTAAAATTACCTTTTAATTTTGACAAAAATTCCAAAAATCCTATATATACCTTTCTTTAGAATTTCTTTTATGTCTTTCAAAGACATTTTGATATCTACAAATGAAAAAAGCTCTTTTAATTGAATATATCATTGCTCTATAGTATTTTCATTAGTAATAAATAAAATTTCAAAAATCTCAGCAAAAGCGCCAAAAACACCCACACAATTATACAAAACATCTCAAACCACTGCACCACCTAACCGTTTTTGTATTCTCATAAACAATCCAAACAAAGCTTTTCTTAAGTACAAAAACAGAAATTAATTTATAATTTTTCAACAATTGTTTCATAGCAATATATAAAATATATACAAACGTATGTTAAAGAAAAAAAACCGCTATAAAATGACTTAAATTATTTTCTTTCTAATATATAGGTTAATCGTAATACAACAACAATTACAACGGCAACAGTATAAACAAAAAATTTAAATCTTGTGTATGCTGTAAGAAAAATGAAAGAATTCAATTCCATTCTTGAACTAAAATACAAAAGAAAGTTTTATAATATAAGAAACTTTATAGAGACGACGTACGTCGAGACTACAAATAAAATTAAATAAAATCGCAATGCTGCTAATTGTTAGCATGTAGTTATTTTGTGATCGATTTAAAATAAATTTTGGAGAATCATTTGTTATGAGTACGCTTAGGATTTTTAGGTTCTAAAAAATCAAAACTAAAATTGCAAAATATTTGGGGTCAAATTTAAAAAAAAACTCCAAAACTAAAAATTATCATAAGAGCATTTCAATTCACTCATTAAAAAAAAAATATCTACAAGATGTCGGCTGTACAGTAGGACAAACTAACTCTACTGTATTATAAAGGGCTGGAGAGGTAGTCCAAAAATGGTTCCATATTTTGAAACAGTTAAAAATTTGGGCACATAAACGGTTCCTACCTCTAAAGTAGGGAATGCAATAATTGGAATAAATTGTTTATGCAATACCGATTTTACAGGTAATTTACTGACTAATTTGTATAAAATTAAAATTAAATGCAATTTAGTCATAAATTCATTCATCCTATAGTGTGTCTAATTAAAAATAAAAAAATTAAATTAAATAAAATAATTAAAACAAAATTGATTTCCAATTTTTATTTCAAACCGCCAGAAAATTTTTGAAATTTTATCTGTATACTCTCATTTGAGCGTGACCGTGTTTTCTAAAAAAAATGTTTTGTCAATTAGGTCAGATAAGCCACAACGAACACAAGTGTACTAGAAAACGGGCAATTAAAATTAAATTACCGGAAGTTCGATACATCCTTACTTCTCACTTTTCAGGGTCCCACTGTGTACTCCATACTTGTCACTGTTCACTTTCCACTTCTCACTATCCACTTCCCATTCTCCACTTTTCTATTTCCACTTCGCACTTTGTATTTTTCACTTTCCACTTTTTCCTTTCGACTTCCACTTTTCACTTCCTACTTGTCACTTTTTCTTATCACTTTTTCTTATCACTTTTCACATGGCAGTTTCGATACCTTACTTTTCACTTCTCACTTTCTATGTTTCAGTTTCCACTTCCCCCTTCCCAATTTTAACTTCTCAAGCTTGAAAGCCACTTCTTTCCTTCCACTTTTTTTCACGTTTTACATTCTACTTAATACTTTTCACTTCTCACTTCTACTTTTCCATATCTTCTTTCCACTTCTCGCTTCTCACTTTCGACGTCTCACTCCTCACATTTTTATTTCTTCTTCTTCCGCTAGCGCTACATCTCATGAAGGGTTTTGGCGGCTTCAATGATGCTCTTTCAAATAGATTGAGCTGCCGCATGAAAACGTCAGACACAGCGACTTATGCCCGATTTCAGAACAAATCAATGCTATCTGATTATATTTCTTTTTTACATGAACATTTTAAAGGGAGAATTAAATTTTTATTTGAGCGATATTGGAAAGTCAAATATTTAATTCTCCCTTTAAAATGTTCATGTAAAAAAGAAAATCAGATAGCATTGATTTTGAATTATGAAACAAATTGCAATTTCATAAAAGAAGAAAGAGAGGAAATATTATTTAACTAACGAATTGCTGTTTTGTTCTGAAATCGAGCATAAGTGTGTTTACGATCTCTTTTTATTTATTTATGATTAGACAACATACATTTTATCATAATTTTCTTTTTCGGCTGCATTTTCATACATAACACTACCACACGCAAAAACTGATATACGCTGTTTAAACGGAGAAACAAGCTTCAACTTGATTGTAGTTATGCATGCAAGCGAGAAATTTATGTGAGAAAAAATAATGTTATTTGTGTTTCTTCGACCAAAACAAGGTTTTAGAGAATTGAAGCTCTTTTTTCTGATTGTGATTTAGGTTTATTGTTCAATAAAAAGTACGGTGGGCTCAATTCTAATCGAGCTACCGAGTTTTTCCTTAGGACTACGTAAAGCCTCGAATGATAAATTTAAACAAATACAATTTGCATTATGAATAAAAGTGAACTACGATACAGCTTCTCGAAGGCCACATATTAATATATTCGGCGCTTACTGTACGCTATCCTAAAATCTTCAGCGGTGGTTTTGATTAAACCGTCTTGGGACGCCTTTATCTATGGTTGTGTCCGCCTCCAGTTTCCTATTTTTTAAACGCTTGAATTTAGGGTAATTGTAAATATTAACAAATTGTTATCTTTACATTTAAAACTTGGATTCTCCTTACTCCAAATCACTTGGAGTAAGGAGAATCCAAGTTTTAAACACACTTGTGGACGTATTAGTTCCACTTTTTCATTCCCTAAAAACTTGAATATCAAAGCACTTTGAAAAGTTTACATTTTTTCACGGAGTGTTAGAGAAATCACGGAATTATTAACCTAAAATGACAGCCTTCGTACATGGATACACGTCTTTTGTCAAAACTCAATATTTAAACAAATCGCACAGTTTAAAATGATCAAGTGATCAAACATCAAGATTTTCTTAATTTGTTTGAAATTAGTGTTCCAACAACAACTTTACCTTTTTGATTGTGTTTATTTTATAGAAAATCTAGGGTCGATCGGTTATGAACAAATCAAAATTGTACTTTCGATGCATAAAAATGGTTGTAAGGGAAACACAATTTCCAAAAGGGACTGGCCTTCATACTTGGATAAACGTCTAAAAAAATATCTAAATGAACCAACAGTTTTGAGCAAAACAATAGCATCTCGAGTAATATTAAAAAAAAGATTATTCACAATAAATTTCGAATATGCCCGAAAAACTTCGAATAAACAGATCTTCGGGAAATTTAGATCAATCCAAAACCCTCAAAATCTTGAATTTTGAGAAATTCATCTATATCATTTAACTCAAAAGGAAAGCTTAATTCAATTCTAAGCTAAACTCAAGCTAAAAAATAATAAAATCTCCAACAAGTTTTAATAATAAACATCAAGTACCTAAACCTGAAATAAAACCCTCGAAAATTCCATAAAATATCGAAAATCTTGATGTATCACTTTAACACGTTCGCAACTCATATGTTTTTTTTTGTGTACCAAAAAAAACTCGTGTTAAAATAAAATGCCACGAATATGGGCGACGACTGAGATCTCAGTCAAACTACTTGACCCAAGTATGTGTTAGATACTTCTAGAAATAGAGCCGCATCGCAAATAATCGTAACAAAAATTACTAAAAATTACTAAATTACTTTTTTATTTTATAAAAAATTGCGTCACACATGTGTCTCGAATAAACTAAAATTGATGCCCGTGCTATTTCATCCGTCAGAAAAATAAGGAACAACTCTGATACCACATCATCGTCGTCTGAATCTAAGGATGAAGGAGATCGGCCAGAAAAGCCCTTAACTCCATCGATTTTTGGAGCTATCAAAAAAATTAGCTCACTACCGTCGTAAAAGGCGTTCTGGCAAAGACGGAGATAAAGATGAGCTGAGTTTGTATTTGGCAAATTCAGTTTTCCCACTAAAATCGAACCCTATAAATCAGTGGGAAGAAAAAAAAAACGTTTTCCTTCACTTGTACCACCTCGCCAAGGAATACCTGCTAATACCCGTTACCTCCGTACCATCAGAAAGATAATATTATAAAGCTGGACAGACTTATGTTAAATACATTAACTTTACATTATAATAAATTTACATAAATGCTTTATTGGTCCCTTACTATTAAAAAACTTATATTAGAAATCGGTTATATAAATCGTGGTTTTAAATTGTACTCGATACTGAAGAGTATCGATACTTTTATTACGATACAAATATTGGTGTTAGCCACGATAGCTTGGCAGATTTGCGATTGTCTTGTCGAGAGTATGAACGAGAGTATTCACGAAAAAGGGGTCACTTCGATTTACACGGATAAATAAAATACTTTAATTAAACGAAAAGCAGATTACTTTTATTTCACTTGATATTTATTATTATTTGTTATTATTTCTTCAAAAATGATTATGATTACACGAGATTATTATCGATGATGTTTTTATTTCTATTTTGTTAAGATGGCCACTGTTTTGATACACGTTGTTGGTTTTTTGACGATTGATGACGAGAAGAGAAGACCGACTAAAAACACGTCGTGTAGCTTGACGTTTTTCCTTTTGTTTTTGGTGTTGCCTGACGAAGGGAAATTGGTTACTTTGATGTGTTCGCCACCAGGCCTTGCACCGGTCGTGTATTCAGTGGTGGCGCCAACAATTGGTATCGATACTTTTATTACGATACTAGTAATGAGTAAAGTATCGGTACTTTCGTTTCGATACCACATCCCTGCTCCAAATGTGACCGTATTTTTGCATATATGTAATTGGTAATTAGGTCAGTTAAGCCACAAAACCCTGGAAAACGAGCAAAAGTAAAAATTTCACAGTACACTTTTAAGACGGTTTAAGAGTATAATTACATTTTTTATGGTTTTATAGGTCAGATTACTCTTGTTTGATTAATTTAAATTTCGAAGAATTCCTTTACATACATTTTCAAAATTTTTGAGTAATCAGATAAATGTCTCACTGGACGAGAATTATTTCAGAGAATATGTGATTAAGCGAAAATATTTAAATATATGTGGTAACATAATATAGTGTGGCAACAAATTTTTGATTTGGATTTCCCAAAAAACATATTTTTTTTTTACCTAAGAATCCAAGCCTAACTGATAAGTAATTCTAGAATTTTTTGTCCAATAAGATAATTGTGATTATAGTACAGAAAATGTACATTATACTAATGATGATAAACATTAATTTATAATACGTTATTTTCATATTATAATCAAAATAAAAGAATAAAATGTCTAATTTTGCAATGTAATAAAACTGGTAGTTAAGCGCTGCCGGACAACCTACCGCACACAGGTTATTGGTCTAATTTTTATTATGGGAAAGTTGCTAGAAAATCGATACTCCATTTACTTGTTTTGTATTTTAAGTTTTTTATTTATTTTTTGTGTGCTACAATCAAGAATAGATTTCGTTATTCCACATACTGCTGTTATAATAATAATTATAGAGAAAGAAAGGACTATAAAATTGTCAGAAAATCATTTTCATTACAAAAAATAAAAAAACAATTATTTACCTTAGAAACATTAAGATGCAATTGTATAGTCTTGAGACCGGTTTTATTATGTTTTAATGTTTATTATAGCACATAAATAAAAAAATAAAAAATGTTAATAAAAGAGAGACAATTTATATATTAAACTAACGTCTTGTACAGTATCTTACAATGTCTCGCGCGCAAGATATTTTTTCTGAGGTGAGATTATTATTATAGGTAATTTCTTTCTCAGCGTATACATAATTGCATGATCGAGGAGTTGATATATGATGCAAACAGATAAGGTAATTTAATTGAAAATTATGAAAATTTTTTGTTTTGTATATTATGTAGATTATATGTAATATATGTATATGTAGTACAGGATTGTGCGCAAGTGTAGGAAGGAAAATCATTAGGAAACAAAATATGAATATTTTCGGAAAATTTATTATAATTATGAATAATTTGTTTTAATTTTTTATAAAATTTATGTGCACCAGTATATACAAATTTGTTATATTATGATAACAGAGACATGGAATTGGGATTATGGTATGTAATTCGTATTAATTCAGAGTAAATAATATACAAAAAAAAAAAACGAAACGATATTGGTCAGGAATAAATGTTGTGATTACCTTGGATTAAACGTAAAAAAATACAATTTAGTGGGGAGCAGGTGTATAAAATTCTATCAATGATAAATTAAATTGTTATTACACAATCCACTTTGGGCGCCATAATTTATAAATGGAATGGATAAATTACATTGTTTACAAATGACCGGAAAACGTGTACTTTTATTTATATTTATGTACATTTTCGCCATCACATTTACCATTTATACAATAAATACATTTTTACACTATATGTATGTATATACAAATGCACGTATATATAAAATTACCTAAGCGACAGGATGAGATTTTGCATGTATAAAATTATTTGCAAAACGTTTGAAAGTAGAATTAATCGCTAAAAAACAAAAATTCAAGTCATGAAATTTCAATATTAGGTTAGTTCCTATATCTGTATAGCTATCTATTATTATGTTGGTTAACATTTAATGTTTGACTGATTCGATGACCGAATGAAAACAGCCTCAAATATAGTGTACGTAGACTTACATTGAAAATAATTACATTAAGTATCTAATTGTTAATATATTTCGTCAAGGTCTTGACAGAGACAAAGATATAATTTCCAAGAATGTTTTTAAGTTAATTATGTGTAGAGTGTAGTAATAAAATATTTTTTTAGTTTTAATTAAGTAAACAACCCAACTAATAAAAACTATTAATAAAAGTTTTTTTCTCTAATAAAACATCAGTTTGCTGTTTATAAAATATGTTATCATAATTTTTAGACAATTATGAAATGAATATGACATTTTGTTATACTTTATTTTGATGTGAAATATGATTTAAATTAAATGTTTGTTTTGTGTGAAAGGTTAAATTTTAAATTAAAACCACAAAATATATTCAAATTGCGAAATTAAAATTTGTTTCTTTTTTTTGCGTTTTGTAAGTAACACTTAAGTACATTTCATACCGGACGTCTCGGCTTTGAGCTTCAAAAATAAAAATTCTTTTGAATTTTTGAATTATGTAAATAAGTTTAAATAAATTCAATTTATTACATCAAAATATATTGCGATGAAGTTATCTGTAAAGCCAATGCAATACGTTCCACACACGACTGCAATATTTTAAAGTAGTATAAAGCGAATTATTTTGCAAACTTGAACATATAAATCACATATTTTGCACGAATGTTTTATATTTACCGAAGAATCTAGCTCATAAGTACATTACAAATTTAGAATATCTTAATCACGTGTAACATGAACCAAAATAAAATAATTGATAGCAATCGAATGTTCAAAGTCGACGCCACCGATACGAAAACTGGTAGCTTCACAATTGTGGTAACTAATAATTTTGGGGCGAGGCGTCTGTTATGAAAAGTACTTTAACAGAAAACTCCCTTTCAGAGGAAGTGGGAGATGGATAATTCGGGTGAACTTTTCAACTAATTTTACTCTTCATTAGAACATTCAATGTTTCACAAAAATTTAATACCGGAATTTTTTAATTTAAATTTTCTCGATTCTGAAATTCCGGAATCAATTTCGGGATTAATTTTTTAAAATATGTATCTCTTTAACGCAAAATAACTGACTGAAAATTAAAAATCAAAATACTCTAACGAAAAAAACTTTATTCTTTTTATGGTGACTGATAGTTGTCACGAATAGCCTGTAGGGCTAATATGACGTATTCCAAACTAAATATGAAATAAATTAGCACGCAGAATGATTTAACGAGACATACATACTATCAGGATTTGCAAAAATATTTTTTTTTCGTAATCATTTAGTACGCTTATGATTATGAGACTATTTAACCAGTTTTGATTTCAATTCGCTAGCATAAACCGTTTTGTAGAAACTGTTCTTAGTAGACCATATTAAGACTATTAAGACGCTAAGGTATACGCTCGGCAGAATCGACATAGCTCCGAAACTATGTAGATCGAATATTTATAAGTTGTTTGCAGCGTATGATAGTAACCATAACCAGATATAACAGATGTTATTTAACCCTAATCAGCATGGGTATTTTACTTACGTAAAGGCATGCGATGAGTCTCTTGGACTCATATGTAATTTTTAAAGAAAAATGAAAATATTTACTACATTTAAAAAAATGTATTTACAGATTATAATACTTAATAAAAATAAAAATTCAATTTGACAGTTACATAGTTGACCAACCTGCCCAAGTGCTGAAGGAGAAATGCGCCCGCCACTTTAGCTTTTAATATCTTCAAGACCAAATAGGCAAATAATCGTCACATAATATTTCTACAAAATTTAGTACCGGATGCTTGGCCAAAATATACAAGGGCTTAGAAAATATATTCTGTAAGTTGTTGCATTAATTCCTTTGTCTATTTCTATTTGATATAACCAAATTCTATTCTAAATGTACAACAAACATTTTGCTAAACGTCATTTATCGTTTTGCTAATTGGTTTGCTGTAGCATTACAATTATATTGCGACTACACTACCATCTATACTTTAAAAAGTAGGGTTAAGGCCTGGGATCATTGGTTAGATTTCTTTGAAGAAATTACCGTGACACGTATAAAGCAAAGTCTCTACCAACCTTTCAACTTGCCGTGGTCTTTCAAATTGTGGTTTTTAAAATCTGTGTTGGGCTCATTGACGATATATGCGATCTTGAGCAAAGTTCAACTTTTAAAAACCAAAAACATTTCATTCATTAGGGTTTCATTTCACGCTTAGAAAGTAACTCCTCTAGACCTTCTGATTTGTCAGAATCAAATAAAACAAGTGAAATCCTATATTCGGCACTATCTGTGCCAAATCGAAACTACTAAAGCTTTTCGAATATGACGTTGCAAGGACTATTGTAGTATACGGAGTATCCCGCTCTTCTTATCTGTTTCTGTGAGAACGCTCATTTCCAAAATTAAGAATCCCTCGGATTGGTTGTTGAAATATCGTAAATCTATTAAATTTACATTTCATTATCGAGTTTCTGTAGAATTTAGTGCTGGAAATCTTTCTCGAACAGTACGTAAATTTCTTAACTACTTCTGGCTGATCATTCTTCTGAATCGTGAAATCGTAAATATTGGCACTCTTTGATTTTGTTATTATAAACCAAATATTTTTTTAAATAATTTTCACAATTTTCTTTTGCCATATTCAAAATTCAAAACATGATAGAAATACATGTTTGCGTTGAATTTCCATTTACCGATAATCAGTAAAAGGACTAAATTTTCCATAGCACTGTTCTTTAAAATTCTGAACTATTCTCTTACGAAGTTTAAATTGATCAATTAAGATGTTATTCCCTCCATTTATATTGAAATGGCCCATTGAGTCTAAGAGACTCAACGCATGCTTTTATGTTTGTTTTTTTGAAAATGAGCCGGTTAGGCTTACATTCGGTACGATTAAAAAAATATTAGTAGGTGATTCTGGATCTTAAATAATAAGTACATATTGGAAATTGGAATACACAAAGCTCAATTTACTTAAAAATTTATTTTTCGGTTATTTTTTAGCTAATAAACTTAAAATGAGTCTGGGAGACTCAACCTATTCTGATTAATTTCGTTAAAAACAAACAATTTTGTCAATAATTGGATTTGACGGTTTGAGCTGCCGCACATAAGGGTTTTACGTAGTGTTTAGTCCCAAAAATGTCTAGAGCCTAGAAAAATGCACTAAATTGAGTATTTTTTTTTTTAAATACTCTTTAAGAGATTCTTAAAAGATCCCTCATGAGTATTTTGTCTGAAAATTTTTTGTATGCATAGACTTTTTTTCTTAACCCTTCGAAGCATACATTTTTGTGTTTAATATTTTTTTCTAAAATTTGGTACACATTGTTTTTTGCGGTCGCTACGTTCAAATATGGAGTTAGATTTTCGATATTGACAGTTGACAGCTGTCAATTAGCTGTCAAATAACATTCATCTATTAGAAACTTCAAATTTATTCTCATTTTTATGTTTCTTGGGTCTCTGATTTCAAATCTGAAGTCGGTTTTTCGATATTGACAGTTGACAGCTGTCAATTAGCAGTCAAATCACTTTCACTTGTTATAAATCTTGAATTTATTCTCATTTAGCACGTTTCTTGGGTCTCTGATTTCAAATCTGAAGTCGGATTTTCGATAACAAATATCTGAGTATGTACTGATTTCTATACATACAAAAAAATTTCACACAAAATACTCATGAGGGATCTTTTAAGAATCTCATAAAGAGTATTTTAAAAAAAAAATACTCAATTTGGTGCATTTTCTAGGCTCTAGACATTTTTGGGACTAAACACTACTTGAAACCCTTATGTGTGCCGGTTAGCCGTTTGTGCATGCGGGGCAATGACTTTAAAATCGCCAGACAAACTTTTCGCGTCGTAAACAAATGGTTGCCAAACTCACACTAATGGACATTGGACGTATTCTGCTTAATCGTCACACGAATGTCAAAGAAGGTGGTACCAACCTAGAAAAAAAAAAATTTACCGATTCAGTTTACGCGCGCGGTTGAATTGGACCAGTCTGGGTCAAATTTGATCAGATAGAAAATACATGGTTTTAGTAGTGTCATGGGCTGGGATGTTGTACCATCACTTTCATTCGAATCGACTTTTAAAGTCGATTCGAAATAGTGATAGTTGGCATGTTGTAAAATTTTCGACTCCAAAGTGATACGTCAATAGGGCAACCATTTTTCAACATTTATTTATTTATTTAACATTTATTTATTTATTTATATATATTTAACATATTTATCTATTATTTACAAAAATGTATAATGATAAACCCACTTACTCAATCTACTTTGAGCTAAAGCTCATTCGTAGCAGATTATGCAAGATAGGGTTAATTAACATTAAAATCACATCTTTAAAGTTGAAAATGAAGCAATACCAAACAGCCCAGCTCTTATAATTCATTTGGTAAAGTGGTATTTTCCCGTTTGGAACATTGGATTTGAGATTTCCCATGTTATAGGCAAATGTATGGCATTATTTACACTAAACGCTTCGTTCAACGAATTTTGAATAGCTTCAAACAGTAAGACAGGGACCTCGACCCACCGTTGATGTATGTTCGCATTTTGGGCAAAATTGTTGATACCACGCAATTTTTCCTTTCAGCGTACACAGTAAATGAATCGCACAATTAATCGGCTTTGGTGCAAACCTCAGATAAGTAATAGAAATACAGGTATAGATGGGCCACTTTGGCATTATGCCAATTATAACTTAGTTTCAATTATAATTAAAATAATAATAAAAAATGAAAAAAATACAAAGAAATATTTTAATAAAAAATAAAAAATAAATTCGACTATCTGACTTGAAAGTCAAAGCCAATGATCCCAAATATATTTTGTTCAAAGATGAAATAACAAAAATAATTTTAATTTGACATTTAGTTGTTATACAAAGCGACATAAATATTAATTCTTAAAGATTTTATAAAAAAAAAAACAATTTATGATTGATAGTATTGTAATATATTTTGAGGAATCGCTCGTACTGAGTGATACAAAAGTATCATTATCGCGATTCGAAAATTTTACAATATACCAATTTTCGACTTCCGGTTCGAATTTCGAAAATTTGAAGTTACAACATCTCACCCATGGTTTGTTTTAGTAGTGCCACAATAATAGTGATGGTAGTGTAGTTCGTTTGTTTCGTAAATCTAGGGTGGCTCGCTTAAATGATCTTTTTACCGAAACTATGTAGAATTGACTGCCATCTTGCTTCTTATAAAGTGGACTAAAAATGTGGTAGCGTCTCTCAAGGTAAATGTTGGGAAGATAATTTTATGGTCTGATTCGACAATTGCCTTGTCCTGGTTAAAAATTCCACCCTACAATTTAAAAACTTATGTGGCCACTAAGGTGACCGAAATTTTAGATTGTAGTAAATATATAAAATTCAGAGACATATTTGGGAAGATAAATCCCGCTGACTTAGTATCTAGAAGGATTGCACCTCATGAGATTGGCCGTTTGGGCGCTTGGTGGCACATTCCCTTGTTTTTGAAAGATGAGGAGTCAAAATGGGCAATTAGAAAAATAGAGATTTCAAACACCTACGCAGTCAACTTTCGTTCCTCTAAAAGTAACAGATATTTTCAAGATTGAGCATTTTAGTTCAATAGTAAGACCTAGATGCAATGTGGTTTACTGTTTTCGTTTCATAAACAGATGAACACATTAAAAGGAAGGCTGTTTGCATTGGTAACTTGGAGGTTTGCGAGTCGGAGGCCGCCTTGTCATCAATCATTAGAACGGTTCAGATGATGAGTTTTGAAAGTGAGATTAAATTGTTCTCAAAAAATAAAACGTTGCCAAAACATAGTAAATTGATTAGTCTAGCAATTTAGATTACGATCAAAAGCTTCAGTTTGCTTTACCAAAACTACATAATCTAACAAAATTAATGATTCGTCATCTGTGTACGTTAGCAGCTGTGTGGCAGAAATACTGGATAATTATTAGCAAAGATACAGTTAGGCGAGTCATTAAATGTTCTGTATCCTGTTTTATATTAACCCGAAGTTAAAACAAAGCATGGCTTTATTGTCTCCAGGACGTACGAATACTGCTAGATCATTAAATATAGTCGGAGTTGATTTCTGTGGTCCATTTCTAGTCAAATATAAAGGAGAACGAAAGGATACACAAAATAAAGTTTACATTTGTATATTCGTTTGCTTGCCAATTCGTTTGTTTGTCAATTTAGAATTGGTTGAAGAAGCAACGAACAAATCTTTCATCGAATGTTTGAAACGTTTTTTTTTTCAAGAGGATGGAGTGCACTCATTTATAGAAAAAACGTCAGAAATTTCGTAGATGCCAACATAGATGTCAAAGTGATGAAAAATTTAATTCGTGAAGCAATCATAAATCGCAGCATTTCGGAGGCAGTAATCTGCTTTTTTAAATCTCATATGAAAAAAGTTATGAGAGTTCAAGTAACGACATTGTGTATTGAGATAGAGGGAATTCTTAATTCTATCAATACCATTTTAGAAGTGGATGTCATCAATCTATCGAGCAATCGGCTATCATATTGGAAACAAAAAACTGAAAAACTGAATTAGTGCAGCATTTTTGGAACAGATTTTCCAACGAATAATTGCACAACTTACAACAAAAAACCAAATGGAAGTCGATCGAGAGTAAAGACCGCGAGGTGGATGATGGGTCGAGTGGGGGGAGCATTACATGGGTGGATTCAAGTGGTGGTGAACAAAACACAAAAAGGCAAAGTGAGGAGAGCCATAACTAAAGTGTGCAAATTAGCAATTAATTGAATTGAATTTTTGTAAAGGCTTATGCTTTCCAAGGCAAGAGCATGTTGGGCATGAATATTGAAATACCGGGGGAATAAACTTTACTTTGTATAATTTCTTTGCTTTGTATGAAGGTGCAAACCAAAAAAGAAGAATTTTATCAAGTAAAGAAAATTCAAGGGGAAACTCCCAAATTAATATGCAAGACCGTATTGATTTTGGAGGAGGATCAGTTTTTGTTGAAAGAGGAATTTATATTTAAGGGGAGTTCGAAAGGGGAGTTTCTCTTTGGAATTCAATTCTATTGGAAATTAAGAGTTTAGGATCGGCCAAATTATTTAAGTCAAAATTTTTGGAGTGGCATGATTGATGGGCAATACGTAGTTTTTTAAATTTATTTTTAATATGTATTATTGTTATTGTTATTATTGTTAATTTTTAATATTATTTCACCTCTTGCTGTACATTTTATTGTAAATGAGTTATTGCTCAAAATATAATGTGTATGCATGAGGTGGAAATTGTTTGAAAAAATTTAAAAGGTTTTTCTGCCTAATGGAAGCAGCTTCATTATTTTTTGTTCTTTCGTTCCGTTTACTCTGTTTCCATCTGTGCTTTTCCTTTTAATACTAAATTATTGTTAAAGTACAATAAATAAATAAAAATAAATAAATATTTTTATAAAATGACCGATCTCATCATATTTAGAGACGGAACTTCTACATCGAAATTTCTTGTGTCGTCAGGAATTAAAAAAAAATATAAGAATCGTTTAATAACAGATTAAGACACCAAATTTCATCTCGAAAAATTGGCGGGCATACCATTGAAAAAATATAGATTTGTATTCAAAAAACCAAGTTGACCTTGATATGTAATTTCAAGGTCATAAAAAATATCTTAATCCTCATTTCCTCTTAGAACTCAAGCAACTTTTTCCTGAAATATTTGCACAACCCAATCGCTAAAATATTTTCTTTTTTGGTTTGGAGAATTCAGAGCTGTCAATTTTCGACATAGAATTCTCCATAATTTTGCATTATTAATGACACCATGATTTACATAAATATACATACATATTGTGTGTATTACATATGTATGTACAAATGTAACGAAACGACTAACCCAATATTAAACAATTCGAAAGAATTAGATTGTTTACAATAATTGCATATTTCATGAATAATGTAAATATCGATAAATAAAGATTGATTTGACAAATGATAGACATATCAACGAAATTTATTTAAAAATGTACTGGCAATAATTTATATAAACTTACCATCTTAGAATATTAATTAATTGATTTAAATGTACAGTGTAGGTCGAATGTATTTAGAAATATGCTTCGTATAGAGAAAAGGTTGTCAACCTCTTTTCCGCCAATTAATATTAATAATGTGTGTGTTTTAATTTAACTACAATATTGAAGACCGGCCAATTGACTTGAAACTAAATAACATGCAGACCATCAATTAAAAGCCTCGAGCTCCAGAACAGATTGCAAAGTTTAAAAAACAAACATATACACATTTTTATAGAAAGCCACCAGTTTCCCGTAATATAATAATAAATTAACATTTCTATTTTTATTTTGTATTTTTTTTTGTAATTTTAATTAGCGAATGGGATTTTTTACATATTTCTGTGTGCGAAATAAGAAGTATAATGTATAAGTATGTACTTGTACTCAACTCAAGTATATTCATACAGACTAAAGTAATACGAATTTCCGATTTGTTTTGCGAATATAATTTATATGTGGATTTAAAGAGTTAGATAAGTACAATATAAATTGATAATTCATACAGTTGTATAATTACAGTTATTTTCGAAATTTACTGAAATGGAAAATGACTACATATAAGTGAATAAACACTGCACGGTACAGAATGTATACACATACAAAATCTATATAAGTACATATTATGATGACTCTCAAGACACACCTTTCATGTTAAAATATCACGATAAGCGTTGAACACCCCAAGGTTATTGTGTTGGTTATTTCTGATTAACAGCAAGAAAAACAACAAATTCTTTTATATTTCTCATTAGTTCAACAAACATAGAGTACCGTTTGCAGTGCGAAAGGTGAACCTCCTAGAATCATCAATCATGCAGTCGTGATTCATTGAAATAAAGTTGGTATACTCGTACGTACGTCCATATCAATTTTAATCTTTGAACATTTTGTATACGCTTATTTTTAATCTACTTTAGATATTTAGAGGATATTGAGAAATAACATGATATGCATGTACATATAATTATTTTCTAATCTAATGTAACGAATTAACTTTCTTTTTCATATGCATGGTGAATAAATAATTAACATATGTTGCTTGCGTTTTTTTTTTTATTTTTATTTGTTTCTTAATAATAGCTTCACACATGAATGTCTGCAAGTTAGATAATTGTTCTGCTACTCTGGGTTAAAAATCATTAATTTAATTTATAATTTTCTGCAAACAAGTGAAATTTAGATGTTAAATTACTTGTAAAATGATGAAACTTCAAACTTTGGTAAATTTTGAAGCAATTTTTTTCTATAAATTTGAAATGAAATCTGTTTTGAATGACCATATCCGATTTTTTGTTCAGATTCTGAAAATAACCAGGATTTTATCGTAATTAATCAAGATTACATTTATTTTCCAGATAAGGTTCAGCTTAAGAATTAATTACTAAACGAATCGCGTTCTACCGGTTTGTCCCGTGAACCAATTGTTGTTGATAACTACTAAACAAATTTTAATGTGAAATAAAATTTGAAATTGTAAATTGTAAATGTGATTTAAGAATTAGAACTTTTAATATGAAAATCCCGGTCACACAACAGCTAAACATAATCTACAAAGAAGAGCAAGCTAAATGATTCATAATCAAATCTGAATGAAAGTAACAAATGGCTTAACAAATCTAAATTAGACTGTCCAGAATTATGTAAATTTTTCCATAAATCCAAGACATCTACAATATAGTCAGCTGAAACTCCGATAAATTTCCAGAAAACTTGAGACGCATAGAATGAAAAGGTGAATGAGTTCAGATATCTAGGATCAGTGATCTCTGAGTAAAACTTCATTTCTGTAGACTTTTCATCGAGTATCGCAGTGGGCTATCGAGTATTTTTTGCCAACATAGCAACATTCAGGGCTCAAAGTCAAAACATTGCAGACAGAAGAAAATAACCTAAAACGCGTTTTATTATTTCTTAAAAATGAAACATTTTTGGATTTTGACTATTTCTAGCAAAATTTGTATGAAGAGCATTCCCTTGAGCATCTTCTGTTGTTTATTTTAGACATTCGACTTCGCTTAGCCTAATAACTTTATGGAACTTATTCAAACTTATAACGAAAATCGGTTTACGATTTTGAAAAAAATTCAATATTTTGCTTCACGGGCGAGCATCTTCATTATGTTCAGCCTAGAAATAATTATAGTTGATAGTCATCGTTTGCGCCTTAATGGCTGTATTGGAAACCCGCCATCAGTTGAGAAAACTGAGAAAATCAGCGTATATAAATCGTCGTTTTGACACTTAAATCAATGTTGGGGTCTACAGAAAATCAACTGAAATCCGGTTTCTTCATCATAACACTGGTTTTTTCGGTTTTCAATATTTGGTCGATTTTACCGAAAAAACTAATTTGGACGTTCTGACTTCTTCGTGTTGCTCACATGGTCGATTATCATTTCAATGCTAATATTTTGATGTGCACTGAGGGCAACAGCAACATTTCTCGAAATTCCGATTTAACTTATTTTCCATCATCCGACTGAACTCATCCCACCAACTCAAATATCCTGCTAAGTCTTCTCGAAGATTAGACATTTTTGAAAAGAAGATTCTATTCTTTTTGAAAGTCTCTTATATTCGGAGATCTTCGTAGTCTTCGAACAATTCACTTATCCAGTGAGAAAGAAAATAATTCGCCGCTCGAAAATAAATGGTCATCCGCCCACTTAACACTTAAAGGGCAATCGGTGGCTTCTGAATCTTTTTACTTTTGCAGCCCCTCGTCAATCAAGCAAGTCAGTGCAACTCTTAATATAACTGGAACAAAACAGTGGAACAACTCTCTGTTCAGTTTCCTGACCTAAACTTGGAACCTCAGATTGTACTGGTCGCAAATTATTTCTGCCTATTAGCCAGTCAACATTTCTTAAAGCATTAGAAAGAATTGTTGACAAAATTATTATTGGAACTGAAAGATCAAAGAGTTTCCTGTGAGTACTTTCTTAGAAATCCTTAATAGTACTTTGTTTCAATCGATTCCTACAATAATTAAAGGCTGTATCAATTTTGGTACTGACCAAATCATTATAAATGCTCACATTATTGAGGCTGAATCGAGCTACTTATCAGTTTCAGTCACCAAAGGTTGTCCTCAGTTGAGATAATACAATCTACCAGTTCCTATTTTTTTGGCACAACAATTACCAGATTAGACAACTTTCATGAAAATATCACCTATATCTCAAAATTCAAAACACCAATGCCATTTTTTTCATAATTTAGAAGAGCCTTCGGCCACAAATGATTACATACAGATGAATTAAGATTAACAAAAAAATGAAAAAAATTGGTAGCGCCATTTTTTGAAGCTGCATATTTTTTTGTACTATAAATGGGTGACATAGAATAGAAACAAACCAACCAAGAGAGTATAAAACAGAGCCATCTAGTATAAATAAATAACTAAAAATTAACAAAAAAATTGATGACAAAAATCAAATAAATTACTTTTTTATACTATATACGGACGGCGATTGTCATGTGAAGGGCCGTGTTTGTACAAAAATCAAGGCAGCCCTGATTTGTTTTAAATTTTTTCCTGTATACAGAAAAATGTTATTGTGTGATTGTAAAGTAGTGAAAAATAGTGGTTTTATTTTCTCATCCTACCTGAAAATGTAGAGAGATTTTCTTCCACGATTTTTCAATCATTAATTCTAAATATATTGAGGACGAAAATTATAGAATAATACTATTCAATTCGAGTGAATTTTAGTTCATAAACATTTATGTTAAAATGAACAAATTTACATTAGTTCTTATGGGAAATTAAAAGAAATAAAATTTTTATCCCGTATTGCGGGCTGTTTCTTCTAGTTTGTGTATATAGTAGGTACAGTCAAGCATCAAAGTCTGTAGGCATATCTTTGAAATACTTATTTTTACTCCAAAATGAACTTAGATCAAAAATGTAACTTACGGATAAATTCAATTAATTGTTTATACAATTATGGTCTATTGAAAAGTTAAAATTCTATCTAAGTACATACATATACAATATACATTTATATACAATTTTCAGTTTTTCAAAACTACTTACGATAGTAGGTATAAGTGTTATTTTGGTGCATGTTAGTTTTTGATTCAATATAGAACAAAACAAAATTCACTAATCCAGAGCATGTAATAATGTACATATGTTAAAATGATGAATTGATACGTATGTATGTACATAAATACAAAATAATTTTGTATTAGTTTTAAACATTCTTTTGTAGTATGTATGTTTTTATTATGCAATATTTATATTGAACTTTGAGATCGGATCGTTAAAAGTAAATAAAATCTAATAAATTTTAATTGAAATTGAATTTCAATTCGCGTAAATCTGGAATAAAGTGTCGGTTGCAGGTTGTAAATTTTCAAATCGGCATAATATCCGATTATTTAGATTGACCATCAAAAACCCAAAATATAACGAATGAATTTCCAATTGTAATTTATAAAATAACGACTTGAAATTTGTCAAAATATGTGCAAACATTTCGAACCGCGGTGCTATTCTACGGGTAAATTAAAACGAAATTATGTTCCCACAATCTTATTTCATCTAATAATGCTCCTTCGGTTAATCATACTGTTACTTCTGGAATTACTCTCAGTACTATGATATTATGAGAGTTATGACGAGAAGTCAAGTAGTTCTTCAGTGGCAACAATTTTATTGTATAACAAAACGAAAGCAGCATTTGTAACATTTCTATTTACATCCAATTGCACTTATAAAGACTTACAGCCGTTCAAAGGCTACATCAGAATCAGACATTAACTTCATAGAACGCCAATAAAATTATTGTAATTTTGATCTAACATCGAAAAATATTGAGTCAATTTTCAATAATCTGGGGAAATCGTCATAGTGTTCCAATTTTTCTATTACACCTAAAATGTAAAAATTACGACCAGAAAATTAAGCGCGATAAAATTTCTAAATATCAACGACCATTTTAAGCATAAATGAAAACGCCAAACAGTTTAACTAAGTTTTACTGAATATGCGGTCAAAATCAAAAACGTAGCCGATGAATCGAAAATAAAACTTATAACGAAAATTAGCCAAACTTTGAGTTCAGCGAGCTTATGTTTGATGATATTGATGAGATTTCGTAGAAGATGGGACCATTGAAACTGATATTTTTGATAAACCCGAAAAACAATTTTAATTTGGATGTCGATTTACAAGAAGTCTCTATAAGGTGTTTTTATAAGCTAAACAGTAAAATAGTTTCATTAAATATTACGTGTTTTTGCAAATGGGCAAAATTGCCATACTTTTTCATGGAAAATTAGATTGAAATTGAAAAACCAATTTTCATTGATATACCATAAACTCACTATCAAAGTCACGTAGCAACTAAACTGAAAAAAACGTGTAATTTTACGTGAATTGTAGAGATTTACGAACAAATTCCAGCATTTTTTTACACTTATAGAGCGGTAATTTTACGTGCTTCTAGCAAATTTGCATGTAAAAGTTCATCCAATTTTACATGAATATTCTGGTACAAATTTAAAGATATACAAAGTGAATCTCGCAGTTTCACTAAGGAACCAAAATTTTTATAATTGTACCAAAGAATTGTATGTAGAGAATATGAACAAACGAATAAGTTAACCCTCCGAGAACACACCTAGTTTTTTAATCACGGAGAACACTCTCGGTCAATCTGACCCTAGACACTTTTTGACCGTCTACCATTTTAAATTGATGAAAGCGATCAGCTTGAAAAAGTTCTCAGATGCTCTTAAAACATTGATAAATCAATTAACATAATTCAAAAGTGCCGATGGAATTATTTACATAATCAAAAAAATAATCGAAAATATTTTTTTGTTTTTCAATATTTCTGGCTAAAAGTTGACCCGTATGTGTGTTCTGGAAATGTAGTATAATCGAGAAAATGTTTGTGCTTTAGTGTTTCTAGGTATTTATTTTGCTTGGTGACGAAGATGATTTTTAACGTCAGAAAAATTGAACATTTTTGTGAAAAAACTAAAGAAAAAATTGATTTTTTACTACATACACGTACATATTCTATGAATTACATGATGTGTGATAAATGATAATTATTAACTTATTTATTCATTTCCGGCGCAATCATACATATAGTAGATAGGTAGGATGTTCATCGCACTTCGGACGCAAGCAAGGCGGACAATTAATTTTAGTTTTTTTATCCTTCGCGTAAAGGCAAATTGAACATCATGCTCTTTTTTGTAATTGCGGTCATCATCTTCTGGTGCAGCTGGTTTTTGATGAAGAATAATCTGAATGCCTTTGAATATTCAGAACGCAGTTTGGAATTTTTTAGTTTTCTTACAAGTATGGAGTGAGTAGGTGAAAGACAAGTTGCCTTATAGCAGCCATAGCAGACAAATATCCTTCCGCTTCATACTTGCCAGTACACAAAGTTCTTCCATTTATTCTTTTCACTACTTGGCAACCAAAATTTCCAAACGAGACAGAAATTATTTACCTTTGCATATTTTAGTCATACAAAATCTCTCTCTATTTAAAATAATTTTTTTTTTCGGAGTAAACCGATGCTTGATTCACAACAGGGTCAGAACGACCCTGCACAAACTTCGAATGATGCCATACGCCTACTATGTGTTACGCTTTACAAAGGGACCATTTTAACATGTATTTACTACCGAAAACTATAGCTAGAAGGAATCAGGCCCGCCAATTTTCAAAATATTTTCAAGCGATCGACACTGTGTGTTCTCGGAGGGTTAATGAAACTCCATGTTTCTAATTTCATTTATTTTCTTAAGATGAAATTTCGTACATTTATGTATATCAAACTTCATTATAATTCATTCATTATTTATGTAAACGTACGCAAAACTTTAATAATGTATATTTAAAAAAAATAAAATTTTATGATTTTATGTTATGCAAGATTTTTTAAAAAGTTTACCACTTTTGACTTATAATTCATTTTGATACTACTTTTATTAGGTCTGTATCGTTCTCGATTTACAAAGCATTATTTTTAGTTTCGATAAATTTCTTGTATTTTTGCATTCTGATTGAAAAACACACTTAATTACCAATTTTACTGAATATTGAAAGTATTATTGCTGTTTTCATGTAATATTATTATAGTAACAATGTAAATTTACGAGAAGAACTTCACAAAATTTCTATTAAAGATTAATTTCTTTTACTGTGTATGTTGCATTCAACATGTCAAAAAAATTATCATGTAGTCAATGTATCGATTAGAACTGGCCAAATACTTGATGTCCCGTCGGATTATTTGATGCAATACAAAAATTATAGTGTTGAAAACGAGTTTGGTAAACTTAAAGTTCCAACTGAATCGTTTTACAAAATTTGCAGAGAACTAATTTATTTGTTTGTTTGCAAGAATATTCAAAAATTATCATGAAAAACGACGTCTTAAAGTTACTGTTGATAAGCAATGCATTCTTTTAAAAAGATACGGTAATTTTTAAAATGATTCCAACCCATGCGCCGAGTACAACAAATCGGCATTAAATCCATGCTTCTAGTTTTAATTAGAAAACATTGTAGTTGTCACGCAGAAAAATGTTCAAAAACCAAATAAAATACCCAATATCTGCACTGGAGAATTCTGTTACAACCTCAATATAATAATTTGTAGTTTTATTTGGTGATGAACGCATTTTTAATTTCTTTTAATTTAATGATTTTATTTTTATTTTTATTTGTAAGCGCGTACCCACTCTTTGAGGATCGCACTCTTGATGTGGTGATAGGGCTTCACTATTGCTTGATAGATATGTTTAGGATCTGGATATCTCTAGCAATGAGATAAGTATGATCCATTTAATATTTTGGTGAGTTTCTGAATGAACTGGTGCCAAAAATGGTTCGTTAACTTAAAAACTGGCATCTATTGTTTGTTCTATTGGCAAAAAAAAACTACATACTTTCTATTGTTACACGTCAAAAATTAAATTATGGTTTAAGTCATATAATCGAGGATGTTTGGGTTGAAATTAGAAACGTTGAAAATTCCTTGGATTAATGTATAAAATCCCGCAGTAATGGGTTGCCATTCAAATTTGAAATTACAAAAAAATGCGAGCGGTCTATTAGTAGTTCAAATAGTTATGTGTAAATAAAAGGACAAGCTCACACTATAGCCGCAACTTCTCAAATTAAAAAAATCTGTGTCGTCTACACGGCCAAGTGTTTGCGTGTAACGTTTATACGCAGTGAGAATAATGATAGTCTGTAAATAATTATTTGTAAAAATCTATATTATTATTAGCTTCAAGTAAATTTTTATTTTAATGTAAAATTAATTAATCGCCATTGTTTGTTTACGCAAATATTTACACAGAATTGTTCCGATCAGATGAGGCGTGCTTTCGCTACAGTGGTCTTAAGCATTGCAAATCGCTTTTTTGTAGTTTGCAATTTGAATTAAAATTTATGTGGCGATTATTTATTTTAATTGAAAATTAATTACCGGCCACTGTTTCTGTACGCACAAATTGACATCCGAATCGTTAGAGTTCGCCGCAAGAGAACGCCACACACGGTCCCTTCCAACGTCATCCATCCATCGGGTAGGTGGTCTCGTGGCATGAGAGGTTCGTGGCATTTCGATAATATAATATATACGTAAGGCATGAAGCCTAATGACCAAACTATCCAAATCTATATTTAAAGGTAATGCTTATTGTCGATGATGATGAGTAATTGCTCACGACTAAGGATAACATTTGGAGTCGCTCACTTTCCGAACATGATTATAATTTACTTTCGTAACAACAACAACAATATTTATCTTGAATATTCAAAATTCAAATAAATCAGAATACGTTGTGCGTACATACGTACCTAGCCCTACTCGTATTCTTTGTTTTGTTTTTATCCGGCATACCTACATTTATTTTATTTATGAAAATTTCTCAAAAACCAAATTGTAAAATACAAAATGCACTGAAAGCTAAATATGTATGTATTGTATCTATGCATACTATAGATGTAATAAATACGTACATAAGCAAATCATACGTGCACTTCCTTTGTTTCAGTTTTAATATGAATCGGGTTTTTTCATGAAAATGGTTAGAGCTATGCAAGAAAAAAACATTGACAAAACGAATAATACTTACGCTAGATGCAGACACTGAATATTATAATAATAATTAGCAAAGATTTATACTTCTTAGCAAAGACAATGGGTAACATGGCAAACTTCGTTTTTTACTCACACAATTGTCGCTTGTATCAGTGATTTTGTAAAATTTCATAAATTTCTTAGACATAAAGCATCTGTATATATTAATTTGTGCTTCGGCAATACTCGGCTTTTGACTCCCGGGATGTTGGTTTTATTTACAAATCACCGGTTTTGCCAATAAAGTTATCGTAAGCTTCTATGAATAGTGTGGCGGATGATGGTTAAGTTAAACATTCATTTGTTAAGCTTAATTATCCATAAAACATATTGCTTAAGGGGCTACGTTTCCCCTAACTCATATAACATTTTGCTATGGAATCCATCTGTTCCTACCACAACTCCGTTTGGAGCGTGTCCTGCAATCAACATACCAGCTCTGCACTTGGTGCTTAATTTGGCGCCTATTGTCCTTCTTATATGGTCTTCAAACGTCAGGCAATCTACAAAAAGCGATCAATTTACGGAGGTGGCCAAAATGAGAATTTACCGCTTTTGCAAGATTTATAGTATTGTTGTATATAAAGACCTGTACTGAATTCATTAGACGGTTCACTAGCTGCTTCTAAACTTGTCAGGGTTTATAGAAACCTCATCATTTGCTGTTTCAAATAAAAGGGTTACGATCATTTAGGTATCGACTTGTTAAGATATTGACGGCAATGAGATTCCGATTCTTTAGTCAAGACTTCGAGATAATTCATTAGAGGACCTAATTTAAGCCTAGAACAAATTTGGTTTCTCCTTATAAAAGGATTAGGTTCTGCTATGTGTTACATCGAGGCAATTTCGGTCTGCTAAGGATGTTGAATTGCAAGCATCTTTGCTTAAAAAGGCAATTTCGACTGCCTTTGAAAATTCTTGTCCCCTTATCACTTACCAGAAGTATCGGAATAAACCTTTCTGGAGTACTGAACTAAAAAGGTTAAGGAAATTTGTTCAGAAACTAAAGAATAAAGCCAAAAAATCTAAACTTCAAGCTGATTAGGTTAACTTCTTAGTGGCTCAAAAGGTTTATAAGAAAAGTTTAAGGCATCCTCTTAGAACTTTCTGTGAAGAAGCCTTGATGATGTGTGTAGACTTAATACTCTTCGTCTACTAAACGGTCAGCTCACCTTTTCCAAAAGGGAGATTGGTGAGTTGCTTAATTCTAACTTAGTTGCTTCCGAACCCATTAATTTTCCTGTTGTCTGATTATTGCGCACGATGCTCTGCGTTGAAGTTTGTTCTCCTTTGCACCGTACAAGGTTAGTGAACCAGATGCGATTTTTCCAGCTAAATTACAACGTGGTTTTCCTCACATTCGGGAGCATCTGCTTTACCTCTTCCAAGCGTGCATTGCGTTTGGCAATAATAAAGATAAAGAGTTTCTGGCTGCCGTGAAGTGAAGCACTTTATTAGTGAGCCAAATCGAAAGTTTGCTAGGTTTGCTTTAGCTTTAAAAACGACCAGTTAAGAATGCTGTAAGGATAATCTCTATCGCTTAGATCTGACTAAAGGGTAAGGGACAACAGTAAAGGGTAGACCACTAAGGTTCACCTTAGATTAAGGTTTTATGTCAAGGGTTTCTCATTTAGCGCCGTACTTTAGCCTGTGCCAAATGGCCAAAAATGTGCCAAATGGCTCAGTGGTTGCCACGAGGGGCAGTACGTAAACTTGCGAATTGTGACCAGGTTACCCCTAACACAATTTTACCCATCACGCTTCTGTCTGATACATGACCATATAACTCACGTGATGCGCACCTTACTGGAAGGTTACGGAGCTGGTAGATTAATCTACTCAACTTTAGTCCCCCCCCCCTCCAATAGACGCCAAACCACCAATTTAATTTTGGTTTAAATCAAGTTTTGATAAAGTTTATCATCTTATAGATTAACTATTAAGATTAAGACTTTATAGAGTAACAATTACTAGTTCTTTATAAAACTTTTTAACTGATATTCGAACACTAATAATCGTATAATTCAATGGCAAATTTTTAATAATTCTTACCTAATTGAACTTTAAGCAGCATTTTGAAATTTTCAGTAGGATTATATATCTAGTTCTAGTAAGTATCTAGTCGAGTAAGTATTGGAATTTTTGTTAATTGGGTTCCTATGTAGTATATACCTAGTTGAATCACAAGTTTTGGTTTACAAACATTAAATTTTCATCTAAACGTTGACCTACAGTTTTTAATTTTGAATCAAGATTCACAATCAGCTGTTTGTAAATATCATCAAACACTTGCTTAATTTTTCGACATTCTTTTGCTACATTAAAAACTTCAGATCGTAATTTGCTTTGTAAGAAACTGAATTTAAATATTGGGGTACAAATGAGTTTTGAGGGATTTAATCGCATCGAACCATCTTGTAACTACATAATATATTCATGATAAATCGTCATCATTCCCCTCTAAAAATCAGTATGTGTCATTTCGCTGAAGTGTATACAACATATTTTGTTTGTGCTCTAACCGTGTCAACAAAACACAATTTGCGGGAAGTGCTGTTTTTTTTGTTTTAATTTGAAGACAAGTGCAGCTGATTGATGGACATTGATTGCTGTGTGAAGCATATGGGGGAATACGCCCCTTCAATAAAAACATGTGAGTACTGCTTCGAGCGTTTTAAAAGTGACGATTTTGACACAACTGACAAAAAACGTGAAGAGAGGCCAGTAATGTTTGAAGACGCTGAGTTGGAGGCGTTATTGGACCTACATTCATGCCAAACTCAAGAGGGGCTCGTTGAAACTTTGGGAGTGACTCAACAAGCGATTGCAAACCGTCTCAAGACCATGGGTTTCGTATGAACTCAAGCCAAGAGACGTCGAACGCCGTTTTTGAACGTGCGAACAACTGCTGTAAAGAAAAAATCGGAAGGGTTTTTTGCATCGAATCATAACGGGGGCCGAAAAGTGAACCCACTACGACAACCCAAAGCGTAGAAAATCGTGAAGTAAGCAATAATGCATCAGCTTGAACGACCAAACCGAATATTCATAGCACGAAGATAATGCTGTGCATCTGGTGGGATTAAGTAGTTCGGAGTGATCTACTATGAGCTACTCCAGCCTAACTAAACCATCACTGGAGAATGTTTTGAACAACAATTGATGTAATTAAGCAGAGCATTGAAGCTCAAACGACACAATATGACAAAAGACATAACAAAGTGGCGTTTCAGTACGACAACGCTCGGCCTCATGTTGCAAAAGTGGTCAAGGAAACTTTGGAGGCGCTTCAATGGGATATCCTACCCCACCCGCCGTATTCACCAGACATTGCTCCTTTCGACTACCACCGGTCGATAACTCATGACCTGGCCGAGCAGTACTTCACTGTTTACGAAGAAGCCCAAAATTGGGTCGATTCTTGAATCGCCTCAAAAGACGAGGAATTTTTTCGACGCGGAAACCGTATGCTGCCTGAAAGACGGGTAAAAGTCGTAGCTAACGATGGGCATTGCTTTGAATAAAATACATTGTACCAATTTCTATGAATAAAGCTTTGAAGTTATAAAAATAAACACAAAACTACTTTGCCAAATCCCTTGATCCCGGTCTTTTTGTCAATCCCGAAATTCCGGTATCCAGGTGAAATCTTCGGATGCTGTGTTTTTTGTCAAATCCCGGGATCCAGGTCTTTTTGTCAGTCCCAAAATCCACAAATCTCTGTTTTTTTGTCAATACCGAATTCCGGGATCCCAGTATTACCTTATATATAATACCGGGATTGCATTCCCTACTCAAAACTTATTTATACCCCCAATATTAAGATGAATCCTTGAGTAATTTTTGATTATAAAAATGTAAAACTATCATACGTACTCTAAATTATTTTTAATTACTTATAAAATCAATTACATAAAAGCATAATGCCATACATTTGTTTTGTACCTAAATTCATATCCCTCGAGATAACACAGAATTTTAAGGATTGGTATACACAAGGTTTATTAATTCTCCTATACCCCCATACAGAAATATTTCTTGAGGTTTGTGTCTGTTCGTTTAAACATAGCGCATATTGATTAATATAATTTAAGAATAAATAATTATTGACTTACCTCTCATCTTCAAGAAGTTGTTCTGCTAGAGCTGCCCGCAGCCTAACCACTTTCATACTCTGAAGTGGAAATAATCTACAAAATTTTGTTATAAATTTTGGCTCAAAACAATACTGTGGATACAATTTGCACCAATGCCACAGCCTGTGATTGTGTAAAAATAACCAATTATGAGTTTTACCATACTCAAAATATTCATCCATATCCGTAAAATTACAGCTAAGTAATTGTTTCAAATTACGTATGGCCCGCGTATGATAATTATCATGCGGTGGTCCACGAACCTGTACAATATTATAATTAAGTAATGGTTCGTAATGATAAAAATTTGCTGGCATAGCATTTAGTATATCGCCTAGAAATGTAGAACCTGACCGCCATGTCGTTATAATGACACTACGGTATGGGCTACCCTGTGTTTCCATAGTTAAATCTGATAATTTTTCAGCATCAACATAAAATCGTCCACCAGGAAATTCAAAATTTTGCATTTCCTCAACAATACGATCACGTTGTTGCTTTAAAATTTCGTCGATTTCAGTCAAATTGTAAGGCAACGATAGGCCAGTCCAAATACCATCGTTTATGTATTTTAATCGATTTTTTATGTAACTGTATTTTAATCGACTTGTTGTTTCGTGATTCCCATAGTAAACGGTCTTAGTACTATTTGACGGATTAAAGGAATTACTTGCGTACAGAAATAATACGAAAATTGCACTAATCGCAGTTATGCTAATGACGTTTATTCGTCGTGACATTTTTATTCACTTTTCTTCTCGATGTTCTACATATACACTACACTAAACAAACAAAAAAAAATTTAACACAACAAACTGAGTAAATTTTTATTTTTTTCATCTATATAAATTGAGATAAATTTATAACTTTTTTATTTCTAAATCAATAAAACTAATGTAACACATTTTTATAACTAAAAATTAATTTGTCTGTCGTTTTCTTTATAAATAAAACAATAACACCAAAACGATTCACTGTATAAAAACCCAATATTTTTTAAACATACAATTGGATTCTATAAATTAAAACAAACTATTTTATTTAAATAACTATTTTTTAGTAAACTCATTTTTCTTAACTTTAATATAATTAACTTGTTTATTGGGAATAATTAATTTAAATTCTTTTTAGGTTATCCATTAAATTATTTTTTAATAAAAATTCATTCATTAATAAAAAATATAAAACTCGCACAACAAACTGATATTGACGGATTGAACAACACCGACCGAATGAAGTAAAAAAAGAAATTGAAAGAAATCAAAAAAAATAGAATAAAACGAAGCGAAATGTCAAAATTCGTGTTTTTACTTTTTTGGTTGCGTACAGTTTTTTAATATTGATGAAAATTGAGGATAAAGAGTTACCACATGAGTTTTTTAAATGCTAAATGTGAAATTTTAATTACATATTTTACAGGTAAGAAGCATGATAAATTGAATATTATTACATAATTTTTATTGTGCGTAAGAAGTATTTCGCGTTTAAAACTGTTGAAAATGCCACACATTTTTCGCAGTTGTATAAGTAGCTGGGATTTAGTTAGGTATGCACGAAATGGCTAGAAGTCGTTAATAGCGGCCTAAGTAGAGTCAGTTAATTTTGCCAAACATGCTACACTGCGTGAGATGATGAATTATAAAAAAGAAAAACATACCAATTTCCGGTTGATTAAATAAAAGCAATAAATAAAAAATATTGAAATTTTCGGCTCTACAATTTTGTGAACACTTCACAATAAATAAATCAGCAACTAAAATTTAAAGAGGAAAAAGAACAATTAGTAAATCTAAATAAATAATCAAACGAAATGTAATTTATAATAAAATTGGAAATGTTGTAACATATAAAGAAATAAATTATATTTTCAGTTCTAGCCAGATATTCCCAGCCCACATGCCGTTTCGATTAAAATTGATAGGAAAATTCTACAAATTTCGTTTCTTTGTGATTGCCTTCTAATTGTAAACTATAAAGGCGAAAAGTAACGTGGATCTCCCCGCAGATTGGACGTGTTTGTCATATGGGGGTTTGTTATCACTTATGCTTAATACTGTCTGGTATTACTTTGACACTTTTATTTTATTTTACAGGTATGAGCGGTATAGAGGTGATACCGTTATCAAAAAGACTAACTTTTTTATAAATATCTTTTGTGCTACCCGATTTGTTATACCGTTAAGAAAGTGAAGTTAGCAACACTATATTGTTGAAACAAAATTCATATCTCATTAGGTTGGCCAACAGTATTTATAGTAATGCACCAATAGTGGAGTGTGATGGGATTAGTAAATGGTTCCATCAAAGTTGCGAAGAATTCAGCGATGATCAAAGCAATGCTAAATGGTATTGCTCCTTCTGTCAAGCGACGGTTCGGCGAACTGACTAAGCAGCAAATGCAACACTCTAAAGAGAAGCGCTATGTATCAAAGGTCGCTGCTGACAAGACAGATCTGAACTATTGGTATCTAGCAATGTTCACAATAGAAAAAATAAATAAACCAGAAAATTTTCGAATTGTCTGCGGTGCAGCAGCTAAAGTGGATGATATTTCGCTAAATAATTTATTGTTGAAGAACCCTAATATTTTAAAGCCTTTAGTACATATTGCCAAATCGCAAACCAGATATGTATGAGATGGATCATGGATGTGATGACCTTTGGAGCGGTCGTTGGCGCAGTTCATTAAAAATAAAAATGCCCTAATCTATCAAGAAAAATATCCACGAGCTATGAAAGCAATTGTTGCTCAACAATATGTGGACGACTTCCCCGACAGAAAACACCCATAGAGAGCCTATAAAAGAAAAATTATCACCTTGCAGCAGGGTGGTTGTGTTGGACAAAAAAGCAACATTTACAACTTGCCACCATATTGGGATAACCAAAACATCCTGTTGAGAGCGGAGGAGAGAATTAACCAGCTCACAGAAGTACATGGGTTTCTCAAAAAACAATAATTTCGCCTCCACATGGCACAGTAACAGGACTCCTGGTAGCTGACCATCGCAGCCTAAACCTAAAATAAAATCATGAAACAGTCGTTAAAAAGACGCGCGAATAGTTCATGATTCCTATAGGCAGAAAATTGTTACTCAGTCCATGGCTCGACAATTGTTTAATACACGCCGTTTATGTTACAGTCATGCGTTACTTATCATTGATTCGAATTCCTCACTGATATGGTTATTTACCCACACTAAGCAAACCGGGTAAACTATCTCGGCATAGTTTCCTCTTCTCCAGTGATTAGACAACATTACATTGATCAAAACCGTGAAATGTGAACGCAAACAGTTTCCACTCATATCCGGATGCGCCATCACGATTCAGAAGTCTAAGGAGGGACCTTCAATGAAATCGTTTACAAATAATCAGTGCATTAGCCTCAGCAGTTGGTATAAGTTGCAGTGAATAGAGTGACAGATATCGATGGATTGGCCATAATAACCGAAAACTATTTTTTTTTCGGTTCGTGCAAGGCAGGTGAGGAAGCAACGTGGATGCAACGAGAGATATCCGCAATGAATTCAAGCGATTCGAGAAACATCTTCTTCTAACCATCGCTATAGCAAAGCGGACCATTTCTTCTGCGATAAGGAAACATTTTCGCTGACAAAACCCTTAGTTCTCAATCTTAATGTAGAAAGTCTGAAGGTTTGATGTGAAAAGATGAAGGACCGATTCCAATACTCAACTTTGAAATCGTTTCCCAGATGAATAATCATATATTGTCGAAGACCAACAAAGAAGGTGATGCATTCACCAAAACTATGCATGTGCGATCGTTTGGAGATGTTTGTCTTATAGAAGTATCTGGAAGAAACGGGAGTCATCTGTTTAGATCTTATGTTCGCTCGACATGTTATCACCGAATCACTAAGGTTCATATCATACTTCTCATATAAACGTTTCAACGACCAATCTTTAACAGTGTTCACAACTTGCCTCATCTAAGAATTCCCTCTTCGACAAAATTGGTTCATAAACAAAGTATTCACTTGTGGTTCACTGAGTAGAGAGCGATGAAGCTGCTCATAAAACATTAGCTCAATAGCGGGTAATTATCTATCTCTGTGACAAACTGCCATATGTTTAATATAAAATAATTGGTTTAGTGTACGCAACCAATATCAATAATCTGTTTGTAACCAAATTTAAAATTTGTTTCGTTGACATAACTTCAAGTTTTCCAAAGGACTTCCATAATTTAATCGTATCTTTTGGTAATATGGTCCATGTGTAACGTTTCCAATATTATGGATCATTTAAATAATAAAAATAAGGGAGCCGGTACCCTTGAAAAACCGGAAACAATGAAGGAAGAAAGTGGCTCTTACCTTAAAGGTGGAGCTACCTCATCAGTGGCAGGGGTAAGTGGCACCTTGGCATCAAAGCCAGGAGTCAGCGATACCAATGCCAGGCAAGAGAGCGGGGGATCGGGAAGGATCCCTCCTGCAAAGCGACGATACAGGGAGAAACGGTCGGCGCATAAAATTCTGGATAAACTGGCTGCAACCCCTGAGGGGCAGCTTACAGTAGAACAGAAGCAATCTGTGGCTTGGGCGAGGGAGATTGTCGGCCGCGACAGCACGGATAGGGTCCTTGTGCCTAAAAGGCCGAGGTCTCAGGATGAGCTCGAAGGGGGCGACAGCAAACGAGCCAAGACCGTCACTGGAGCGATATCGGGAGATCCAAAGGAAAAACCGAAATTGTTCAGTGAAATAGTAAAGGAGAACGTACTGGTGCTAGCGGTAATTGACAGAAGTCAAGAAGATGGGAGCATCACGGCAGGAAAGTGGAGGGAAGTGTATAATGCACTAAACTCCATTTTCATCAAGGTCCTGAGAGAAAATCCAGGACCCCCTCCGTTCTGTAGAGATGCGGGATGGCATCAAGGGCGCGTAAAGTTAACTGCGTGCTCGGATCAAAGATCGGTGGATCTTTATAAAAAGGCAATAGCCGAAGTAGGTGAGGTATGGGAAGGCGCAAGGCTTGAGGCAGTTCGAAAGGAAGAAATTCCGAGTAGACCAAGGGCCCGCGTCTGGTTACCAACCAAACCAGAAAAGCCAGAAGAGATCCTTGAGATTATTCAGGCAAGTAATCCAAATCTTCCAACGAAAGATTGGAAGATTGTCAAACAGGAGGAGGCTAAAGGGGGCTTCAGAATGGCAATCATGCTGCTCAATAAGGAGTCCCTTACTCCCCTGGCAGAGACAAAGGGGGTGATCAGCTTCGGTTTCGGGTCGATCACTCTCAACGTTTTTAAAAAAGATGAGGTAGGCATGCGCTCGGAGGACGGGCCGGAGGTGGACGTCGGACGGACCCAGCGGCAGACAGTCGAGCAAGCGCATGGGGTTATAACAGACGATGACGTGGAGCTGCTATTGGAGAGAGGCGGCCTTCTCTCGCTTGGATCCGATGGGGACACCCTGTCGGAATCTGAACGAAGAGAGGCTGGGGATTCTCAAGGCAGCGAAGCATCAATTATGGGGGGTGACACGGCGGATACTAGCGGCCCCCCGGAGGAAGGTAGCATTAGCCTGAAACAGGGAATGCATGAAGAGGTAAGTGAGATAATGCATGGTGATTAATATTGTGCAGATTAATCTTCACCATACGAAGGCTGCTTCGGCGGCTCTCGTTCTCAGACTGACTAGATCAGGAGAGGAGCTAGTGTTAATCCAGGAACCTTGGATTAACAAAAACAGGATCTGTGGCCTTAAGGTGAAAGGGTATACAACTTTGTACTCAAGTAACTCTGAGAAGATAAGATCTTGCATTTTAGTGAAAAATACTTTAAAAAATTTTCTACTTCCTCAATACAGTAGTGGTGACGTTACTGCGATCAGTATGGAGGTTGGCAGAGACAAGTTTTGGCTGGTCTCTGCGTATATGGATCGGGAGAAGGAGATCCCGCCAGATAACCTGGGGGACCTGATCCGAGAAGCAAGGAAAAATAGGATTGGTGTGATACTCGGATGTGATGCAAACGCGCATCACACAATTTGGGGGAGCACTGATATTAATGAGAGGGGTGAGTTATTTTTTGATTACTTATTAAATACTAACCTTTCAGTCTGCAATGTTGGGCAGGAACCGACATTTATCATTAGCAATCGGCAGGAGGTTCTAGATGTGACCCTCGCCTCGGATACTATTTTTCAGTTGATTAGGGGATGGAGAGTGGCGAAGGAGCACTCATTCTCTGATCATCAATATATAACTTATAACCTTAACATTCACCCGGTTACCCAGAAGCCTTTCAGGAATCCTAGAAGGACAAACTGGGAGAAATATGGGGAGGTGTTGGAGGAACTATTGCCGGAGGTCCCCGGACCTCCGGAGACAGTGGAAGAATTGAATTGCATTGTGGATGTTGTCACAAGAGCATGCAATCTTTCCTTTAATGCTTCTTGCCCCCTGATAAAGCCAAGGGGCAGGCAGAAACCGGCATGGTGGTCCATGGAGTTGGAGACCTTTCGGAAGGCGTGTAGGACAGCCTTTAATAAGGCAAAGAGCACGAGGCATGTACGGGACTGGGACTCCTATAAGGAGGACCTAAGAAAGTACAAAAAAGAATTGAGGAAGGCACAGAGGGGATCTTGGAGACTCTTTTGTGGTAGAATGGAAGAAGTCTCTGAGACTTCCCGCCTTAGGAAGATTCTATCTACTAACCCAACTAGTCCTAGTTACTTAATTAGACCAGACGGGTCATGGACAGCTTCAAGTGCGGAATCGTTGGAGCTTCTCATCGATACCCACTTTCCGGGAAGCTTTGATGACTCGATGGAGCCTGGAGCTCATCGAGGAACACCTCCAATAGATATGGAGGGCATATTGGATAGAGATCGGATCAGGTGGGCGCTGCAGGGTTTTAAGCCTTATAAGTCGGCGGGCCCGGATCGGATTATACCAGCAGAGATTCAAAAGAACTCGGCAGCCATCATCCCCTGGCTAGAGGTTATCTTCAGGGGATGTTTGAAACTAGTCTATATTCCTAGGAATTGGACAGAGGTCAAAGTAGTCTTTATTCCGAAATCGGGAAAGAGCTCACATGCTCGTCCAAAGGACTTGAGGCCTATAACTCTATCATCCTTTCTGCTGAAAACCCTGGAAAGGTTGATAGATGTGTTTATTCGATCAAGAATTGAACCCAGGAATTGGGCAATGTCGCAGCATGCGTACTGTAAGGGAAAGTCGGTGGACACAGCTCTGCACGATCTAGTACGCACAATTGAGAAATCAATTTACTTGCAAGAGTTTTGCATGGTAGCATTTCTCGATATTGAGGGTGCTTTTAATAATGTAAAAACGGAGGCGATCATGGAAGGATTGTCTTTTTTGAAAGTGGACTGCTCTATAAGTAGGTTAATAAATCAGATGCTGGTAAGCAGGACTATTACCTCGGAGCTGGGAGAGTCCAAGATTAGAAGACGGGTGGTTAGAGGAACCCCACAAGGAGGTGTAATGTCCCCCATTCTCTGGAGTGCAGTGATTAATGGATTGCTGCTGGAACTAGAGAGAGAGGGGATAGGGGTTGTAGCATATGCTGATGATGTAGCGATAGCTGTCTCAGGCAAATATCTAGATACGATTAGGGATGTTATGCAGAATGCACTCCTGATCGTTACGAAATGGGCCAGCAAGTGTGGATTGGGGATTAACCCGTCCAAAACAGAGCTGGTACTATTTACTAGGAAATATAAAATTCCGGTGGTTAGCCCTCCTATCATAAACGGCAGCGGACTAGTTTTTGCTGACCGAGCGAGATTTCTGGGCATAATCTTTGATAGTAAGCTCAGCTGGAAGCCTAACACTTTGGAAAGAGTGAATAAGGCTATTGTAGCCTTATACTCGTGTAGAAACGCTATAGGTAAGAGATGGGGCTTGAAACCGGAGCTGGTATACTGGCTCTATACCGCCGTGGTAAGACCTGTGCTAATGTACGGGGTGGGTGTTTGGTGGCCAGCTCTAGATAAGGTAACTTATAGAGGTATGATGGAGAAGGTGCAAAGAACGGCCTGTATGCTTATAAGCGGGGCGCTTAGGACAACACCTACACGCGCTTTAGAGGTTATGTTCCACCTTATTCCAATCGACCTTTATGGTAAACAGATGGCAGCCAACGTGGCTACGAGGCTCTTGGCTGTCTCTCAATGGAAGTGTCTTCAGGTGGGACACTCGACGATAGGTAGATTCGCTGGCGAAGAACTGGCGAATCTGGATTATATTACACCAACGTTGTGCTTCGATAAGGGTTTCCGTACCATCTTTCCCTCAAGTGAATCCTGGAGAAACGGATCAATCCTGGAAAACGAGGCAGTGCAATTTTTCACGGACGGCTCGAGGCTAGACGATCAGGTAGGAGCCGGAGTCTTCTGTGATAAACTTAATGTTAATATTTCTGTTCGTCTCCCTGACTACTGCAGCGTGTACCAGGCTGAAGTGGTGGCGATCGGGCAAGTCATGACATGGTTGAAGCATAATGTGGTATCCGGGAGGGATATCGCAATTTATGTGGACAGTCAGGCAGCGATCAAGTCACTTGGGGCAGTTTGTCTGAAGTCGCGGGTAGCG
Source organism: Tipula helvola (assembly GCA_963556165.1). NCBI lineage: Eukaryota > Metazoa > Arthropoda > Insecta > Diptera > Tipulidae > Tipula > Tipula helvola. The sequence continues at coordinate 50,619,191 of OY744482.1, forward strand.
CTGGATTGCCGATCATCTCTTAACGAGATGAGCGAGTATTTCAGCATCCAGATAATCTGGGTCCCGGGTCACTCGGACGTCACGGGGAACTGCAGGGCGGACGAACTAGCTAGGTACGGTACGACTCTCCAGATGCAGCCGGTAATGGTAGGTCTGGGGAGGCCTATGACAGTGCTAAAATGGGCGCTCAGTAAAAGGGCAATCGCCTTGACAAATGAGAGGTGGATCAACACTCTCACGTGCAGGGTAGCAAAGCAAGTTTGGCCAAAACTGGACTTGCGGCGCTCCAAGGTACTAATATCCCTGGGAAGACAAGAAATAGGATTGGTCGTAGGGATAATGACAGGTCACTGCCTTTTTGGGGAGCATGCGAGAAGGCTGGGGATACAGACGAATGACTTTTGTAGAAGTTGCATGGACGAAGAGGAGGAGGAGACTTTGGAACACTTCCTATGCTCATGTCCGGCGCTATCATACAGAAGGCATAAGTATTTGGGTGTGTACGGTATGGACAGCCTTTCGGAACTCGCGGACTGTGGAGTGCGAGATTTATTACACTATATAAAAAGCTCTGGTTGGTTTCAACGGGAGTAATGGGGAGATGGGATCCTGTGGTATCACAACGGGCCATTGCTGGCCTAAGTGTGCGATAGCAGCCACTTCAACCTAACCTAACCTAACCTAACGTTTCCAATTTAATTTGGCCCTAAATTCAAATACGAATGGAAATTTTTGAAAGCGGGTTGTTTTATTAGAAAGAGTATAAATTTGCATTAAATATGGAACACAATTTCATTCGAATGATTTCCTTAGCTCTCCTTACAATACCCCAATCTGTCAACCAACCCAATTTTTCAGAACATTTTCGATTGTATAAACGAGCTTCTTCTCATCAATGGCAACTTCGATTTGATCTTTCAAGTCTTCGATAGTCTCTGGATGGTTAGCGTAACACTTATCTTTAACGGCTCTCCACAAAAAATATGCAACGGAGGCAAATCGCAGCTGCGTGGTGGCCACTTGACATCTCCTTGTCCTTTATGGCTGTCCACGTAAATTTCTTACAGTTTGGGTAGAAACTCACCACTTGGAAGAGATTGTAGTTTCAAATATTTCCTAATTTTGTTCAAACTTAAAGCGACCCATTTCGTAAATGTCAAACAATAAACTAATTTTCTGGCATCTCATAATACGAATGAGTGTTGCCACACTCGAAATAACCGGTAGTTGAAATTGCAAATGCTAGATGGACCACCCGATAAATATTAAATATAGGATTCAATTAGGCTAATTGTTAAATTATAAAAATTAATCACAGCTCAACTCTGGCTAAAAACAGACTAAGTAGGTAAAAGACTCTTTCAAGAGTGCTAAATTTGGTGTTGTTAAAGTTCTTAAGTTGACGTTCAAACTCTTGTAGAGAGAAAAAGTGCCGCCATAAATTTTATTGTTTTACCGGCATAGATGCAGGTAAATATGTGTGTTTATATATTTTCCAACAGTGAAAATTTCTCAAAATACAAAGTAAAGCTGAAAAAGTAATGAAAAAAGGGAAAACATCGCTATTTCACAGGTCTTCAAACATTTGGGAGAATTTGCAATCAAAACATTAAGACTGATACGATTAATCTTCCCTAAAAACGACTTAGCTAAGCAGTCTTCGATTTAGTTAAACTCGTTCAAGAACTATATGCAAAACAAAGCGATTAGCTAAAATTGGGGTTGACATACTGCGACTAAACTCGAAAAATTCACTAAATCGAATTTATTAAATCGCAGTCTGTCAGAGGTAGCCTGCGATTTAATAAAACCGATTTAGTGAATTTTCGAGTTTAGCCGCGATATGTCAACCTAGATTTTAGCTGAACGTGTTTTTCTTGCTTGAGTTTATCTAATCGTATTTTTAAAACCATTGTCTGTCTAGGATATTAGGAGTCTTAAGCTTAACGTCAGAATAGAAGACTAATCTATTAAATTTTATTTTTTAAGTTGTAGTGGAAGTTCTTGTTTCCATTTATAGATGTCAGTTCTGTCTGATTAGTTTAATGATATAACAGACGATCAGTTCAGTCAAATAATTCCAACTATTCGTATAGTTTTAAACATTTCAAGATTGAGGTATTTTTCGGACAGAGATGGCACACCTGCTTGCATAAACACCATTTTAATAACAATCAATATTACATTCAATTTAATTTATATTTGATTTAATTTTTTTTTTTTTTTTTACAATAAATATTTTTTCATTTAGTAGATTTCGTCATTTTTGCAATTTATTTTCCAATGCCGGGAAATAAAATCGGAAAGGGTAATAATTCATCATCAATGTGCGCTTTCATTGGAGTTTGTGGTCTTAAGTCAGGTTCGGAACATCCCAATAACCAATATGTGGTTACATTACCTTTCCCTTTTAGTTCAACTTCTCCTCGTAGCTCGAGACGGAATGTACCAAATACATCTAGATTATCTTTTGCCGCACCAGACACGTGAATTTTTAATGCTATAAATACAGAATAAACATAATTGATTATATAAAACGTATAATTCGTATCTTATGTATATATTTACGTGACCCAGTTGATTCCATTCTAGACGCCGTATTAACCGTATCACCAAATAGACAATAGTGCGGCATTTTCTTACCGACCACACCGGCGCAAACCGGTCCTGAATGTATTCCAATTCTTATTTTTAATTGATATTCTGGTTTATGTTTAATTGTAAAGCTTTTAACTGCGTCCAGAATTGATAATGACATTAACCCTATTTCTCTAGCATGATCATGACCATTTCGTTCTGGTAATCCTGAGACCACCATATACGCGTCTCCAATGGTTTCTACTTTATAGACATCATAAAATCCAATAATTCGATCGAATGTGCTGTACAAATCGTTTAAAAAATCTACAACTTCAATTGGTCTACTTTGAGCACAAAGGGCAGTGAATCCCACAATATCACTAAAATAAATGGTGACACATTCAAATTGTTCGGGTTGAACCATTTCGCCTAGAAGTAATTGCTGGGCAACTGGACGTGGCAACACTTGATATAAAAGTTCTTCTGTTTTACGCTTTTCCATGCTTAGCTGTTCGGTTTTCTCTTCGACAAGACTTTCTAAATTATTAGCATATTGTTCCATTCGGCGAAGCAGGTCGTCCATTAAATTTTCACAAAAACCTCTGAAATTGTTCAAAATTATAGTGAATACATTTTTAAGTAATGTTGCATATTTTAGAAGCTAAATACTTCATTATAAATCGAACAGTTGTTCGAATATTAGAAAATGTTGGACGATCGTCTGGGTTGTCACCCCAACATTTTTCCATTAAATCCAGCACATCGGATGGACATTCTCGTTGACCAACGAATGGGCGAAACGATGGAGTTTCGTGTCGTTCAACACGATCGATTATTGTTTGAATGCCCATAAATTGTCGGGCTGTTTCGTATGGCCCGCCACGTGTTACGATTTCTTCAAGGATTATGGCAAAGGAGTAAACATCACCTTTTTGTGTAGCTGGTGTACCAGGAATTATTGTCATTGGAAGAAGTTCTGGTGCCACCCATAGTAATTCTACAGGATAAAATAATTATATTTTATGTGATCCGTTTATACCGCTACATACTAACTGTTATAATAGTTTTGATCTTTTACAAATTCTGATGGTGTTGTCAGGGTGCGTAATCCAAAGTCTGATATTTTGAGAACAAATCGCCCGTCTATTAAACAGTTGCATGAGCGAAGTTTTCCATGTACTCCGACATCACTGTTGTGTAGATATGTCATCCCTTTAACAACATCATGGATCAGGGACATTCGAAAGTTCCAGTCTAGTTTGATCGCTTCGTTTTCTAATACATCTTTGAGACTACCTTTTGGACAGTATTCTGTTAAAATTAAAACAGTTGGTCTCGGTAAATCGATGCAAGCGCCAACAAATCGAACAGTGTTTTCGTGGTTTACATCTCGTGCTTGTTTGATCTCCCACAAGAGAACCGATGTTATATCCACCTAAAATGGGAAAGAATTAATTTATGAGTCAATTATAATAATTGGGTTAATTTTGTATTTTCAGTTATTAGATAAACTGTTCAAAAAGCAGGATGTCCTAATGTGTCAGATGTACGAGAAGCTTGCATCAATAAAATATGCCAGCAACTACTCGAATGATTACCAATGTTCAAAGGAGATACGAGTAGCGAAGTTCCTTCAAAGGCATCTTTACATAGACTAAAAACTAAATCAAGTACCAGATGCTGATATCAGTACAATCCAAATTCCAATAGACCCATTTTCATTTACAATTAGTAACTTTCCCAAATATAATTGCAACGCTTGCTGACTGGCGGCTAAAATATTTCGTATGTAGTTTTATATGGTCAAAATGTGTCTTGAATGTTTCATTAAATTATTAATTTCGACTAAATTAATTTTAAAATTTGATATTTATTATTAATCGCAACATACTCAATTTTATTAATCATAAAAAAAAGTAGGGGGCCATCCACTAATTTAGACATGAAACTTGTATTTATAAACATGATTTTACTTGTTTTTGCATGTAAAAAAAAAGTAGTCAGCGCTGCCCAAGCGAGGGGACAAATGAACTAAAATCGATATTGGGCAAGTCCCTCATTAGCCGATCCACCCTATAGGGAATATGTCAAGAAAAACAGAAGAGTTTTTTATTTTTCAATTTAATATAACCGAACAACATTTTACCGATTGTTTTGTGGGCAAAAGGCACGTCAGGCAACACATATAATAAAAACAATGAAAAAGAGATGAAGATATTGAGCCTATGTTGGGGATATTTGGGCAAATAACTTGTAATAACTATAAGGGAAATCGCATCAAATTTTGAAGACAACATGAATCGTAGGTAGAGATGGCATTACTAATAATTGAACGAATGCCAATAAGCAACTCAAATAAATATTAAAACGAATATAATATTAATATTAAACGAAATAAAAAAATAAAATCTCGGTTGAAAAGTAGGAAACAATTTTATGTACATATACAATTTTTTTGACTTTTTTTTTCATTTTCTTCGTTCAACGGTTAGTGGTGCCATCTCTACCCAAGAACCAGGTATTAGCATTTTAACGCACCCCAACAAGCAGATGTTTACTTCAAGCTTTACTATGAGAATTATGACCAATTTCCCTTATAGGTTATTATAATTTATTTGTATTTGGGTTGCATCGTTTAATGTGGGCAACGTTTAAAGTGGTTTTAGTGCAAACGAACGATTGTTGCAATGTTACGTAGTAGTGCAGGTTTAAATAAACCCGGGATGGGGAAAACGCTAAAAAAACTGAGTTTTTGACAATTTTATCAAAAACTGGGTTAAAAACCCTAAATTATGGTCAAAATCTGTCGAAAAGTGTCAAAAACTGTCGACAAATGTATACAACTGTCGGAAAGTGTTAAAAATTGTACGAGTGATATTGGGGAAAAGATGAAACCAAATATTCTTATTGTTTCGTGAGAAAGTTTTAAAAGTGTTGAAACAGTTGTGTTGAAAAAGTGTTGTAAAAAGTGTCGAAAATGCAGATTTTGAAAAGACTGTCAAGAACCTGTGTCACAAAGTATCGAAAACTGTGCATACAAACTAGTTTATGATACTACATGTCTCTGATATAATGTTACATAGGGTTAAGCTACTACATACAATATGGTGTTACATGTGAACACTAAAGAATTGTCATATATTATGTATTGGTGTATGTAAACTTAAATAAATGCATTCCGTTATTGTATGGCATTCAATATAGACGTGGTGTCAGATTAAGAGTAAAAAAAGTGAATAGTTAAGTGAAGCATTATGGTTTAAATAAGAAAACCAGTACAAAAGTTGCGTTCGTTGCATTGTAGCAGAACGGGGAAAGGAAAAACAGGAGAGATTATTAAACCCAATACCAAAAAGTGATAGACCATTGGTGACTCACCACATCGATCATTTGGGAAACTTATGGCCGACGCGAAATTTGAATCGGTACAGATTTTGTGTGGTGGATGATTTCTCCAAATTTACTTGAATTTACCCTACAGAAACCTTGAATATCAACGAGGTTATTCAGCGACTTAACGCACAGAAAGACATTTTTGGAAATCCCAAGAGACTGATCACAGACAGAATTGATCTTCAATTGGGAACAGCTGGTATAGCGATTGAAACCGGGCAAGTGGAACTTATATTTCGTATTATAATACCAGTTCTGGCAAAATTGCGTGCTGATAATTCAAGAGAGTTATGCAAAAAACTGACGATCTTTAACGCTATACCTAAATAATTCGGTTCAACGAGCAATTAGAATGTAACCTTAAGCTAAAAATATCAGTCTAAAACAAGTTGATGAGATTGAATTGATGGGGGCGTTTATTGGTGACCGTGAACAACATCTTCGTGAAGAGGCGAAACAAAATATTGATGCAATTCAAAGAGAGAACCGACGAGTTTATGACCGCAAATGAGTACATGACTGGGGAATATGTCCCTGTATCAAGAAAACTCAGTTCAATAATGGTGCGAGATGAGACGTTCAAAAAATATCGCAATCAGAGGGTCCATCGGCATGTGCTGCTTACATGAAACCATATTACTTTGGAATGTCAAGCGAACAGGAAGACGATACGATTGAAGAGTTTGAGGATAATGAAGGTTAATCCGAGCCGGATAGAATTCCAGGATGAAAAAAAATGTTTTATTTAAAATATATGGAAAATTGTTGCCTAAAGGTATTGATACTTCAGTTAGAAAACAGTCAGAAAGCGTGGCCCGTTAACCGAAAAACTGAACGTCTAGAACAACTAATCGCAACACTGAAGATGAATAAAATTTTACCATGAATTATATTGGAGTTGCTTGTGGATATTAATTATCTGGGCATAATATAGTATGCCTGTAGAAGAGCAATGTGTAATGAGAATTCAAATATATGCGGAATTAGCTAGAATAAGGGCAACAAGAGCGACATGCATCCGGAATTGAATAATAATGAAGCCAGTTCAACATGATTCAACAATTCACAATTATACAACAACAACTGTTTCTCTTAATATTTATTAAATTACATTTGCTAAATAGTTTACGCAAATTAAGGTAATATGCTATTGTTGTCATGTTCACAAAATTATTGTTTCTCGCATGTGGTTAGCTTGGCCTCAGCAGTCGTAATCCAGCTAGTAACAAACCCAAATTCTAAGTAGTTCCTATGCAACTTTTAATCAATATTATCCATAAAAACTCCAAATTAGCAACAAATAAGGCCGAAAATCAATAAAAGAAAATTTTATTGAAATAACAAGATCCGAAATATTAAGAAAAAGAAAAACTTTGATGCAACTCTCTTGAGTGTTTATTCGTTTGTTTATAGACTAATATGCAAATTATAATTTTAACCCACAAATATTTATATTGCAGACATGCGGCTATTAATATAGAATAATTTTCTGGTCTTACTTTTTTTTTGGCAACTTTTTTTATTGCCACGCGCTCCCCTTTGTAAATGCCAATTGTTGTAAAAACTTGTGTTGGTGGTAACGATGTACAACTTGTTATAGAAGCTCGACCCGAGTTTATTCCAAAATGCTGAAATATAAATGTATAGATAAAAATATTAGATAACATGTTTGTAAAAAAAAAAAATTAAATTACATCAGCGTTTAGTTTCTGTATTCCCATTTTGCTGCCAAATAGTTTTCCAATTAGTAACACTTCGTCGGGACGGACACGCCAAGACATATTATTCAGCTCATTATTCAATCGTAATTGTCTTAATAAACAACTAGAAAGCATTAGTATTTAAGCATTTAGTATTTAAGAATCTAGTGGTCATACTTGCAAAACAGGTATGTTACGAGGGAGCCTAATGTAATAAATATTCCAAATGCAAATACCCCATACAGTATGATGTACTCTGTGAAAAATGAAAACTAGGCATATTAGTTGTATTATGTATGTTTACGGAATTTTACCGTATCCATGGCAATCTGGTGAAGTTCCTAAATAGCCGCACTTTGGTATGTCTGGTGGAGGGCCTTCTCTTCCTCCAGGCCAGTGAATTTTTTTGTTATTTACAGGAACATATCGTCTTAAAATAGCAATAACAATAAATTTGATTACAAATAAAAAAAAATGTTTACATACTTATCAAGGCCATAATAATGTGCGACAACTTCAAAACGTCCTGTAATCGGATCTAAATCAAGGATTGAATAATCAGCATCACGATCTCCACTATCATCAATCCTTACATGCCCCGTTATACCTTAAAATCAAAAATTAACTTTAGTTCGTTCATATAAGATAAATCCACAATAGTTTTTCTCAAGCATAAAAATCAATAGATCAAATTATTTTCTCTTGACCAAACACACTAAAAATAGCAATTTTAATAGTTTCAGTTTGCTTCCTATTCATTGCGATATTATTTGTCCCGAAGAAAAAACAAAAATGGAATGTAATCATTTCATAAAGCGCACAAAATCCATTCATCATCCTCAAACAATAAAAAAGTAAATAATAAACTGTCGAATTTTAGGGTGTGGGCCACAAAATAAATAATCTAAAATCACAAATAAAAGTCACACATTTAACAGTCTTCCCATATTTGAATAAAAATATCTTTGTGTATATTGACATAATGAAAAGCGTCTATAAAAATAATATTAGTGATATGATTTATTTTTATTAGCTTACCATGAAAATCTCGGCCCCACATTTTTCGTGTAATCGCTGTTCCATTACGAATATCACCACCCTCGGATAACGTTTCATTCAGTGCCATACCTAACAGGTATACCCCATCATAAAATGCGCCGATGAAAAAATTTACTTCCTCACTTTCTGAAAACGTATAGTTGTAGGTTCGGTTTGCTCTCTCCTTTACTTGTTCGGCAAAGTCTTGAAATTTTGGACTCGTCGGCTGTAATAGTGATACACGTAAAAGCGCTTCGTATGCTGTGCGTGCCGTTGCATCATCAGCATCATCCATTTCCCAGTGGTGATCACCCCAATACGAACTCTATATATATATGTGAAAATAAATGTTAGCATTATCTATTCGGTGTGCTAATTGCTGAAGCTACCTGGAAAATTTCCACATCTAAAAATGTCCAATCACCCTTCGTCATATCCAATTTATGAGCAGCTAACATAAATTTTCGTACTAATCGGCCACGCACAGATAAAATTACAACACGTGCATACATGCTGGCATCTCGCAAATAACTATCATATTGTTCCTCTTCATTTCCATTTAGTTCCCGAACAAATGCCAATAATCCTTCCTCCTTTAATCCATATTCTAAATTTTTTCCTATCTCACAAAATCGTAATCATTCAAATTTATTTATTTAATTAATTAATTAGGTACAATTAAAATTACTTACCTACAGTTAATGAAAATAAATCTGATCGATCTAACAACAAGGCAACATGTTTCCATTTGAATTGACGAAATATACTAGAGAAGACTAATTTCAGTCGACATTGGCAATAAGACATACGCGTTAATGTCGGATATTTTGATTTATCCTTAAAAATACCCTGCAAATTGCAAAAAGCAAAAGAGTTACACGTAAAATAATAAACTACGGTTCCCTGAGGAAATTAATATGCATAGATATTTGAAAACATTGGGTAAATTAAGCTTACCGTACTCTCATTTTTCCATTTATGTATTTTTCCTAAAATTCCTGATGTCACCGATAATTCACCTTCGGATGGTGGCTGCAAATATAAAAATAGAATTACATTAATTTTATTGCCATCGATGTCGTGAAATTTTCTCATTATCAATATTGATTGTAAAATGTTGTAGAATACAGTTAGATAAAAACTTTGTATAGGTACTGAAAAGCAATTTCCAATTTAATTTTTTGTTTTGTTTAAATTCCATTAAAATTATTTGATTTTAGTTCCTGTTATCAAAATGTGTTAATTGACAACAGAAAATAGTCGTATACAGAGTAGCAAATGGGGTTGAAACAATAATATTTTATTATGTCAGTTATTGTGTGCAATAAAGTTGCAAGTCGATAAAAAATTGTGTAATTGATGGGAAGTAGGATTAGTGCGGTTGTTTTGAATGTTATTGATTTATTGTCCTTGTATTGTTAATTGAAAATTGTATAATTACATGTACAGTTGGAAAATGTATATTTTTTTTAAAATAGAAAAGCTCGTTAATAATCTTGTTTATTTCAGAACTCGTATCTAAATTCCTACGGAAGAAGTTGTTTTATCTTGTTTGTTCCCAAGGTTTTTTTTTTTTTTTGCTGAATATATTATTAAGTCTAGATTTTTTATGAAATTGCAGTTTGCTACACAGTATAAATTTGTGGCGGTTCATTCATTTTATTCATTCAACCAAATTCAACGTATTGTTTGTCATTTGTGAATTTCAACATATCGAATATAAAATCAGAATTTCGAGCAAAAATCTGATTGAGAATTTGAATTCCCAAATATACCATATAGTTAATACATTTTTGAGCTGAAGGTAGAGATAAATAGAGTTTGAATTTTAATCTTTGAATAAAAATTCCAACCAGGGCTTGACTAAATATTGATTGGATTTAAAAAAAATCTCCGACGTTAAATCGATAAATTTTCAGTTTGAAATTAAACAGATGCAATTTTAATTGAGTTACAATTCGAACCATCACGCCAACAAAATTTTGAGTGAAATTTAAAATAGAAATTAAGAAAATGTTTACATTTTGCTACATTTTAACTTGGGTTACAAAAATTGATTCAGAAATTTAGATTAGAAATTGATTAGGACATTTTACTTGGTTTTGAGCAAAAATTTAAGTTTAAATTTGGTGCTCCAAACTAGATTTAAGCAAAATTTTAATTGCGATTAGGTAAGAGTTGGCTTGCAATACGAGATTTGATTTCAAACAACCAATAAAATTTCCTTTGAATTTAGTTTAGAAATTTGTATCGAACATTTTGAGTGAAATTTGAATTAAGAATTTAAATCTAAAAAAATTGGTTTGGCATTTCAATCTTTGTACTGACTGATGTACTGAGTGAATTTTCAATTATATGTCATAATAATTTTTGAACACTAAGAAGCATCACTGGATTGCTCTTGAGAAGCCCTTTCCAACCGTAAACGTTCTCTATATTTTGATTTGGCTTTTAGATGAGTATTCGATTTCAATCTGACGATTGAAAAGCAAACGAACTTTCTAGCTTCCCCGAGTCAAAATTTATACTAATCGGACATTATGTGACGCAGCGAAATAAGAAACAACCTCAACAAATTTAAAAAATTCTTCGTATTATGAGCAGAAATGTATTAGATAAATAAATTTAGGAAATTGCAACGCGACATCAATATTATGTGAAAATCAAACAAAAATAATCGGTTGAGAAATGGGCAAGTTCCATCATACTTGGCCATATTCCAGAACTTCGTCTAAAGATAATTTGAGAATCTCATTTCCATTGGATTCAGTATTTCCAATTTTCATCAAAATCAGATAAGATATAGAATCCCAATAAGATTTTTATAAAAAAAATAATTTATCACTATAAAGAAACTAGTTACAAAAATTGCGGTGCTTCCCCCTCAACCGCAAGCGATGCGTCACAGTCCTCACTCAACGTAACGAATTCTTTGATCCTTTAGATATCGAGTGGTGTAATTAAATTTTGGATGTAGATAATAGATATATAGCTGCAGCATCAAACTGTATCCCCCGATTTTGTTATCATCAGTTTTCTGAATTGCCTCCCATATGAAAGCAAATTTAAAGACGTATTCACGTCAAAAATGAGAGCAAATTAGATGGAGGAAAGAATAGATATGTCTAGGGAAAACCAAAATACATATTTTGAAATCAATTAGGATTGGATCAAAAAATTAGACTGGAAAAGAAAACAGTTTTAATGGATTCGAATAAAACCTTGCATGCATCCAGAATAAAATTAGATTACAAGTCTGTCTGGATTTGAATAAACTTTGAGTGATATTTTAATCCGAAATTGAGTTAAACTTCCAAACTGTACTTGAATGTTGATTGTAATTTTGATCACGTCCATTGAGTTAAATTGAAATAAAAACTTGAGTGAAATTTAAAATACTAATTGATTATTGTAATTTTCCTTGTATGTGAGTCGTATTCAGACTAGTAACTTAGTTTAAAATTAAAATGGATTCGAAAAAATTAAGATTTTTAGTTAGAAACTTACTTCCAGCTGTTTTCGGTGTTGAACAAAATGATAAATGGAATTTCGAACATAAATCTAGTCTAAATTGGTCAACTGCATTCGACAAAGGGGAAATTGATTAAGAGACGAAAACATTTTAAAGAGAGAAAGTTATATTGAATTCTAAATTAGATATGAAGTTTAGTGAAATTTTAAGTAGAAATAATCTTCTTTATATTGCATTTGAAAAACACATTTTGAAAAATATATTAGCAAAATATTTAATGCACTTTATGTGACTGAGTTTATAAACTAAACACGATTTCAACAAATTTTTTAGTTCAACTAGAAAATCAGAAATCGAGCAAAAAGCTGAATGCTTTTTATTTTATAATAGAGACGTACACCCTTATTCCCTTAGTCGTCTCACTTCATTCGACGTGACTATTGTCGTGTCACTTCAACTGTAAATTGGTATTCTTCAAGTCGATTGAAGTGACGTGACTCGACAAATGTCATAAACCAGAATCCTTTAGGCAACACTAAAAATGTACTATTTGACGGAATTTTGACATCTAAAAATCAAGGGAAATGTCAATTGTGTTGTTACAAAATCGGAAATATGTTAAAAATGTGTATTTCATAATTTTCTGTGTGAATTGATCGACATAATATTAAATGTGGAAAGGTGTCTTCTCATGTTTGACAATGTTCAAGATGCCCATTTTGTCCGAAATATGGATACATTTTATTTTTCACACACAATTTACGATTGATTCACAAGTCCACATTTACCTCTCGATAATGAGCATGAGCACACACGAGAGTCAGCAGAAGAACGGCATATTAATAATGTACAAAGAGTTCGAAATCATTAATAAATTCCATATTTTGAGCTTTATACAAAAACTTTATTAAATTCAATATAAATTACATAAATATACATATGTATGTATATAATAAAAAATAATTGGAAAATAGTTAACACAAATGCACTCTCTTCAATCAATGTCCAAACCGGCTATCTTTTATGGCTAACTTTCTCTCCTTGTACTTGAGGGTCCTTAATTTTGGCTCCATATTGTCTTTTCGTTACTGTCTTCTGGCGAGCTGCTCCTTGCGCCAAAGCTTTAATTTTTTTTTCTTTCATCTCAAAATTATTTACAACAAAAAAATTTTAGTTTTAACGATGGAACGACGGAATAAGCAAATCAAAAAAACATCCAATTTTTTATAATAATATACATAGGTGCTATTTACAGCAAAACATTTAATTAAAACTAAAAACTTATGTTTTTCTCTTTCCATTTTGGCTTGTCGCTTAAAAATTCTGCGCGACTAGAATGTCATCTCAGGTGACACGAAACTTTTCAAAAGTCTACGAGAATACGATGTTTGTCATTTAAATCGACGCACGTCTGATCAATCGACTAAGAGAATACCAAAACTTGGTTGTCGGTACAAACGACAAGTGACACGACTAAGGGAATAAGGGCCTTTAATTATTTTTGTTGGCTTTCTTGGAACGCAAGTTTTCGTTTTTTATATTCGAGATTTTTAAGCTTGAATTTCATATTTTCCATCCGATCTTTCTTTTTATCTAATTGAAAATTTTTCCACAACTGGAATTTTTTTTCTTTGATTTCGAAGGTTTTTCGGGCATATCGAGCACATTCTTTTGTGTATTTAGCGGTTTCTTCTAAATATACCGTTTATTTTTCAAGAAGAGTTTTCCTTTCATGTTGAAAGTTATGTGATTTTGAGCGTTTGTGGTGTTTCCTGGTGGATGGAGCCGGTATATTTATTATTTCTAGTTGATCAGCATTAATGTGATGTTCATAATGGGCATATTACTAAAAATTTGAACACTTACGTTTTTCCTGCATCCATTTTCATCTGTCACTTGAAAATAGTAGGTGACAAAAAATAGGACTTCACGTGATGTTTAACTTTTCATACGACTAAGAGAATATGGCGCCAAGTGATAGTTCTCACACCAAATGACAAACGTCACTTCAATCGACTAAGAGAATACGAAAATTTGGCTGTCGGTACAAGTGACAAGTGACACGACTAAGAGAATAGGGGTAGTAATTAAAGAATAAAATTTTAATCGAGAGTTTGAGCAAAAATTTGGATGCAATTTATTAAAAAAATATTTAAAAATTGAGTTAAATCCAAATTTAATAAGCACAAAATTATGGTTGAAATTATGCTACAAATGTTGTGATATTTTGTTTACAAATTAAGTAAAAATTCCAACTGCTTGACTAGAAATTAGGAGTACAACTTCAGCTTTAGTTGCAAGTATATTTAAGAAAAATTTGAAATGCTGAGTTAGAGTAGAAATTAAAACTCTAGTTTGGGTCACACGGTTTGTTAAATATCAGAATTTTGAGCAGAAATCTGAGTATGTATCGAATTATTTGAATTTTACGCAGTACATAATTTAATAAAATATTGAGTAGAAATTGAATTTGTATAGTAAGTTGGACTTAAGCAAAACCATAACTGTAATTTAGTGTTTAATTTAAAAGTTGAGTTTGTATTTCGAAGTGGACTGATAAGAGAAAACATAAAGATTAAGTTACAATTATAAAATAGATTTGAGCAACATTTTATGTTTAGTGAGGGCAAAATTCTGAGAAATGTTGAATTTGAATTCCAAAATTTCGGTTGCAATTAGATAGAAATTTTATGATATTTTGAATACAAATAGGCTAAATTCCAAACTCGATTGAAACAAAATTGAAGGAGGAATTTTTCATTTTAAAATGATTCGAGAAGTGTAAGTTTGATGAAGTTGCTTTTTTATGATTTGTGGTACCATCTATGGTACTATCAGAAGAAGCGATAAGGGCGAAAAACCTCTTTGATCTGTGTCTGCAAGGTTGACAAAGCGATTATTATTAATTAATGCACAATTCTAACGACAAAAATTATCAAACAATTTACATCTTTCATTTACAATATTTTTGATTTGTGATATTTGTGTTTGCGATTGGCTTGCGATGCGTATGTACGCAACATTTTTTTTGTATGTTAATCCTTGCAATTTATTTTTCCTTCGAAGAAAACGCTTTTGAGATTTCTGCCAAACGTTTATTTTGTCAGCTATTCGCGACTTTCAACAAAGTATGTAGCTGACATCTGGTGAAAACAATATGAACAAAATTTAACCATACAACAAGGGGGATTAGAACTGTCAAATAGTTGAATTTGACAATACTCGCCCCCTTTGCTTACATAGAAACCAACGCCGACTACAGTTGATGGGAGTCGCCAATATTTTTACTGCGATGTTCTTGTTGGCATATTTTGTTTTCGATAATAAGGTAGGGAGCCTACTACAAATAATATATCAGTGTATTGAGAGATACGATCATATTTTCTCAACCCAATGGCGTACCTAATATATGAATTAAACACCATTTGCAAAATATTGTACTGGAAAAGGTAACACCTGTTCCATTAGTGACAATTTTAGGAAAACTTTTATTACATCGATCTGTATAGATGAAATTAATATACTTAGACTTCATGATTCATGGCCCACGACCCATGAGGCAGACTTACCTGAAGCACGATTACTACCCGAAGCGGTCTGAGGGAGGATTGCAATGAAGACCGAGTGTTTTTATTGTATCATCAAGCTTAAATTCCAAAATTCCAGTATTCCTTACATTAGTAGGGATGTGAAGTTTATCCTAAATTTCTCCTAAACTACAGAAGCATCCATTTGTTTGCTAGTACGTGTGAAAAGTAAATATTTAGGAGTTTTTCAGAAAACTACGATATAATGAACGATATATACCGATTTCAAAATTTTCGAATGACGCATTTATGGGTATTGCTCATGGGATTCCTTCATTAGGTGATCAGATGTAGGCCTAATTTAACTATTGACCAACTTTTAGAATTTTCTCTTCGATTTTAGATACGCAAATAGAGATCAATATGTAATACATGTATATACGGACTACCCCCATATTTAGAGTTAACGAACTTTGACGTAATACTAAACGCATTTATAGGAATTGCTCATCGGATTCCTTTATTGGGTGATAAGATATAGGCATAAGTTAACTATTGACCAATTTTTAGAATTTTCTCTTGGATTTCAGATACGCAAATAGAATATAGGTATAATATTTTTAAAAAAATTCTCTCAATTTTTTTTACAGAATATGTCTCGGCTCTTTTCCAGAATATATTACTTGTAAGAGCATTAAATTCCCCTTTCCCAAAATATTTTTAAAAAATGTCTCTCAATTTTTTTTTTCAAAATATGTCTCGGCTCTTTCCCAGAATATAATATGTACTAGAAAGATCAGTAAATTCCCCTTTTTCAAAATATTTTTAAAGAACTTTTCTCAATTTTTTTTCAGAATATGTCTCGGCTCTTTTCCAGAATATAATACTAGAAAGAGCAGTAAATTCCCCCTTTTCCAAAATAATTTTAAAAAATGTCTCAATTTTTTTTTTTCAGAATATGTCTCGGCTCTTTTCCAGCATATATGTAATACTAGAAAGAGCAGTAAATTCGCCATTTTCCAAAATATTTTTGAAAAACTTCTCTCATTTTTTTACTAACTCAAAATACTAACCGCCATTTTTTTTATTTAGGAAAAATTTAGGGTAAACTTCACATGCAAAGATTAGTTTGGTACAGCCTTTAGCAGGGCTTGGTTGTTAGAAGACCATTTGCAAATGTTAAAACTTCCATATTTCAGCAGTGCATAAGCTGTATTACAACTACTCCGCACTGCTATAAGTAGGTCGCTGAGCAGCACCAATGGTCACTGGCGGATTTAACGGCGGGCGCACCGGGCGCGCGCCCGGGGCCCCGACTTCTGGGGGGCCCCGCAAAATTCCAACTTTCCAGTTTTTCTAATGGCTAAGTATCTAAAGTAATTTTCGTGTTTACATTGTGTGTAGAAGAAAAGAAAAATGGGTTAATAATTTAATATACATAAATGTTTAAAGATGTAGGTATGTTCTTTAATACTGTTTTCAACATTAAAAGTATTTGACACGTCATAACTTGGTAAAATGCCCAAACGAAAAAAAGTTAAGACCTCTTTCTTAGCTAGATATTTCATCAAATTTTCAATCTAGAAATTTTAAATGCGTGTAATTTCTACTTATAATTAGAGTACGCAATGCATTTTCTTCGATGGAGAAAAAACAGTACGTGCGTTATTCAGATTAAATGTGGCTTTGTTTTTTGACACGCATTCTTTGCACTTGCTCGGCTACGCTGCGTTTCGCCCAGCATGCAAATATAAAGTGATTTTCATACCGGCTGCGTTGACTTTGGACTTTAAAATTGTAAAGTCGTTTTGTAACTTTAAAGTTTTGTAATTTTGTTTTATTTGATTAACAGTCCGTGCGTTTTTTTATTACATCGAAGAGATCAGACAGATAATTTATCGGAGAGAACAGAGCGATTGTCATCTCAAAAGGTCTTTCTCAGATTTAATTACACTGGAAAAAATAAAACGAAACAAAATTAAAGTGAAACAAAATAGAACTGTGTTACCATTTGAACTGCGATGCATATCTTTCTTGAACTCAAAACACCCAATTTAATTAAAATAATAAAATTTTATAATTACATAATTAGAAAACAAAAAATAATAATAATAATAATTTTTTATTTTAATTTATTAGCTGTCTTATTAATTAAAACAAATTATTTTTTAGTATTAAACTTATAATTTGCAAATTTATTTATGCAAATATAAGCGTACCTAATACCAAAACAAAAAAAAATGTTTTTATAATAATTAATAATTATTATTATACTTTTAATTAATTAAATTATTTAGAATTATATTTAATTAAAATTCTCAATTTCAATTTAAGAATCATCAAACGCTTCGATCATATTGCTGTCAAATTAATATAAATCTGAAATAGCTATTTGAAAAATAAATTCAGAGAGAAAATTTTGTTTCAGATAATGATCTGAGACAAAAAAAAAATTGCAACAGATCGCGATCTGAATTATCTGAAAGATAAAAAAACGCAAAGCCCTTTTACGATCTCTCTGTGGCCCTATTCTGGTAATTCCCGGGGAATAGGGAATATTTTGTTTTTACAGCAGTTATTCCCCAGATAAATTTTCCCAACTTTTTATTCCCCATTTCCAAAAGTGCATTCTGGCAATTGGGGAATAAATATACAGGGAAAATAAATTTAGTTGTACGTGTTCTCCATGGAATCACATTAAAATAAGTAAATACCCGCAAAGGACCCTTACAAACAATATTAATATGATTAATTATTAATATCAACTAGAGAAATACAAACATTTTCGTTAAAAAATGTATTCCCCATCAATTCTTTCATAAAATAGGTATGGAAAAATAAACGTCAAAACTGCTGTAATTGGGAATAATTTTTTCCCAATAAATTTTTTCCCAAACACCAGAATACACTTTGGGGAAAAGGGAATAAAACTGCTACAAAATTTAAAATTTCTATTCCCCGGGAATTACCAGAATAGGGCCACTGGTCTCTCCGATATAATAAAAAAACGCACGGAGTGTCACTTGCTACTATTTTTCAGTTTTGTTACAAAAATACGACTTTTTAAAATCGTAGTATGTTGTGAAACGGAATACTTTTCATAACTAGTTAGGAAATAGATCGATTATTTGACAGCCAAAATATATCAGATTTTTTTGAATGTTAAGGAAAACAAACAGCGGTTTATATGAAGCTAACTTAAAATGTTTGAAAATTACTTAATTTTAATAAAAATAACCATAGAAAAAACTCAAACGGCACAAGATTAAACCTAAAGAATACGAATTTGCCTTCTTTTTATGTTTTAATTTTTCACACGCTTTTCACAAAAAAAATTTACTTGCTTAGCTAAAATGACATAAAATGAATACATTTCAATTAAATTTTTATTAAAAAATATTTAATATATGTCTGTAATTATAGAAATAAAATTGCATCTGTGCCACTTCATACAAAAAGATATGAACAATATTTTGACGTTTATTTGTTTTCCTTAACACAAAAAATCACAATGAAGTTGTCTAGCATTCAATCTATGGGGAATATTTCATAGCTAGCTAGTGAGGAAATATTCGTTTCAATACCAGTTTGTGCCTACTGGGGCCAACTAAATAAAGTCAACTAAATACGTTTAATGTTTGCAATGTTTTTTTTTTTGCTATAGTCCATTTTTTAAGAATTCTTTTTATGTTATCATGAATTTTGATATAAAAAAAATTTCGAAATGATTTTTTATACACAAAATAAAAATTTTACGAACTTTTTATTCACAAAAAGTAAATTTAAAATCTACGTAATTATTGACTTTTTCGTACATGGGGAATTTTTTCCACATACTTATATCAATTCGGAAATATTCCCTTAGTACCGAAAAAATTCCATTAGTAGTAAGGAGATGAGGAGAGTAAGACGTCATCTTTTGAAGATGACAGTCATCTTTTACGGATGATCGTCATCTTCAAAAATAATGCCATCTTTTTGTCATCTTTTACAAAAATCATCATCTTTGGCATATTTTTCATCATATCGTATAAATTTGATATTAAATTGTAGAATAATTGTCATTTAAAATATATTTCAACGGTTTTAAATCTGTGAACGTAAACGAACGCAACACATAACGAACGCAACACATAACGAACGCAACACATAACGAACGCAACACATTTATTGTCAAAAGAAAGCAATTTGAATGTTTCTGTTGTTGAACGAATTATATTTAATAATTTTATTATAAATTTTTATACGCTTTTTAAAATTTTTATTTTATATGGGAAATGGTAGAGGGAGGGGAGGGGGAGGGGGGTATATATGTTTTTGAAAAATGTCATCTTTTGATTTGAAAATAATATGGTCACCTTAATTAGTAGGGAATTCAAGAATATAAAATTTCCGAGCGTTTTTGTGACTTTTGACAGATTTCCACATGTGGAAAATGGATGTGGAATTCGAGAATAGGGCCCTGGATTTCCAAAAAATTTTAAAATTCATTTGGAATTTAACCATCCAAAGACTTTCTCAAAATTCAATAATTTACTGTTTGTAATAAAACTATGTAGCTGTACGGGGGCGCTTCGCTTCACTCGTTTCGCAAATATCCCACTCGTTACACAAAATGAGGAATTTCCTAACTGTGTCCTGATTCTCTAAAGATAATGTGTAAATGTGAAAACTTGTAAAAAGCAAAGTTTTCTTTTATGAGTTGCAATTTTTCGATATTATTTTAATGGTAAACCTCTCGAAAAATTTCAAACTCAGAAAAGTAAGCTTTGCCTTTTACAAGTTTTCACGTTTACACATCGCACATGACTTAGAAAAGTGACACAACTCAAAAATTGAGTTTTTAAGATAATTCGTCAGAAAGATGCGCAACGATCGATTTCATAACCTGACATAGTGGCGTTTTCATATTTATTTTACAAAGCGAGCGACGGCTTGATTTTCTGATCTCCTTTTTTTGACGCCCATGGGCAATATCCTGTGATAGTAGTTAAAATCGAAATTAGCATTTTTTCTTTTGCTCTCCTGAACAATTTGAAATTTTGAGTTGTGTCTTGTCACGTGCGACCTTATTTTTTAGAGAATCAACACCCAGGATGCTTAAATACGTGAACCTGTATTTTTATTTTCCTGTCTCTCTCTATTTTTTTGAGGGCCTAATTTTTTCTTCTGCGCCCGGGGCCCCAACCGACCTTAATCCGCCACTGCCAATGGTCACAGTTGTAGGTTTGTATTCTTGCAGCTACTTTTCAGAAAACTTTCACCATAAAATTCGCTAACATCGAAGCAAAAAAAAACCGACGAGCTTGTATCCGAAATACGACCTATTAACGTAGGACTACGTAGAATTGCGAAAACTTTATTTGTACAGTTTTAGTGAAACCAAAATTTGGAAATTACAAATTTAAAAAAATTGTTAATTGTCTAATGCTGCCATCTTTATGTATTAGGCTGTATCAGCTACACAAAGCTAGAACAAAGCTTCCGTTAAAGATCACAAAACCAATCATTTATATTTTACAAACATTTTCTGTTATTTTGGGCAGGTATTTTCTGAAATTTGGAAACATCTTCCCCAATATCACAATTAGGCACGACAATATAAATCTTCTACTCTCATGCCGCCAAATCACAGGCTCACAAATAATCTCACAAGGGACCCTTTCGTACTGTCAAATCCAAAAAATTATAAAAACTATCTCTAAGTTGTAGTACTCTGTGAGCCAATAACGAAACCATTTTTTTATCAGCAACCAAGCTTTTTTTAGGCGTTAAAACCACCTCTTAATTTACGAAAAATCGGCCATTTCATCTCCTAAAAAATAGAGATGCAACCCTTATAATCTAATTTAATATGGATTAGTTGTACTTTTAAGGGAATAATTACCAATTTGTTTTACCAAAAAAAGTGGAGTAGAAGTCGAGATACATATATCGAGAAAAGCGTTTTTTGAGGTTAAATTAATGGGTGGTTTTAACACCTAAAAACGGCTTGGTGGCAGATGAAAAAAAAGGTTTTGTTAATGTCTCACAGAGTAATACAACTTAGAATAGTTTTATAATTTTTTGAATTGACACGTGTTTTCATCTTCGAAATTTAACAATTAGATCCAGTTATACATCTATAGTATACTGTTGAAAATCCTTAAGAATTTAAATTACTTCATCTAGAATTAATCTTTTGGCACCGAATCCCACCTTTTCATCACGCACCATTTCATTTTATATTGGCGATTTTCATCAAATGTAGTTAGCGTTGGTTTCTATGTAAGTAAAGGGGACGAGTATTGTCAAATTCAAATGTTTGACAGTTCTGATCCCCCTTGTTCTATGGTAAAATTTTGTTCATATTGTTTTCACCAGATGTCAGCTACTTTGTTGCAAATCGCGAATACTTCCTAGCGCCTTTCTCCAAAACACGATTTTAATAAAGCTATTCAAAAATAATGTATCGATGATATATCGTTGAAATTTCAATCATTAGAATGCCATGAAAAGTCAATAAAACGTCACAGAAATGTCAATGTCACAGAAATGGGAATGTTCCTATTATTAACAGCTTACTAGATATAATTTATTTTTAAATACTGACGATTCAAATGACGTATTAAATCAAATTAGTTTCCGGTCACTTGGAAACTTTGAAGTCCCATAACTCGCAAACCTAAACATTTTTCGGCCTGATCTTTGCGGCTATACATTTTCCTAGGATTGCATAGTTTATACATCACATAAATTCAAAAAATGTACGCAATATTTTACATAATGAAAATAAAAAAAGTTTCAATTTTTTTCATTTAATTTTATAGTTTTAAATCAATATGGCGCGCGGCATGTTTGATCAAGTTCATCACTATTTAATTAAAATTGAAATTAGAATGCATATTAATAATTTGTTGTTTTAATTTTTGTTCAATCCATAAATTTTTATTTAACTTGGTTTGATTTTTACAGTTTTTAAAACATTACATTTATTAACAAGGAACATTGCTTTAATCAAATAAATTTCGTAAATACGTCAATTCCGTGACGCGCGTCATCACATTGAAAATTTGGATTACCCCCCATATATAATGAAAACAAAGACGTAGTCCTACGTCAAAATTCTAAGTCTGCTGTGTAGACATCTGTCTTCGCCAACGTAAAAATATGCTCAGTTCTCAGTAAGTTCTGCTGGAATGTTGAGCCATTCAGCATTTTGTCATTGAACTCTCCTCCTTTAAAACAGTATGATGAGGACGATAGTAGTGTTGAACATCTCCATCTATACATGAACACTTCTTGGTTTATTTATTTCCTCGAGTTAGTGACATGAAGCAAATATATTTCCGGTAAGAATAATCTAACCAGTTTTGTTTGTTTTGCAATAAGCTCATTAGGTGCACCTTTTGTTAGATTCGGCATTATTATTTGCAAAAAGAAATCTGTGCCTAATAATATATCAGTTGGACCGGTTCATAAAACTACTATATGTTCGGTTATGAAGGTGGCTTGGGAGCCTGCATCAATTAGGGGACGGACCAAGTATTCATCATTATTACACGGTATTTTTACCATGGCAGTGGCTAATAAAATACTACCTTGTTCAGCTCTAATAACTGTTTTGATAGTTGTTTTGGTCGGGGTTTCATGGGTAAAGTATGATGAGCTCCGTTGCACGTGCACGTGCACATCTTTTGCAACAATATCTTCCATGATACTTCTTTAGGCAGCTTCTACGAACGGATTTTGCTCTGAAAGCTGATGTTCGCTCCAATTTTGATAAGTATTGGAATGTCTTGCAACTGGTAAAGTCATATGAGTCCTACTGCAATAACTACAAGATCCAATCGATCCCCATCGATCCGATCCTATGCGTTGAATCCTATACAAGGGGCTTATGGATCATGCCAATAATATTAGTCGTGCGATAATAACGCACGAGTTAGCAATGTTCATATCCTGCCATCTATAGATTCGTCGGGAGCCTAAAATGTATGTCAAAGGTATATCAAGATAATAGGGCACCAAGGAAAATTTGGATGGTTCGACTTATTTATAACATTCACTTGTAATCCTGCTTGGGCAGAAATCAAAATACTTCTTTATGATCTTCAACAGCCATGCGATCGCCTTAAATTTAAAGAATTTATTAAGGATATGACGAAAAAAAATATCTTTGGAGCAGTTACATCATTTACATACATAATTGAGCATCAGAAACGAGGGTTACCACATGCGCTTTGTTTGTTTACATTAAGAGCTGAAGATACGTTTCGAACCGTGGACCAAAGTTGACACAATTATTTCTGCATAATATTCAAGGGCAGTGTGCAAATCTAAATCCTTCATCTGTTTGTATGACAGATAGCAAATGTTCAATAGATGGTTATCCGAAAAACAAGCGAAAACCTCCAAATGTGTCAGAACTTTGTAGCTTCTACTATTAAGTCACGTATCCCTCCTATACACTAACAATAAGTTGGACTAAATGAAAATACCGGATGGGAGCCTTGGTAAAATTATTAAGCCGTTTGAGGTGAAACAGTATTTTATGCAATTTGGCAATCAAACCAAGGTATTCACACCAATATCAGTGTTTAAATAGCTTTAAACATTGCATCATTATATATAATTATAAAATATTGGACCTATGGCTTCAATTTTCAATGTTTTAGAAAAAAGGTTTCCGTAATATTTTATCGAAATGAGTCAAATTTCTTGTTACCTTTTCTATTGATAGTCGTTTTTATTAACTGAAGCAAATTTTTGGGTAATTTATTGGAAAGAAACTCGTGCGATAATTTATTGGAGCCGTATATTTCCATTCCAATTGATAGGAATATCCGATAAAATTTAAAGAAACGTACGCTGGGTAGTAATGAAATTCGCTTCTTTCCAAGCGAATATGGCAAATGTACCAGATGTCTGAAACTTAATAAATTAATTTAGAAGTACATTACCGGGCAAACAAGTTGAATTGTAATAATAACAAATTATAACTGGTAAACATGAGTTTCCTTAAAATAAACCAATTTGTGGTAATTCAATTAATTTAAGTTAAATTTTTCACATTGTGGTTAATATTAAAAGTTCGACAAATTTAATTTTTTTACAGGAAATTGTTTTATGTCGAGAAAATTTAGTCCTTCGTTCATTTGATTTCCATCAGTAAGTTGTACAACATTATATACACTGCACGCCTTACACATGTAATAAGAATAACAATTACAGCAAATATAAATCGGAAGAAGAAAACACTTATTACAACTAAACTTAATAAATGAAATTAAGGAAATTAAATTTTCAGAGCGTAAATGACCCATATATTCAAAAGATACATGTTTTACCAACGACATATTATATGTATGTAGTACACAACTATGACGACGAGTAAATTCGAATATGTATCACAAAAATCGAGAGAGACAGAGACTAAGAAATAACCAAAAGTTTATCTTTTTAATTTTTCATGGTTCTTACAAAAATTTTCTTTGTATACGATTCTGTTTTTATCTTTTAATTATTATCAATTTCATAACCGTTTCAGATTACTGGAAAATTTAAAAAAAAAGCAAAAAAAACTCAAAATTAGTTTTTCTTTTCGATTTAATGATTTAATTTATTGTGCGAGTGTGTATACTTATGGAGATTTGATTTTTCACATTATCCATAATGCTATTGAATATTTGTCTTAAATCTGTTTTATTTTATTTTTATTGCTGTCTTATTTATTCTTGAACTTGTCTTCCTATTAATCTATTATTTGTCTATATACATCAGTAGTTTTTTTTTTACTATTTAATGTGTATACACAGCTATTCCGATTAGGTTACTGTTTTATACCCTTCTATATCTTTTCTTGTATTTTATATATAAATCCATTTCAAATTTTATTAAATGACGTCAAAATAATGTTTTTTTAATTTATTGAAAAAATTAAAATAAAATGGATAATACAGACATACGTACAAATGTGGATGGATGTAAGGAAATTTCAATTAGAATTTTGATTTCTCCTCGGGAAGAAAATGTTTATGATGCGATCGTCATCAAGATTATGTTGACATGATGGAACGAGGTGAACGTGATGAGGATTATGGAAAAAGGATTGGAATTTGTTTTGTTTTTGTTTTTTTTTTTTATTATTTTATTAACTGAAAATTGTTTCACATTGTTTTGCGCGGATTATTATCGTTTACGTTTAGTTCGATGTCAAATGAGTGGTTTAAAATGTGTCGTTTTTTTTGTTTATTATAACGGAGGATAAAATATTGTATTGAAATTTTCCAAATATTTACCAAATTACCAATTTAGAATTTATAAATTGTGATACTCCTCGTATCAACGTTGATGTCATGAGTTACTTTCAGCGGTGTATATCATCAATATTTTTGAGAATCGACCCACGTATTACTGAGTGAAGTTCTAGTATGTGTGTAGATAAATAAATTTACAAAAAGAGTAAAAAAATTAAATGTAGCCCAGCACTGGTACTATTCTGGTATTCCCGGGGAACTGCGAATTAGAAATTGATTTATTGTCAGTTTTTAATGTATTTTGCTTTTCTTTTTTCTGAATCATACTAAATTTTGGGAAAAATAGTCCCATTTTAAAGCAATTGAATATGCAATTTCGAAAAGGGCACATGTCTGAAAAAATTAATTTTTCAGGAATTAAAGAAAACTTCTGTTTTCTAAACTAGTATATAAATTTATACAATTTATTTTAAGGTTAAGTGTAGGGTCTAAAAGTAATTGAAAATTATATAAATATTTAATGTTAATCTTTATTTTATATATTTTTTTATGTATTATATGCAAACGAGATGTGCCCTTTTCGAAATTCATAAAATATAAAGTAAATCTAATTAAAACCACAAAGTATAAACTTTATGAAACTGTTAGCATTGGTATCAAAATCACTTCAACGATAGATAGAGATATATCGCGGTCGCCGATTCATAAAATGAATTAAATTCGAAAAGGGCACATCTCCAAGAGTTGTGACCTTTTCGAAATTATCGTTATACAAACCGACACTGGTGACCGCATTAACACAAGAAATGTACCTATTTCAAACCAAATAGGTGCGGGGATATATTTTCATCACATTAACGTGGAAAAACGATTTTGTCAAAATTTTCGAGATGTGCCCTTTTCGAAATTGCATATTCAATTTTATTATTTACTTTCCCCTTACAATTTGGCTGGAAATTATGTTTTCCCAAAACATGAACAAAATACCAATCGCAAATCAATTCGCAATACCCCGGAAAAACCAGAATAGTGCCACAGAAGTACAGTTATTAATTATTCTCAAATAATATTATTCGTGACAAATATTTTTAGAACATCCTTATGTAATGATGGTGAATGTGATTGGCGCTATAGAGATACATAGATACAGTGATTATCGCTCTTGCATAGGTAATTTGGTACGGGTCTCGGCACCCGTTTAACGCATCATATTATCAAAATTTATCGGAATATTTTCTATTTAGACAATCATCAATTCAGACAACCCCGCTTCAATAAATCGAAAAAAATATCCTATTTTTAAATGCTTGTATCTTGGTTTCTCGTTTTTTAATTGAAGGTAAATTTTTCTACTTTCCGATACAGAGGTTCATTTTTATTTCTTTTTCTATACCTTCTTTTGAGGCAAATAAATATTTTCTAAACGACAAAAAATGCTAATTTTAATTTTATAAGAATGTCAAGGAATATTTCTAACTATTTATTCGTAAATTCAAATTAGCCGTTTTGTAGATAGCTACTTAGAACAGATTTGAGATGTAGATAATTTTCAACAGTTGCATATTGAAAATATTAAATTCTTAATAAATGGCTAATTTGTATTTGCGAATAGAAAATTAAAAATTTTCGTTCACATTCTTAAAATAGCATTTTTTACTCGTTTAGAAAATTTTTATTGACTGAAAGTAGAACAAATTTCACTCAAGATATAAGCGTTTAAAAATAGGGATTTTTTTCGAAATTTTTTCCCTATTATTAACTTACATTTTACATACTTTATTTATTCAAAAAACGTAACTAGAATGCATCATTATAAGCTTAGAACAAAATGATTGAATGATATGATGTAGGACGGCTTCAGGGTAAAAGATAGCAAGTCATTTTAGTGCACTTTTCAGGAGATACAAATAACTGATTATTGAATTAATTATCAAATGTAAAAAAATATTTATTAACAGTGTATACATTATAAAATATGTATACAATGTCATGATTGATTAATTTTTTAAAATTAATTTTGAGTTTATTTTATTAATTTGTTGACTTATTGCCTTTCGCGCAAGTGGACTGCCTCTGGGTAAAAGGGAACAAGTAAGTCATTTTATTTTGCACTTTTTAGGAGATAAAAAACTTATCAGCTTTGAAATTTTTGCCCTAATTGTTTTCACAAATTTTGAATAAAATATTAAAATGAGACGTTGCCTTTCAAAATAAAATAATATTTATTCAGGAAAATTGTGAAAGATAATCTAAATAAAAGATTTCAAAATAGTCATTACATATTTTTATTTTTTATACTATTGTAAGAACACATAAGCCAAAATGTATTCAATATTCTCTTCATCCGTGTCAACTATAGGATCAGATTTTACGGAAGCTGTTGGCAGGCTTCTATAAAATTCGTGAAATGTAGAGGCGATGTAAGGAAGAAGTGTCAAAATGTAATTTTTTTTCTATATAGAATTTACTAAAGAGCGCTATACCTTGTGGAAGGCCTGAGGCAGGGATTACGTTTTCTACGTCCTGAAATATCTATGATTCTAAATTGATCATCTTCTTTTAGACACGTTTTGTAAAATACTTTATATGGTTCACTTTTAGTATATCTTAAACATTTGACGGTATGCCAAACAAATTTATATCCGACTTCGTTAATTTTTTTTAGATGTATTTGGATCTTCTAAAGGGATAGTAGAACCATATTTTCTGTAATCCAGGAAATTAGACTGGCTCATTTCAACTATTTTTTAACTTATATTTCTTGCCGGCCAATCTAATTAAATAAAATCAGTCATGCGGATGGTTTTTTTAGCTTGTCAATTTCTTTATGATCACATTCCATATAACTGTGGCCGGGCACCATGAATTTGTGATCCAACGTTTCAATGTTATGTTCATGCGTAAGCGAAATACACATCACTAGAAGTGGCGAATTTTTATTTTACCCGGGGCAGCAATTGCTATAAAATATCACTTGTTTAATGTTACTGTTCAAATTCTTGATTGCTTTAAAGAGGCAAGTTCCAAACTCAGTGGCTCCTCGTTTAGCAATTGTTTTATACCAAACGGAGCAGGTGGCTTGATCATCCTTCATATTATGGACAGTTAAATTAAAGGTCCACAATTGTCGCTTATAAAAAGCTACAGAAGTTTCAAGGCTTGGAGTTGGAAGACACTTTTGCAGATCAAATAACAATAATGTCAAAGTTGGGTTAGATTTCGCTCTAATTTTATCAGATTTATTTGCCTCGTCTGCTAGCTCAGCTTTAGTATGGTGATATTCTTGTAGTTTCAATAATTCAGTTTTAGTGACTTCATCTTCGGTATATTTGAGTTTTATTTTCAATTTATCACATGTTTAGCAAGTGTCTTTCTTTGGATTTTTAATACGATAGTTATAAGTTCATGAAAGTAAATTTTAATCAGTGTAAAATGAGGCGGTAAATGTCATTTATTTGTCTCTTTACAGCAGTAGTAACTCTCATAAGATGGAATATAATTTCAATTTACTTGTTTTATTTACAGGTTCTCGTCGGCTTCTTTTATCAGGAGTTGTGTTGCTGTTGGGAGATATTTGTTTGTATTTATTCAACATCTCAAAACAATTATTTCAAGCTTTCACGTGTTTTCCGCTTATTGGAACGTGGTACTGAAAAGTTACCTGTCTATTATTTTGTTTTTCAGGAGTATTAATTCGTCTCTTTCTTGTCGAACAAGTTTTAGAAAATGTTATCATACCCGAAAGATATGCGGCCCTTCTGTTGTGTGATTGCATTTTCCAATATGTGGCAAATAACTCCGATTGTACTTTGTTCACTTACTTTTAAAGTGCATGTCATTCGGCAGTTTGATAATCTACGGTAAGCTATCGCTCTTATCAATTTACTGCATTTCCTAAAACTGTAACAGTGTGAAACAAACTTTTTATACTATTAAATGGATAAATAGTAAAAACAAAGGACGAATATATTGAAATCAAATATATTATGATTGGGTAAACAGGAATAAGTCAGGTTATACCGCTTTACTTGCAAAAATTTTAAAAATGTTGGTTATTTTTTGCGATTAAAATGGAACAAGTCTGACTTATTTCTTTTTATCCAACCTAATATGTATATTATACATATTGCTTGGGCTAGAAAGAAATAAGTCAGACTTATTCCGTTTTACTCGGCAAAAAATAACCAATTATACATAGCTACATATTGCATTTTTCGCTCATTTTTTTAAGACCTATAGAGGGACATTTGACTAAAACTCTTTTACCCAGCTGTACATAATAAAAAATACTACTTACTTAGACACAAAAAAAAATTTGAAAAATTGACTTGTTCCCTTTACTCTGAAGCTGTCCTATTTTACTCTCTAGGGTCTAAAGCAAATGGGTTAACTAGATGTCTTAATAAGAAAAGAATTTCTTAAAAGAAAGAATATTTAGACCGTGTGTGAATTAGTTAAAAACCAGTTAAAAATTAAAATGTTGACATAAAAGTTAAAATAAAAAAATTTACTCACCACAAAAAATAAATAAAAAATATATCATGATAGGGACCGTAATACAAGGCGCTGATAAGACCAGTTGTCACCTTTGGTTGCGAGTCTTGGACACTAACAGCGCAAAACATCCAGAAAATCGCTGTAACTGAGCGTAAGATGATAAGAAGAATTCTCGGTCCCATTAAAGAGGGAGCCACGTACAGAATGCGAATGAATCACGAGATCAGAAATGATCTCGATAAAGTCGACATCATAGGATTCATAAAATCGTCAAGGCTGAGATGGCTTGGTCACGTACTACGTTTACAAAATCGGACCACTAAACAGGCCTTGGAGTCGGCACCAGCGAAAGTAGGACCTCGTGGGAGACCACCTACCCGATGGATGGACGACGTTGAGAGGGACCTGTACATACTCGGTCACCGTGCCTGGCGTTCTCTTGTGGCGGATCGGATTATTTGGAGGAGCATCGTTGAGGCGGCCAAATCCCTTCATGGGATGTAGCGCCAGCGGAAGAAGAAGACCGTAATACCGTATATAAAATTTGACAAGCAAGTTAAAAAAACATAACCTCGTTTTTTAATATTGGTTCAGTTGGTACATAAGCACGACGTGTTTCTTCTGTGTTTCTTCTTAAAACAGCTTCATTTGATAAATTACGCTTTTTATAAAATAATAAAATGGATATGAAAATAGAAAAATGATTATTAAAAATGGGCTTCATGTTTTTGCTTAGCTGTCAAAATTTTAATTTTTAACTAATTCACACAGCAATATTAAATTTGGTAGATACAAATATTTCACAAAGATAATTTGATTTTCATCAAATTTTTAACCAAATATTTTTAACATATTCACACACGGCCTTATTTGGAAAATGAAAATATTAAAAACAATCAAATGAGCTTAACAAATTTTCAATGGAAACTCGATTGCAACTTAAAAAATCCACGTGGGTAAATTTTATGTATTGATGATTAGAGCATCACGAATTTCACGTAGCGGAACTTTTCTATACTAAAACTATCAATCCATTGACGTTTAAAATTTTATTTCGTTGATGAAACAACCGCAATTCCTTCTTTCAATTTTTCCTGTATGCAACACAAACTTCATTAGATGGTTCATTTAAATAAAAGATTTATCCATGGCAGGCGTTCAGCCTACTTTTACAATCGTCAATAGGAAAAAATGTGAAGGGCTAGTTATATAGACGGAAACGAAACGAAAACGAAACGGACACAAACGAAACGGACACAAACGAAACGAACGAATTGAATACATGAAAACAAATAAAATCCCCTTTAAAGTGCCGCAAGAGGCGCTACGATTTGCACGAGCCAATGGTGGTAACCGGTTATTTATGAACCGCATTTATATTTAAATTCAAATATTATTGATAAATTAATTACCTATCTAAATGAGTTTAATATTTTAATTGCAAAAAAACGATTATTTTGAAATAAATTCACTAAGAAACATGTGTAATGCATTTATTTACCGGTTGACCACCATTGGCTATAAGTTGTAAAACCGTTCACCAGATGTCAGCCACTTTGCGTTAAAAGGTGAATAGACGAAACGAAATGAAAACGAACAGAGTAGTTGATTCAATTCAGTGAGGGACTTTCCCAATATCGATTTTAGTTTATTTGTCCCCACGCTTGGGCAGCGCTGACTGCTTTTTTTTACATGCAAAAACAAGTAAAATCATGTTTACAAATACAAGTTTCTTGTCTTAATTAGTGGATGTCCCCTACTTTTTTTTTATGATTAATAAAGATGAGTATGTTATGATTAATAATAAATATCAAATTTTAAAATTAATTTAGTCGAAATTAATAATTTAATGAAACATTCAAGACACATTTTAACCATATATGTTAAAACTACATATTATGAAATATTTTAGCCGCCAGCCAGCAAGCGTTGGAATTATTCATTTCACAAGAAATTGCCTTTTTAGAAATTTTTTTGGAGCTTATTTTTCACCAACGATAAAAGGTAATTAAAGGTATCTGCTGACATGCGGGTATATTTAAAAAATTGCTCCGGATCCTCGATTTTCATTTTTGAAAATATAACTTTAAAAAATCCCATTTTGGCTCGGGATTGGTTTATAGGCCGAAATCCCCAACGTCGCACACGCCGATTTTTGTTTTTTATTTTTTTAATTAGTAATAATACTAATAAATTAAAATCAGTATCCATTTGAAAACTTATTTTATTGAAATAAAATATTGAATTGGAGTGAGTAAATTTTTGAAATAAAATAAAATTGATTTTCAAAACGTCAAAAAACGAATTCGTCTACTCGTCTATATAGCCATGCCTCTCCGCCTTTCGTTTCTGTCCGTTTCGTTTTCATTTCGTTTTCGTCTATTTCTAGGAAAGTTGAAGTTCATCAAAATCAGTTAAGAAATAGCCAAGTTCCGTACTAATTGGCCATATTCCAGATCTTAATATGATACAAAATTCATTCTAGGATCCCATTTCAGTCACACAACTCGAATTTCATCATGATCGGTTAAAAAATGGCGAATTTCATCATAATCGGTAAAAAATGGCAAAGTTCCATCCTTATTGGCCATATTAAAGAACATTATCTAAAAATTATATTAGCATCCTACTTCCTTCGTACAAGTTGAATTTTTCAATAATCGGTTAACCAATGTCCATATTACATATAAAACCGTGATAAATATAATCCCATTTCCATGGTATACGTCGAATTTCAAAATAATCGGTTACGAAACAATCAAATTCCATCCTATAAGCTCAAATAAAGTTATGAGTTTTTAACAATGTAAAGCGAAACAAAAAATGCATAAAGATATTGAATATTCAATAAACGAAGAAACGAACAATCCAAAAAACGAAGTTTCGAATTTGAGTATTCACGAAAAAATAAATTCTAGTGAAGTAATTCGCCTTTAAAGCGCCGCAAGAGGCGCTACGATTTGTACGAGCCAATGGTGGTAACCGGTTATTTATGTACCACATTTATATTTAAATTCAAATATTATTGATAAATTAATAACCTATCCAAATGAATTTAAGTTTTTAATTGCAAAAAACGATTGTTTTGAAATAAATTCACCAATAAACATGTCTAATTATGCATTTATTTACCGGTTGACCACCATTGGCTAAGTTGTAAAACCGTTCACCAGATGACAGCCACTTTGCGTTAAAAGGCGAATAGGTTCATCATTTGCGTATTTTATTTTACAATGTAAATCCACAAAACAAAATAGAAAAAGAGTTTGTGAATTCACGAGAAAATAAAAATTAAATTCTCGGGAAGCAAGGGATTCATCATTTTCGTATTTTACTTTTTACTTTAAAATGTGAATCCAAGAAACAAAATAGGAAAAGAGTTTGTGTGTTCACGAGAAAATAAAAAGTAAATTCTTGCGAAACAAATGGTTCATCATTTTTGTATTTTACTTTTTACTTTACAATATGAATCCAAAAAACAAAATAGAAAAATAGTTTAGATATTCATGAAAAAACAAAAACTAAATTCTCGCAAAACAAAATACTCTTGATTTTCGTTTTTACATTGCATTCACAATGAAAAACTTTTTACTTTTGCGTTCCAGGTTTGTATGAAATTTATTTTAAGAAAAAAAAATTGTTTGCTCGTTATGTATGATTCCCATTTAAAATCGTGGTTTAATTCAATTCTGCGGTAATTGTGAATTATATTGGGTTCATATTTTATTATTTGCTCCCGGTACTTTATCTTGCTTTGGTGTTATCACCTAAACTGATAGTGATCAATTTCGTATCTCGCGATTTGATATTCATCTCATTCATTCTTTTAGCATATCAATGGAGCCACACATTGGCTCAACAACATCGATAACTTTTGTTTTTTTTTGTTTCGTATTTTGTACCAACCTACTCAAAAACGCACACACAAAATATTTTCCCCATGATAAAAAATTGGGGTAAACTTTTGACAGAAATTTTAGTTCAATATTTATAACTTATCATTTTCAAATTTTAGAGAATCGGAAAATAGCGTGATAAATGATCGCCCTACCCATTTACACATAATCTTATTTTTTAGAGAATCAGGCTGCTGATGACCATCCATATGGGAATCAAAATTACTACGAACAGGAGAAAGATGTATATGAAGCGAAGAGATCAAATATATACCCCTTGAGGGCGGCTCAATAAAGAGCAAAGAAGCAAAGGAGCAGGCAAAATAAAATTTAAAACACGACAAAATTTCAGCAGCATAACGGAGCTAAGAATTTAAACAAGCGCTACTATCAACGAAGAGATTTTAAAAACAGCTTGTTTGAAAAGATCGAAGCGGAATATAAGTCGTGCATCATTGAAATTCAGCAGAGGCTAAAGAAACAGTTCAAGTAGGGATTTGCTAAAGCCGGTGTCACGAAAAATACCAACATAAAGTTACCAACCATTGAAATTCTATTATTCTACGGGGATTATAAGCTTTTGTAGTCTGTTCAATAAAACGTACAGCAGAATGAGAGCTTGTCAAACGAAGGGAGGATGTATTACCTCCTTTCAACAAAACTAATCATTCGTCTCACACTATCGGAAAACAACTACATATATGATATGCATGTGATACTTTTATCACCAAAACGATGGCAAGCGATTATTAGGTAGCACGTGTATTGTTATATTGTTAGATCTATCCGGTAGTAATAGGCATTTTAATGAGGAAAACTTGATGCTGAAACACACCGTATTTATGAGAGCACAATCAAAAATTTAAAAGAAATTCGAACAAGAGACATCAGATAGGAGAATAATTACTTTCAAACACAAAGAACCGTGGTGGCTCGATTTATTTTCAAGAGTATGTTAATATATATTTTACAATATTTATATTTTCCATGTTATTCCAGAGGTTTTACATTATCGTTCGAGGCCCCTAAGAAGACGGGGGTATCGTACCGCCATCGATTCCATCTATTCGTTAAATAATATAGAGATTGTTGTAAGATGTGACTAAGTAGAATTAGTAGCCTTATATTTAGTGTAAAAATGTCCCATATTCCATTTCCAAACTACGCACAGTGGGGCCAAATCGGGGAAAGCTGGGTGGGTGTATAAGTTGCCCCTAACTGTATGTTACGCACGTGTGTAAACGTTTACGTCAACAATTTATTTGGTGGACATAAACCATCTACTAATTCATTTACGGTGATAGTCAGAGAGAACTTTGTTTCATAAAATTGACCACTAATATGTACAATATTTTAAAAAGAGACACCAAATCTCTTTTCAGTTTTATACAACGTTGATACTTAATTCTTATTTTAACAGTGTATAACTCATCAACGCAAACGACAAATGTAAAATTCCAATCAGAAAACGTTAAAACAGGCATTGAAAGATGCGCGAAACGCAGTAACTAAACTATAGTGAAGATACTTGGCTGACTTGGCTTTCGATTGTCTAAATGAAGAAGAATGAATGAATTCTTCCTATTGGCTAAAGCCAAGCCTACTTTAAAAATTCGCTTACGATTTCCATCAGATGTAGAAGAGAGATATAGTCTCGATTTCTAGAACATAAACTAAGAGAGATTAAAATGTTGAGCAATCAAAACCAGGAGATCAATCCTCCGGCCCCTTTTATTAATAGCATAATAAAATTAACTACACCGATTATAATATGTATTTAGAGAATGCATTTACTTTATATTTTAACGTTAACTATAATATTTTAATTAATTAACCCCAAATCCTTAATTCGACAGACATAAGAACTTTTTTTTTTTTGGTTTGTTTTTTTTAAGCAATGTGGAAATAAAATTTAACGTGTGATGCAATACTGTTTTAAAATTTGTATGTGCTGCTGCTGCTTTATAAAAATAATAAAACATAAAATGTGTACACAAATAACAACGGTAAGAAAATCTCAAATGGATCATTAAATTAAATGATTCCATTAAAAATAGTTTTCATCTCTATAATGATAGACGTTCATTTTGTTTTTGTGGTATACGTAACGTACTATTGTTAGAAAAGAATTATCTCTTTAGCTTTAATGAATTGTAATAAAAAAAAATGGAAATGGATAAATTACCTGATCTCCCATCCCCGTAATAATTGGTGTATTCCAGTAAGCGGCTAAACGTGCAACCGGTTCTAATGCGAATGCACACGCTGGTCCTATAAATCCAATAACATCATCACGAAAATGCATATCGGCTGCTAATCCTGGTGCTTTTGCACCCGAACATGATGGATAACTATAATGTATGGAAAATTATAGTGTACTTTAGCATATTATCATTGTATATGTTATTTGAAAAACTAATAATTTATTGTACATATGCATGCAGTTTACATTTAATTTAAAAAATAAATATTTAATTTGTCCATTTTATGATATTAAAATATTCCGTGGAGTAAATATTTACAAAAAAAACATATTGCTGATAACAACTTGTTTTCTACACATATATGTATGTACGTTTATGTAGCAATGGGTGAGGTGGATAATATAGACTTTTTTTCAATTTGGTATAGACACGCCGAAATTCGAGAAAATTTAAGATTCCTTGCAATCGAAGATAATGTGGGTGGTGAGAAACTGAGAACAAAGAAAATAATTTAAACAGATTTAGGTATTCTATCCTGATTTGATACGATAACGTTGAAATGTCACTGTGATAATGGTGACACGTTTTGTAGAATATTATTATATAGGAAATAATAGTATTACAAATTATTAGAGCATCGAATATCAATTTTTTCCCCCCAATTCTTTGTATTGTTTTTGTTTATTAAAGTATGTACGAGCATGTATGAATAAAATAGGATAAATCGTTTATCAAACACATTTTAACAATGGAATTATTTTCACTGATGATATAGGTGTGTGAACACGAAGAGGTGTGCAGTGTTTATGACAAAGTTTGTGACAAAGAGGCTGAATAAGAGAATTTCTTTATTCAATAGAACTGGAAAAATGTTGTTTAAAGAAAGAATCAATAAAATGTATCCCAAAATAGATAAGTTTAGAAGTTAATTGAACAGCTTATAAAATTGAAAGCTTTCACTGAATTATGTGGGTTTTAAAGCTACCCGAGTAATCAATATATTACAATATAAAGGCAAACAACGTAAATAGAATAGGTATATAATGATGACTTTACGCAAATACATCCAATTTAAATTGAAAAATTTCCCTATTCCTAATGTATAGGTATAATTATTTAGTGCGTACAACTTTTTCATAAAATTGACTCAAACAAGTTAGGTAATAACATTGAATTAGCTTTGCTGAAGCCGAAGACGATCTTTGAAGTTTTTAGATAAACAAATTAATTTACCGAACAATTTTTGTAGTCATATTTATAAACGCTTTTAAATGAAAAATTGAAAACGTTACAAATTCTCAATTATGTTCTCTGAGATATTTTCATAAATATTTGAATTTCAACATATATGAACATCGGTTAAGAAAATCGTTTTTATTTTCTTGTAATAATTGGCTTATTTTAACCAAAATTTATAAAATTTTCATAACAACTTCATTCTGGTCAAATTTAAATAAAAGCTTACTACAAATCGTTTGGTCACTAAACCATTAGACGTTTCATAGATGCACTGATAGCAGTACAAATTTGGTAAAATCGAACCAAAAATTATCACCTGGGGAAATTCACAAAATATTAAAACCGTGTGATAGTTTTTGACGTAATAACGTCTTACACCGCATGTTCAGAAAGTGAGTGACATGAAATTTTGCCCTTGATCGTGGGCAATTACTCATCAACAATAAGATTTACCTATAATTTAAAAATATGATTGCTTAGGTTCATCCTTAGGCTTCATGCCTCACGCATAATATTATCGCAGTGACGTCATCCGACGGCAAGGAAAGCCGTGCCGTGAAATTTCAATTTCGAACGATTTATAATGCATGAACAACTGTAGGGAAATAACGGATCGTCATCATACTGTGGCAGATAATTTATTTTAATTAAAATAATTGAACTCCACATAAATTTTAATTCAAATTAATACTACAAAATAGCGATTTACAAAGCTTCAGAGCACTTTAGCGAGACAAAGCTTCATCTAATTGGAGCAATTCTTGTTCAAAATTTACGTAAAGAAACAGTTAGTGGCTTTTAATTTATTTAAAATTTTTTTTTTTTTTTTTTTTTTTAAATGCTGCCAATGGCTTTATTCTTGAATCTTTCTACATAAGAAACTAACAAGAAGTAATCAAATCTTAAGCTAAAATTATTACATATTTTAAGTCTTAACCAATGTTAATACTTATTGTTGGTGCTCACAATTTAATTAATTTAGATTATACTTATACATACATATGTATAACATCAACATTTAATAAATTTACAGGTTCACAGGTTCATCAGTCCGAGTGGATCTGTTCTTTTCAGTCGCCTAAATCGTGGCTGTTTTAATATATCCCTGGCCAATTCGTTGGGATGCGCTTCTAGTTTTGAATAATATTTAGAACTGAATTCTTTAATTGTTTCTTTAATGGTTTTAATCCCAAGGTCATCATGTATATTACTATTTCGAATGTACCACGGAGCATTAGTAATACTTCGAAGTATTTTCGCTTGAGTTCGTTGCAGGAGCTCTCTGTTTGAAGCGCTGGTGGATCCCCATAACTGAATACCATATGTCCATATGGGTTTGATAATCGCTTTGTACAGTAAAACTTTATTGGCTAATGACAACTGAGATTTCCTTCCCATTAGCCAATACATTTTGGCAAATGTCAGTTTTATTTGGTTGCGCTTAGTTTCAATATGGGTTTTCCACGTTAACCTTCTATCCAGGTGCAAACCTAAGTATTTGACCTTCGTTTGTTGAGGAATATTTGTATTGTTTAATTTCACTGGTGGGCAGGTGCGTTTGTTCAGCGTGAATGTGATGTGAGTTGATTTGTTTTCGTTCACTTTTATTCGCCACGTCTTTAGCCAGTCCGCGATTTTGTTTAAATGATTCTGCAACTCCTTTGAGGCAATTTCGGAATTATTGTGTGACACCAGGATGGCCGTATCATCGGCAAATGTTGATATTGTTACTTTGTTGGTTACAGGTAAATCGGCTGTGTACAACAAGTATAATATTGGCCCTAGAACGCTGCCTTGCGGGACACCTGCATTAATATCATTTAAGCAAGTAGTTGCGCTATTTTGTTTGACAATGTATTGCCTTTGAATAAGGTAGTTTCCCAAAATTGAGTGAAATTTCTTCGGAAGAAGCTCTTTAATTTTGTATATTAGCCCATCGTGCCATACTTTATCAAATGCTTGTGCTATATCCAAGAAAGCAGCAGAACAATATTTCTTTTCCTCGAAGGTGATTTTGATTGCGTTTACAATTCTGTGAATTTGCTCTGTGGTACCATGTTGGTTTCGGAATCCAAATTGATGGTCTGGTATAACGCGCCGTTCTTCCAATATTGGTTTCAATTTTGTAAGTAACATTTTTTCAAATAGCTTTGATATTGTGGGCAGCATGCTTATTGGGCGATATGATGAGATCTGCGTTTCATTTTTTCCAGGCTTATGTATCATTGTGATCAAAGATATTTTCCATTTTTGAGGAATATAACTGGTTCGCATGATCGCGTTGAATATGAATGTTATTAGTTTTATGCATTTGTCTGGCAATTCCCTTATCATTTTTCCAGTAATGAGATCATGTCCTGGTGCCTTTTTCGGGCTTATGCAATTTTTAATTGTATTCTTAACTTTCTTCCAATTATACTTTATAGGTTTGTAGGATAAACCACCATCCATTTGCTGGGGTAGCACGAAATTATTATCTTCTTCGTGTGGTGTGAATACTGTTGTTAGATGATCAGCAAAAGCATTGGCTTTTTCTTCATCACTTCTCGCCCAATTTCCAGTTGGTAGTCTAATCGGTGGATTCGAATTTGTTGGCCTTTTTAAATGTTTTGTTGCCTTCCACAAAGAGTAATCTGTCCTCTCGGTTGCCGAGAGATCACTTAAATAGTTCTGGACGCTCTGGTTTTCTTCTTCCCGCAAAGCAAATCTTAAGGCCTTGATAGCTCGATTTAATTTCCATTTCAATAACGGTGATTTTGTTTGCTGCCATAGCCGGCGAATTTTCCGTTTTTCCTGGATTAGTTCCTGTATATTATGAGACAGCTTATTAACTTTTTCGGAACTACTTATGACAGGTGTAGCCCTTTCAGCTGATAATGCCATGATGTCTTTTAAATTTTCGGCCGCCGCATCAATGTCAGCTGGTGTGGTCAGAGGAATATTAAGTAGGCAATTTTGTTCGACTAGCCTCCTATATTGATCCCAATTAGTTTGCTTGTTTGTAAGACGGTTGGGTGTTTCGTTCCTTAAGACATCGGTACTCACTGTTACTATTACCGGTGAGTGATCAGAAGACAGATCATAACAATCGGTGGCCTTAGCATATGTACGTGGAATGCCCTT
This sequence comes from Tipula helvola, assembly GCA_963556165.1. NCBI lineage: Eukaryota > Metazoa > Arthropoda > Insecta > Diptera > Tipulidae > Tipula > Tipula helvola. The sequence goes on from OY744482.1 coordinate 50,660,098, forward strand.
AGTTACACAAAAGTCGATTAAATCAGGAATTTTCTTTTTATCCGTCGGCCAGTAAGTTGGATTACCGGCAGATAAATAATCCAGGGACTGTTCCTCTATTGCTTGATAAAGTTGTTTGCCTTTCGGCGATGTTAATCTGGAGCCCCAATGAGTATGTTTGGCGTTGTAATCACCTCCAGCAAGAAATTTATTACCCAGCTGGCTGAAATAATCCAAGAACTGGAGTTTTTTTATAGCATGTTTTGGAGGACAGTACACTGCCGATATGACACAGTTTCCAGACCACTCCTGAAGACAGATGCTCGTTGATTGTATATGTTCTTTCTCATATTTCGTCAGCTCATAGTGCTTTAATCTTCTTTTAATCAATACAGCAGTGCCTCCATGTGCTTTCCCATCTGGGTGCTTGGTGTCATAAATAGAGTACCCATTAATTTTGAAATAGCTATTTTTGGTGAAGCGTGTTTCGGATATTAACATTATGTCAATATTGTGCTCAGTGAGGAATGCTTGAACCTTGTTGTGCTAGGCCGTTTGCATTCCATATAGCTATTTTGATGATGGTCATTTTTGACTTTTTACGACTATCTGCATCAGCGTGTTCATATTCTGCATCATTAGATCCATGGTTCTCTCCATCATCGCCATGAGGCTTTGCATCATATTAGTCAATTTGTTTAAAGCTTTTGAGATGTTTCCCTCTTCACTTGCTTGCACTTTAGGAGCCGTACCTTTAAGAACACTTGCGTATGAAACCCCTTGGTGCACACTACCGTTGACAGTTGCGTACTGATTTCCAGTTTGAGCATTTGGGTTTACGATTTCTGGGCGTGCTTGTTTTTTAGCTGAAGAATGGAGATTAAGCATTCGTTGTTCAGCTCGCTGCTTTGGATTGATTCTTCTTTTCAATTCAAGATAAATTGGGCACCCTCTATAATTAGCTGTATGATTTCCATTGCAGTTGCTGCATTTTCTCACTGATGCTTCCGTTTTGGCTTTATTGCAAACCTTTGCGTTATGGAGTTCACCACATATAACACAAACATCGTTCAAAGTGCAATATGCTCTAGTGTGTCCATATTCTTGGCACTTAACACACTGTACCGGCCCATTTCTTTTCCTGGGTTCTTCGATGGTAACCCTTCTGTGCAGTAGATATTTTAGGTCATATATTGCATGTTTGCCTTTGACCTTTTTATTATCTGGTTCTAATTCCAGGCGGAACAATGGCTGCGGCGCCTTCTCCCGATTAATAATATTGGTAATAGATTTACATTGGAAACCTTTCTCAGCGAGAGCAGCTTGAATTTCGTTTGCATCTACGTAGCTCTCTATTCCTTTCAAAACTACAACTAATCCTTTTTGGCTCTTTAGTTGGTACGTGTAGTAATGTTTACCAACTTGATCAAAATGCTTGATTAACACTCTGTAAGCATCAATATTGAGCGGTTGAACTTTTGTTTCTTTTATATCTCCTCTTTTGATAACGGAAATATAAAATGCACCTTCCGTAATAAACTCGATGGTTTTTGCAAGTTCTCTATTTGATTCTTCCCTCAAATAGATTGGTGGCGGCTTCTCAATTTTTGGAGTTTTTTCGGGCGGCGGATCTTCAACAACCAAGCAAGAATACCTATTGCCATGTGTTAATTCAACGGAAGCTAACTTAGTGAATTTTTTCGCGCTTGCACTGGCCGCTGATCTAGGGCTTCTCCTTCGCTTTGATCGGACAGTAATATACCGGTCAATTCCCGTTTGCACTAAACACTGACCTACATCACTGTTCATTTTTTTTTCATTTGTTGTCAATGCACTTCCATTGTTTATATTATCGTCAATATTTGTCGACGATGCACTTTTATTTTCTTTATGGTTCAACACACCAAAGTTATTTAAATTAATTTCTAGTTCATTTTGATTTAAATTGCCTGGTAAAGCAATTTTTTGAGCATTTAAAATTTGTTGTCGCTTTGGACTATGCTGCACATTTCCAATTTTATTAATAATTGAGGTCGTGACGTTCGGTGGCAAATCGCTTGCGGACATCTCTGTCTGCTGATTTAGCCCAGCCTTTTTTACTTGAGGCGGAGAATTGAACATCACGATTTCACTACTTTTCACATCACAAAATTTTTTTTAAAAATAAAAAAAAAAATTTAAAACTGCTGATTCAACTTTTCACACAAGTAATAAGTAAATTATTTTAAATGTTTACTCGGTGGTAGTAAAATTGCAACTTATTTAAATTAAAATAATAAATATTCAGTCTATTAGTATTCTCACTGCCTATAAAGTTATCACGCAAAATTCAGACAGAATGTATCGGTTCCGTCCGCTCCGTTTTATTAGAACTGTTGTATGATAAAAACGGAAAAGTTAACACAATGAAAGGAGGGAAAAAAACGGTGCGGACACAAAAACCAATTTAAATTTTGTGAACGATATAACTTCAATCTGTATATTTTTGACCTTTGAACAAAGATTATTTTATTTTTGATTTATAACAACTTTTAAAAATATTCTGAAGCAACCGAATCATTTATTAACCCTTTTAAAGCTCATTTATTAAGAATCAAAAAATATTTTTACTGAAAGAAATTGTGTATATTAAATAGCGTGACAATCGGAATGGATACATGATGTTTTATGAACGAAAGAACAGATACTTTCAGTTTGAACCTTTTTTTGAAAAATATTCGCCTATATTCAATTTTTTTTTAGTATCCTGTAGAAATAGTATACAATTTTTTTGATATATTTCCCCACCTCACATATTTCTTGCTTCATTTTAATTATACTCACTTAAGTAAAATTGGCACAATAAATTATGCCTCAATTCCATGGAAAAAATTGACTGACAGTCAAAAAAATCGAAAAGAGAAAAATAAGTTGGTGCCCCATATAAGAGACAAAGCCAACGTGTTTTTTATTTTATAGCAAAATTGTTTTTCTATAAAATTAAAACCAAAACAAAAGCGTTGTCTTTGGCTCTTATATGGAGTATTAGATTATTTTTCTCTTTTCGATTTTTTTTACTGTCAGTCAATTTTTCCCATGGAATTGAGGCATTAATCACAGCAAGTCAACCATACAATGTATTTATTCTGTAGATTTCCCACATTATCACAGGAATTGATTATGATAATTTGGATGTGTGCAGTTTTTTAAATAAGTGTCAAAAATTTGTACTAAAAAATATTTATCTCGTTTCGGAAGAGTCGTAACTTGTTTACCTTTTCTGTTCTAATATTTGTTTCCTGAGAAAAAAATTGGCAATTCAATTTTCTAAATTAAAACATTTTTTAGATATTTTTTTTAGCTAGAACTTTCTGGAACTTGATAGAAAGTGCTATACATATAACACAATTTTTATTTTGAAAAATGCAAAAATATTTTAAATTGATTCGATTGATTTAATTAATTTGTTAGATACGATTACGTCTTTTGATTTACCTAGGTAGGAAAGATTCAAGAATAAAGTAATTTTCAGAATGTTAAAAAAATAGCTCGTAATATATATTTTTTGATATGGTTATGTTGGTTTTCTGCGGATATTTTGCTTAATGTTGAAATAATTTTAACTCGAGAGGAGAAATAGGGGAATATTTTTCCGGTCACATGACAATATTTGGGTAATTTCATTGGATGATTGACCGGATTCAGATTGTACGGATTTATATCCATACTCGTGCAGCGACCTTTAGGCGCGCGATACATGCATAAAATTTTGTCGTATGGATATTTTTTGACATTTTAATAAAGCATAACCTAAAAGTGTTTTAATTTTTGTTCTTTTTAAAATTTGAGCCATATTGATTTGAATAAACATAACATACATTTTAGTTGAAGTGAATAATGTATAATTCGAAAATTTACAAAAAATATATGTAATAAATATCGGTCTTTTATATTATTTTGTTCCCACTGCTGTCGAAGTTTTTAAGGTTATGTATTTATCTTATACAAAATTGAGCAATGTTCAATTTTTAATTTTTGTCGTAAGATAAAAAAATATGGCCGACCTTCAACCAATCAGAGCGATTATTATTTATGTCTGTCAGACAAAATTCACTGTAAATTTCGACCATTAAATTACACTATAATGGTCTAATTTAATGGTCTAAATTTACTGTGAATTTACTCAACGTCTATTTCCGAACACGCCTATAGGTATCGTTAGCAAAAACAAACGGCATACAGGAAAACTGATTACGTGAAATATGTTAGATCATTTTCCATATTTTAACAAACAATTTTAAATTAAATAATAATTTTGAATAAAATTATCTTCCAAGTTTAAAATGCGTCCCCAAAAATGGCGTTAAGATGGGTAAAAACTTCTTAAACACGTTTTTGTAAACAGCAAAAAAGTACTTAAAAACGTTTACCAAAGTTATCCTTAGCGTAATTTATGCCGTCTTACTTTAGGAATTTTATAACAACAATGCCGTGTATTTTCATTCCGGAATGAATAGTTTTAAACCAAGTTATTGTTGGTATAGAATATTATTCTAGTATGTAATAATTTTGAAATTTTTCTTGTTTTTTTATTTAATTTTTAATGTCAATTGATAAAAGTAAAAAGAAAATTATTTTTGGTTTTTATTTTGAGCCTAATTCGTATTTTTATTTTTTACCAATAAAACTATTCCGGTGACCAAGTAAGGCGGCATTATACTAAAATCTGTGTTGACTAAAAATTGTTATACATTTTATAATTGGTATAATTATCGACATTTAGGCGAATTATTTATTTGCTTCAATATTCGCAATGAGCGCATTCTACTTGAACGGTTATTTAGGTAAATAAATACAAACAATTGAAGTTGTAGGATTATTCGTAATTTGGAACGCGATAGAGTGACGATTATTAATTTTAACGTGACCGAGGGAAGATTAAATCGTGCGATTACAGAGTGATTATTTAATAGTGTGAATAGTAAGAAAGTCTTATGAGTGAAGATTAGTGAGTTTGTGAATTAATTTTGGAGTAATTTTGTGAGTGTAAATTGTGTATTTATTGTGGAATTTTTGTGTTCATTTTTATTGTTGTGATTATAAATTATTAGTTTTAATGAATGGGTTGTTTTATTCATAACCCAAAAGGTATAAACGACTTACGTTAAAAGAGGAAAGTTAGTTGAAAAGGCATAAAAGTAAAATACGAAAAAAAAAAATTGATAGACACAAATAAAACAACAAAACTTCCACTTGTCTTGAAATATTTTGTGACTTTGATTTTGTGACGTTTACATTTGAAAATCTGTGTAAGAAGAAAAGTATGTACATATGTAGTTTTTAATATTATGTTTTATATGAAAAATTTGTTTCTAATTTTCTCCTCATAAAAGCTGGGTTTTGACATTACGGACCTGTAAAATGCAGGTTACTCTCGTTATCTTACTGCTGTTGTCAACTAAGAACTAACATCGATCGCTCACAATACATTGATGTTTTTCAAATTTTGATATTAACGCGAAGGTTTTTATGATATTCTGTTAAAATAAACAAATTGAACGAGAATTCTCAATTATCTTTTTACACAGTGCTTCATTCCCACCGTGTAAAAAAATGGTGTAAAAAGGACCACGTAAAAACAGGTTTAGATGTACTCAATTATTAGATACTGTTAGATATTTTTGCAATTTGATTCAGATATTGCGAATATTAAGATTTCAAAAAATTAGACTTTTAAGAGTTTTGAATTTAAAAGTTGAGAATTTTCAGGTTCGTTTATTTATAGAATCTTAATAATGAGAAATCAAATTTGGAAATTTAAGAATTGCGGAATTCAGAAAATTAAAAAATTTACATAAAAAGAACTGAAAATAGTGGTATTTAGAGTACTGAAATTTAGCTAACTATAAAATTTGGATGTTAGGCAAATCAGGTTGTAAAAATAGAAATAATTTAATTATTCTAAAGACAAATTGTTATTAAGGCTGCAGGCAAATTCTCAGAGTTAATCCGCTGAATACACGGTAAATACATTTATCTTCCTCAAAGGGTAAACGGAATAAAGAAAGTGAATGTGAATTCAAGAATCAAGAATACATTTTCTAATATTTTTAAATTTAAAATTTAAGGGGTTTAGTAACATTGTTCGTTACTTCGAAATTGAGTTACAAATATTAATAAATATAAAAATTTAGAAATTTTAAGAATTTAGGATTTTGGAATTAAAATTTAAGGAATATCACCGTGAACAAAATCGTGATTTGAAAGTGGAATATTTCGAATAATCTACAAGCCCTTAAAAAAAATCGAATTAGTAAATATTTGCCCAAATATGATGGCAATGATTTTTGAGCAAATTTTAAAGCAAATATTTGTGGTTCATACGTAGCAACAAATATTTTCGCAAATGTTTTCGGAAAATATTTCTTACGTATTTACTTAGTGATGTCAAAACTATGTGAACTAGTGTGGACTTAAAATAGTAAAAATCACAATTCTAGAAGCTAGAATGGGATACGATACGAGCTACGAGCCATACGAAATTACAACAACTTACTAACCCATCTGAACTGATTGAAATCCTTAATGTTTATTGAATTATCTGAATACAAAAAAAAGAGTTCGATATTTAAAGCGATTTTAATTTGAACATTTAAATGACTTTTGACGGCATTTGTACTCATTTGTGGACAAATTTTAGAGCCAATATTGTAATGAATCAAATAATTTTGTAAATCTGGCATGAAATTTCATAATAAAAATCAACAAAAAAATTCTCCTATGGCTAACTTTGCACTGAAAGGGCCCTTCCAGTGAATTTGCCCACAATTGTGGACGTCAACGTTTCGTTGGATTTATTAGTCAAATATAATGCTGGTAGCACTCTATTTGATGTAAGGCGTGTTCGTTTCAGCTGACTTAACGGTTGTAGTAGCTACATCTAAAGTAACTGAAGTGAAGAGACACGAGATCAGATGTAATATGTAATTGAAAATAGCGATTTAAATGAAGAATTGGTTTATATGAAAAAGCCGATATTCGATGGCGTAGACGTGCGTTTGAAGGAGAAGCAATTCCATTTCATGGAAATCTTAGCGATTTTTCACCAAACGATGATGTTATCGATTTTTCGCCAGCCAAATATTTTTTCGATATATTCCGAGGAAGATGTTTACCGCGATATACTAATTTATACGCCCAGCAATCAAATATATTAAACTTCAAGGAACCACCCCTGACGTAATGGTAAAATTTTTTGGAATAAATATATTAATGGGGAATCTTAAGTTATGCAGACTTTCGATGTACCCGTCAAGAATATAATGATTCTTAAAAGATTTTGCCAATTAAAAGCTGGCTTGCATTTCGTGGACAAACAAGTTTAAACCCTCACAACACAGATAAATTCAAGTTAGTCCGATCGCTAATTGACTCTATTTTAAGAAGATGTTGGGAACATCCCTTAGAAGAAACGCTTTCACTGGACGAGCAAATTATACCGTTTGAAGTGCGTATCGATATAAAGCAGTACATGAAAGGCAAGTCGTATCCATGGGCATATAGGTATTCAGGGGGGCTATTTGTGAATTTGATTCGATCGCACTTGAGTCTTCGATTATTGGATTCTTATTTGATTTGAATCCAATTGGTTCGTTTCTTATTTAAATCAAATAGGAATCTTATAACTCGAAGAGTCGAATACGTTCGAATCGAATCCCAAATAGGCCCCCAGGCTCTGTGGGAAAATGGGTTACCATATAATTTTTTTATATACCAAGGTTCAAATACAGAAATTTCCCTAACAAATAAAAACACATTTATATTTGGCCCAGCAGCTGTGCTAGAACTGGCTAAACGGATACCTCAAAATGGCCATCAACTTTTCCTTGATAATTATTTTAGGGCTCCACGAATTAAAAAAGGCTGAATTAAAAAATGTGTTCATTAATGAAATAAAAAAAGCGAATATTGTATGAAAAATATGAACACCTGTTACTTTTTTTAATTCATTTTTTTTCACAAATTTTCTGAAATAAAAAATGTATTCTTTTTCATACAATATTCGCTTTTTTTATTTCATTAATGAACACATTTTTTAATTCAGCCTTTTCTAATTCGTGGAGCCCTATTTTAGTAGTTATCAATTATGATAGGTATACACCAATGAAAAGTTAATGCAACTGGTACGATAAGGGTTAATCGTTTTGCGCATCCCCACATGTAAATGATACGGAGTTAAAGTCAAAAGGACGAGGTTCTAATGATGAAGTGACCAGCTTAGACGGTAACATATGGATTGCGAAGTGGCAAGACAATAAGCCAATTTATTTAGCATCAAACTGCATGGGTGTCGGAGTTGAGAAAACCGTAAGCCGATGAGACTAGAATGTTAAAAGTACGTGGATCTGAAACAGCCAGGTATTCCAGGGGTGGACCTTTTGGAATAATTAATAGCTTATTATAGAATTTTCATAAAAAGCAAAAAATGGGCGATAAGTATGGTTTCTTACTTTCTTGCCAAGATTTTGATTTCCACCAAACAATTCCAATCCAATTGAATCGATGTCTCCAATTTCTAGCACATCAAGACATTTTCAGGTCAATTGAAAAAAACTGAAAAGACTCACTCTTAGCCTGATTCCATTTTAAGGATAATCTATGCTAATTACAAAATTAAAAATTTCAATCCACAACACATTCTACAAACTAAAGATAATGCCAAGTAGAAACTTACTTTGGCGTTGGCTTCCAACTCACGCTTTATTCGCAGCAACGAGTATCTGCTTACTAATAATAGATCATATAGAGTTATAGACAAAAGGAAAACTTGATTTCGCGAAGGAATCAGATTCAGTGGATACGGTTGTTTAGCAAGAACATATCACGATGTTTAAGACTACCCGATATTTAAAACAAACCTCATTAACAAAGATCAATTGTTCAAACCCCAAAAATACATTTATATTTTATTATCATTTCTAAATATCAAATTAAACAAACTTTTATTTTAATATTTATCGTCTAACGTTTAGGTCTAAAGTGTTTCACGACAAAAGTTAAATAAAACATAAAAATATTAATCTAATTAACCCTAATTCTAAGGGAAACTTGAGTAAATTATCTAAATCTGTTTTAATTTTGTTATAATAAAAAATAAATATTTATATAACATTTTAATATTTTTAAGTTAGGTAATCCTTGTTGTGTCAAAAGAGAGATTTCATATAATTATTACTTTATATAAATCGGGATTGAAATATTGAACCTTTTTACAGCTTCAAATTAAAGTCATTTGCACAGGATATTCCAGTTAGGACAGCCTAAACGAATAGGGCTGGTAGCTACGTGTTGTGATAATTTCATGAAGAAAGACAATTTCGCGTCTGCCAAATTGTCCAAAAATTTAAAATTATTTTCATTTATTTCAAATGGGCCGAGGTTTTGAAATAAGTATCTGGGCAAAAGGAGCTACCCAATCTTTTTTCTGTAATATTAAAGGAACATGAAGAAAATTTGGGAGAATACGGAGGCACGGTTCAATGCAACATTAGGATAATAAACGCAAAGAACAAACTTTACTCTCCAAATCAATAGATATACGGGGTTAATCCAAAAAATTAAGACTAATCCGAAATATCCAGCTATTTAATTGATGACATTTAGGGGAATTAGTGGGCCTTTCAATTGTTCCTAATTACAATCAAATCTGTAAGGTATTTCTAAACACAAGTTGTATCAAAATGTGCGCAATTAAAAAATATGTTTTGAAACTTTTAAATTTACTTAAAATTTGCTCAAATTATTTTGAACCCTTGAATAATAGCTAACTGGCAAAATTAAATTTAAAGTTTTCTTCAATATTTCATTACGGAAGAAGCAATTTTCAGCCCTGAAATCGTAAAGGCATAAACAATTTTAACAGAAAATCATAGTGAGAACATTTATTTTGAATGTTATGAAATTGAATGTGAAGCAATTTTCAGCTATGATATCGCAAAGAGGAATACTAACCCATTCAGTTTTCTAAAAAACTGGTAAAATTTAATTTAAATTTTTCTTCAACATTATGAAATTGAACGAAAGAAGCAATTTTTAGCTCTGCGATCAAGGAAACGGGTAGCAAACTCGAAATGAGAATTTTTTAAAAATTTGCTCAAAAAATGTTAACGGAAAAGCATAGTGAGATTGATGGCTAACTGGTAAAATATGATTAAAATGTTTCTTTAATAAGGCATTTTCTGCTCCGATATGGCAAAAGGGTAGCAAATCCATGAGAATTTTTTAACATTTTCCACAAATTTAATGTCGATTCGCTGAAACAATGTAAGGCTTACAGAAAACCATTATGAGATTGTTGGCTAATCGTCAATATTAAGAAATTGAACGGAGGAAGACTGAACGTAACGAATGTAGGTTTTATACAATATAATTCAACCAAAATCGTTCTGAGTTTATTTTTCTGGCTCTGTTACAATGGACGAAGTGAATAAAAAAAGTTAAATCCCTTTATCTACATTTTAAATTCTTATTGGTAGACGAATTAAATTGAATTTTTACTTGTAAGATATCTCAAATTCAAGTAAACTCAAATTCAAGTAAAATCATTTACTTGTTTTATTCACTTCACTCAATACTGTAAATCATTTTATCCAGTAAACTACTACTGAATCTGTGCTTTTAAGTAGCAATTATAATTTAGTAGCAATTTAGCAAAAACTTCATTCACGTAAAATGCTATTTATCTCCAAACCTGTCTTTGAGAAAAAAAAAAACTTTAAAGACAATTTTTTAGTAAATCACTAAATTTCACTAATCTGAAATAAAAAAGGAAAATTATTAAGTGATATGTTCGGGAAACATGAATTAAATTAATTTTGTTCCAAATATTCGCCAATTTTTTTAAATCCGCCAAAGGTTTTTCTGAACCTACTTGTTTTACCTATACTAACTGCAACCAGGCACCATTTATATTAGATGTGATCATAAAATGTAAATCATAATTAAAAAGCTTTTGAATAGAATAAATTCATCTACAAATCTTTCGTCTATCATCTCAATTACAATATTTCCTTCACGATCCAAATGGTTTTAAAACATATTTAGGCAAATAATATTAAATAGAAAAATTAAATTGGATACGATATTAATCTATTGATGATTTTTCTTTTATTGAAATAGTCTCAACAAAAGAATAATACCGTATGTATGTAGGTATACCCATGCAATTTAAAAACAATGTGCGTACATAAAACTGAGAAAGCATAAAGAAACCCTAAAGGTGTGTAATAACCTGTAAGGTGACATAATATTTTCCCAATTTTAAAATTTAACTACATATTACATACACGACTAACAATAAGGCATTTTCTTGGAAACATCACTTGTTTTTGTGCCATTAAAAAAGAAATTGTATTCATAAGTTTTTTTAAAGATGATAAAAGATAGAAAAAAAAAAGTTACAAAAGGCAAATGAATAAAAAAAAAGTTCTGAATGATCATTTCATCACAAAACAGCTAAATTTTCACATTAAAAATCATCTTTAATTGTACTGTAATAATTTCCAAATGATTTCCCAACACAGAAAAAAAAATCTTTCTCTCGTTAAATTGTAAATTTTCATAATTTTTTCTTTTTTATTCACATTTTCATTCATCATCAATTTTTTATTATTTATCACAAGAAGCGTTAACCACCAGCAAGTTTATCTGCGTAGCGAATTTAATTTTACCGAAAATAGAGCACACATAACAAATATTAATCCTTACCTCTCTTGAACTTTATTTAATTTAATTTTGTGCACTTTTAAAAATTCTTCGTTCACTGTTTCCAGCGCCAAATCAACGGCCGGACCACAACGTTCCAAATCGAATGGTGAATCAAGATGTGAGGCCATTAAGACACCAACATTGTAATATGTAAACATATTTTGATCGTCCAATAATTGTAATGAACGTTTTTTAATTAATTCAATGTATTGATTTTCAAATACATTTTGTTGATTGTAACTACTATTAAGTACACTATTTAAATTATTACTAGTAAAATCACTATTTATTACATCACCACTATATAAATCTATAATTAATTCATCACTTGTTGTAATTATATGGGCACCATATATTCGTATATTTAAATTAATTAAATTTAGTAAAAATATAAATTTTACTAAAATCATTTCAACACCAATTTTCAACTACTTTAAAAATTTAAAACGCGAAAAATTTAACGGTTACACGTTTTTATTTATTATGTTCACCAAATTAACAAAAAAAAAAAAAAAATCCAATTTAACTTTACATTATTATTATAAATTTTTAATAACCCGGAATTTGTTTCGGAAAAACAAACGAAAAATATTTAAAATTTCATAATTTAATTTAATTTATTTTTTATTTTTTTTTTTGTAAATTTTTATGTTTTGCAAAATTTTCTGGATGTATCCACAAGTTGTAAAGGAATGATGATTTTTGTGGATCCGTCTCTCCTTTTATAGAAAAACTTTTTCCGAATAACGAACACAATTTTCCTTTTTTTTTTTATCATTTTTATGCTGTGTCTTTTGTTTTACTCTGTGTGTTGTGATTTTATGGAAAACGTTTCGTTGTATTGTGTTTGCGTTTGTAAAAGGATGAAAAGTCGCTCGTTATTTTTGCTCGTTTGGCAAACAAAAGCTCGTTTCAATGAAATATATGTACATATGTGGTGCGGTGGTGGAATATCAAGCGTTTTTTTTTTTTTTTTTAAATTGTTCAGTCAATGATTTTATTTTGTAAAAAGCTCAACAATTGTCCATCCTTATTTCCACTACTATATACCAATTTATTATTCCATTCACCACCAAATGAGTTGAAACACACAGAAAATTATTTTTTTCCTCCCCGCTTCAAAAAACGCCAAGTGAAAATAAAGAAAATTGAGAAAGAAATGTTGTAATACATATGTATGTATGTATAAAAAAATCTAATTTTCATTTGGAGATAAAAACTGATAAATAAAACAGATAAAATGCAATATAAAAATTGAGTTTTTCCGTTCTCTAAATGTTTAGTTTGTTGTTGCTTTGTAAATCGTATTGTGTTGTATCTTGTATGCCAGAAGAATAGTAATGATACCTTTTTTGTAGATTTTTTTGAATGAAATACGAAAAAATTCACTTGTTGAATGTATTTTTTGGTCGTCTGTGTTCAAATAAATAATACTCGTACATTAAATCTGTTCTCAGCTGTCCTTAAGATATACGATAGTGTGGTATATAATTGTATCGTATAGCGATGTTGGCCTTCCGTTCGGCGGTGAACTTTGACTATATCGTTAAATACTGAAGTTTATGTAATTACCTTATTTTATGAGGTTCTGAAGTTTCATCTTATTACGATAAGATTTGTATTGTTTTTTTTTTGAACGGTTGGTTAACAAGAAAAATAATATCTCAAATTTTTTGTTGGTCTTTTTATCTCGTTTTGCAGAACAGACTTAATCACAGTTGAGAGGTGGTAAAATAAAATACGATGTATAAAAGGACACAGTTAAGATAACGCGAATTGAACTCTCCATATCTGTTAATTTTTTATTTCGATATGATTACATAGATTATTTGTATTTCTTTTTCATTTTCCGATTTTTTTCATTTTTATGATAGTTTTTCGGTTTGATTTTCAATCGATCAATTTTACACGTTTATGAACAACTATTACATCAAGTCGTATATTCTTGACCCATTTTCTCGTAAAAATCATAATACATACAACTGTTTTGATACCACACAATTTGAACCTTAAGCTAATAGTAATTTAATTGTAGTTCAGAAAGCATAGTATAACATGTAACTTAATTAATTGATGTTAACAAAACTATCAAACTTATAAATTTGCTAACGGCTTAATAAACGTGCTTCGTAGAGTAACAGGAAGACATTTTAATAAATTTGTCGAAATTATTCCCTTAAAAATATTTGGCTAATCATTAGCCAATGCACAACTTGATAAATAGGATATTCAAAATATTATTTACTGAAATGTCACTTCGGTCCGAAATAACGTGCTTACGTAAAATCATCTCCAGCCAATACAATATATACAGGGTGATGAAAAAGTATGGAAACCCCTAAAAATCGCGAGGAGTTCGGTCAAAAAAAATGGGCAAGGTTTATTCTTAGGTAATTTTCAACAAGGAATTTAATGGTGAGCTGGTGGTGACCTTGACCTTCATCTTAAAGGTCATTTTGAGGTCAAGGTAATTTTTTTATAGGGAAACTCCTGTTTTTGACATCGGATTCGAAAAGAGCGGTCAATAGTACATCCGAATATGTTTTTCATAGCAAATCATAAGCTTTACAATTAAAATAATATTCCTTTAGGTGACCTTGGGAGGTCATGGAAAATACATATTCGGACGTACAATTAATCGCTCTTTTCGAATCCGATTACTCCGCGAGACTTCTAGAGGTTTCCATACTTTGACCTCGCAATGTAAATTCCTTCAGATGATCTTGGAAGGTCATGGAAAATACATACTCGGATGTAAAATTGATCGCTCTTTTCGATTCTGTCATCAAAAATAGGTGTTCTAATTTAAAAATTGACCTTGCCCTCCAAATGACCTTGAAGATGAAGGTCAAGGTCATAACCACCACCAAGAATAAACCTTGCTCATTTTTTTTTTACCGAACTCCGCGAGATTTTTAGGGGTTTCCATACTTTTTCCTCACCCTGAATAAATCCCTTTAAGCCTTACTAAACTCCAACTCATTCTCAAGCAACTCCATCTGAAATCTCTATTCAACACTAAAACAAATCCCCGACTGAACCCCTAACTTGTCTTCCAACTCTGCTCTCAACTCAACCTCAAACTGAATGCCCAACTCAATGTCCAAATCTTCATCGACTCAACTCCCAGCTCAAGGGTAAACTTAACGCTCAACTCAATCCCTAAATCAACAGGGTCCTAAAACTGCGTGCGTACAGAAACTCAACTCAATCCTAATTTGACCCATAATTGGACTCCCAACCCAACCCTCTACTTAACCGGAATCTCATCGCCCAACTCAACCCTGAAATGAGCACGGTCTGAAATATTACATGCGTACATGAACTCAACTCAAAGCAACTCAAGCTAATTTCCATCTCAACCCTCAACACAACCCCCAAAAAATCCCCAACCGAACCGTAGACCTACCTTGCAGGAAAATCCACACCATTCGGAATACAATTCAGGACGAGGGCGGCAACAATTATCAAGCATAAATCGTAAAAGCCATTCCTAATGAGCAGGAACATTTTTAGATCTTCTACTAGAGTACGGAGCAGTTCTGTAGATATACCTTTTTCAAGTTAAGTTAAACATTTTTCACACCAAAGACCAAATTAACAAACGTTCAAATCAAACTAACAATTTTTCAAAACAAATTAAACTTTTTGCAAATAAATTTAACAACAATTTTCAAATCAAATTAAATTTTTTTTTTTTTTTAATTTACTTTTCTGATAATTTAAAATTATCAGAAAATTAAATTTTGTTATATTTTATTGTATGTATCTACATTTTATTGTTTATTTTGGCAAAAAAAAAATTAATTTGATTTGAAAATTGTTATCAAATTTATTTGGAAAAAGTTAATTTTGGTTAGAAAATTTGTTAATTTGGTTTGGAAAATGTTTAACTTGACTTGAAAAAGGTATAATATTAATACAAGAAAGCAAATTCAAAATTAAGAGCAATTAAAATATCCCCTCCATCAAACCATCGAAACCTCCATCGAACACCGAATTACTACACGCAAAGTATCTAAAACGTGAAAATGAAGAACCTGAACTACCGAAGAAACGTTGTCATTCCGTTACAAAGACAACGGAAATTAGAGAATAAAAATCTAAAAAAAGAATCTAAACATTAAGGTGACACCAACAGATGAAAAATATCAAGTCAGAAAACAATAGAGAGTAGAAAGTTTGTAGATATACATATCGTTTAACAAAATGTAACGAATCCCACAATTTCGTTAACAGACCCGAATTCAGAGATCTGGTGCATTATATGTACCTGGCTAAGCTCCCGGTATGGCATGGGGCTTTCGATACATTAAAATGCATGCTCGAATAAACGCATTGTAAAAGTGGAAAGCAAGGGGAAGAACAAGAAACGGAACATTACCTGTTTACAGGAGAAAAGAAATTATAAAACGGGTGTGTCCGTTCGGGATGCACCACACCACCCCGCACGATCCCCACACAGTCTGCTGAAGTAGCCCCTTAATCATCGGCCATTCTACCGGGTTTGCCTACCAGGTCACAACTGAACACCGATGCCAATAAAGGATGGAAGGACGCCTCCTCACCAGACACGTGCGTTGACCGAACGAGACTAGCTAGAGAGAAACGTAAGCAACCATCCCTAAACGGTCAACACATGTGCAATGTCAATCTCCCAACGATAGTTAGGGAGACCGACACCACCAGAAGAAAGTGGAAACAACCGGTATAGATGACCCTACCCTACCCATATCTATTACTGTAACGATCAAAGCGTGTGTCAAATCTGTGACCATTAGAAAGGAAATGAACAAATAAGCAGAGAGAAAAAAAAGAAAAATCCGGTAAATTGAGAATAAAATAAATAAACGGAGTTATAAGGAACAACAAATAAGGAAAATTGAACAACCAATCCAAATTATGGAGCATCAAATGGGGGAAATTGCCGAAAGCCAAAAGCGAATGGACAAGAAAATTCTTGAATTGTCCACAAATGTATACACGGCGAAATAGAGAAACTGCAAACGGAAGTTCAATTTGTTAAAACTGAGATTCAACAGGTGGAACATAAATTACAAGCTAAGTTTCAACGTCTCGAGAAAGAATTAACTGATGTCAAGGCAAGTGCAACAACGACGCAAGTGGTTCAGACCATTCACTCAATTAAGTTAAAGCCTCCAACATTCGACGGAACAACATCTTTCGGCATTTTCAAATTTCAATTACAAACGGCGGCCAATCAAAATCATTGGAACGACGAACATCGTATCACAGCATTAATAAGGGCCCGTAAAGACGAAGCAGCAGAGGCTTTCCAAACTATTCAGGAACAAGACCGCAACAGTTACCTATCTCGAAATTATGAAGGCGATCGGAAGTACGGTAGTGACCATAAGCGGGAAATTTATCGCATGGAACTGAAAAACTGCTACCAAAAGGGAGGAGAATCGCTTCAGGAATTTTCATCTACAATTGAGCGACTAGTACATCTAGCGCATACAAGTATGTCGGCCGATTATATGGAAAGGCTTAAGAATGACGTATTCATTGACGGCATTCAAGATCCAGAGGTACGCAAAGCGGTGATGTTGTCACCTAAAGCCACCTTCGCGGAAACCATCGCTTGTACGTTAACGAATGATCCTGCACAAGGCATCACCAAACCGTCAATAAAAATACGCCGAGTGGAATACCGGGACGGAAGTGGCAAAATCAGATGTGGGGCATGTGATAAGGTCGGTCACATCTGCGGAAATCCTGAAAGAGTATCACGGAGAAGCAAGTGGGGGCCACCTAGGCATAAATAAAACACTGGTCAAGATACGTCAACGATTCTATTGGGCAGGATGTATACAATCTGTGATAGAATAGCGCCAAAAATGTGACCAATGTGCGACGGTAAAGGGACCCGCACGTAAAAGTCATGGAACCATGGAACAATATAACGTCGGAGCATCATTCGGGAGAATTGCAATGGATGTAGCGGGACCATTTCCCACCACCGAGAGCGGCAACAAATATGTGCTAGTAGTAATGGATTATTTCAGCAAATGGCCGGAGGTCTACCCCATACCCAATCAAGAGAAATCAATAATAGCTGATGCCGTGGTCAACAACTGGATTAGTAGATTTGGAGTGCCGATGGAGATTCTTACCGATCAAGGTAGGAATTTTGAATCAGTGGTATTTCAAGAAATATGTCAGATGCTCGGTATACATGAAACGAGAACAACGCCTTTGCATCCACAGACCGACGGTATGGTAGAAAAATTCAATGGCACATTCGAGAAATGTCTAGCAATGGTCGTGGAGGAAAACCAACGCAACTGGGATCAACATACACTGATGTTTCTGATGATCTATCGATCAGCAATACATGACACGACCGGAATGACACCAGCTAAAATCATATTTGGAGATAATCTTCAATTACCTATGGAGATTTAAAGTTTGGGGCTGTTCCATCAGCGGCTTTATGTGGACAGGATTACGTAGACCAGTTGAAAGAAGAACTTAATGAGATTCATCAATTTGAACGAGGGAAAATACGGGTGCCAAGTGACCGGATGAAAACTCGATATGACATACGAGCAAATAACCCAGGCTTCCTCAGAGGAAGGGCAATTATAGTATGGCTTCACAACTCACAACGAAAGAAGGGATTATCACCGAAGCTGCAACCCCAGCATGGGAAGGACCTTACACTGTCAACACAAAGATGAACAATGTGGTTTACCGGATACAAAAGGGACATCGAAGTAAGTCGAATGTGGTGCATTTAGAATGGCTGGCCCTATACAGAGGGGGTGATTTGAGTCCTGTTCGGAATGAACAGGCTTAGGTGGGGGGTAGTGTTACGGTGACACCTAGGGTAGAGTAGAATAAGTTAATTGATAGGGCAAAGTTCTACTGTACTAAAATGGAATTTTCCATGATAAAACTGTTCTAAATGTTCTAAGGAGCGAACGAATTCTAATAAAAACATTAGTATTTGGTAAGCAATAGTATAAAGATTAAAAAAGATTAAAAAGTGAATTAAAAGAGATTTAAAAAAGTTAAGTGATTCCGATATAAAAAGTAAAAGTTGTCAGTAAAATTTTTGCAAATATTATTAAAAGTGATTTTGTGAATTATTGTTAATAAATTGTGTTGAATTAATTTTTGGTGTTATTTACATAAGTTCGTTTGTGTTAAATTGAAGTGTTGTGTTTAAACACAACACTTCAATTTATCATCAACGACTTTATTTATCTAACACAAAAAATTAACACAACATAATTTATTAACAAAAATTCACAAAATCACTTATTATAATTTTTGCGCAATTCTACTGTTCACTTATAATTTTTAAATCTCACTAAAACACTTTTTAAATCAATTTTTAATTTCCTTTTTATCTTCACTTTATCGCTTACTAAATACTAATGTTTTAACTCGAATTCGTTCGCTCCTATATACCCAAACCAAAACTGCTCGAAATTTCATGTTTGTTCCGGTAAGAACAGTTAGAACTTTGCGCTATCAATTAACTTATTCTATTCTACTCTAGGTGTCATCGTAACACTATCATTTTCATTCATGAACTCTTTCATTTAAACAAATTTATTTTCGCGATATTTTTGCTTCGCTATTTTGACCTGTGGACCGAATCTAAGCTGTTTGGTACTAGAGAATTTTGCGTCACAGAAAACGAATTAAATTGACCATTGAGGAACAAAATAAATCTTAAAATCAGTTTATTGACCATTAAAGGAAAGAGAATTTCTTAATCCCACTGGATGGAAAGGTAACATCTGAGATGCTTTCTTTCGGTTCTGCTGAAATGCGAAAACTAGCAGCTGTGATCTGTTAATAACGTGAAAATTCGACCTGCTTCCAGTAAATAACGAAAAATTTTAATTCCGGAATAAGCTGCGAGAAGCTCTCTTAGTGACTGCCATGACTTGTCAATAACATACTGCTGCACCACTACACCGAATGCAGCCAGGGTTATTCTTCAGACCAAGCGATTGGTGCCTTGCTGTTTTTTTGTGTACTCTTTCAAGAAATCGTTTAAAAGGGCTTGATCCCGAGCATCGACGAAACTGATCAATGAGAACATCATCTAAATAAACAAAATTTTAAACCAAACAACGAAGAATGCATAAGACATTGGAATGTTTGCGCTGCACTCGTGAGTCCAAATGTCGTTTTGATAAACTCGAATAAACTAAAGGATTTAGAAATAGTCGTTTTTGGAATGCCGTTCGGTTATATTGGAGCTTGGTGGTATGCGCGGACTAGATCCAATGTTGAGAATATGCTGCATCCTTCCATAGGTAAAAAACTCCTGAAGATGAGAAATTAGTTATCGATCCGGTATTGTGATGTAATCTACACATGATCACCAATATCTCCATTCTTCTGTTTTAACAGGTGTAAGGGGCTAGAAGTAAGAACAGCAGTTTTTAGTTAAATTTTAACAATAGTTGCGTTCACTTAACTACTATGACAATACTGCCAATTTAAAACTAAAATATTTAAGTGCAATTTTTGTATTTATTTATTATAATTAGTATATTATACAACACACTCGAATGTATGATTGATATGTTGTGAATCACGGTGATGTTGATGGGATGGTCCCAATGATGGTACTATGGTATGATGATATGATGGTATGTTGGTGTGATGGTTTGATGTTATGATAATATGATGGTATGATGATATGATGGTACGATGGTGATTGTTTATGGTAGATGGTGAGAAGATATAACGGTATGATGGTATGATAAAATGATGGTATGATAGCATGATGGTATGATAATATGACGGTACGATGGTATCGTGGTAAGACGGTATATATGATGGTGTGATGTTATGATGGCATAGTGGTGTGGTGGAATGGTATAATGTTGTGATAGTATAATGGTAGGATGCTTGGATAGCATGATGATATCATGGCATTATAATATGGTGGTATGATGTTACGATAATATGATGGTATGGTAGATTGGTGGTAAGAGTAAGATATACCATCTATAACTTGGCATGATGGTGTGGTGGCTCGACGTTGCTGAGGTATGATGGTTGGTGTGTAGGCGTTTATTGGAGGGGGGGAGGGGCGCCAAAGTTGAGTAGATTTAGATTAATCTACCAGCTCCGTAACATGCCAGTAGAGTGCGCAACACGTGAGCTGTTCTGTTCATGTATTAGGCAGCTGCGTGATGGGTGTAATTCTAAAGGGGTAACCTGGTCATCATTCGCGTGTACGTGCTGCCTCCTCGTGGCAATCATTGGTAACTGAGGCCATTTGGCACAGGCTAAAGTACGGCGCTAAAGGGGAAATCTTTGACGAAAAACCCTATTCTAAGGTGGAATAGCATAAGCCGATGGATGAATGGCTGATAGGTTAATAAGTTCAAAGTATCAGACACCCTCTAGTTTTATTTAGCCTCCTATAGTAAAGCTGGGTGACCTACAGGCCACTTTCCATTCCCAGCAACTCGTAAGAGTTAAATCAAAACGGAAGACGGAACTGGGGTAGGATTATAAGGGAGTGGGACTGCCTTCTCGAAGTCCCTGGATATCAATGCTATCGTCTTTCTAGCAGAAGTACATGCCATAGTAAACATCTAGGAGGGAGAGCAATGATCCCAGATAGTATGTATCGAGTACCGGCCGGCAGTATTATCAGGTTATAATGCCACTTATTAATGCAATTGATTGGGCAATTATCGTAGTTAAATTAAGATCAAATTATAGCAATCTTCCTATTATCGTGTCGAAAGATTGGATCAAATTGAAAATAGGTTTTGAGGTACTTGAAGGGTACAATGAATCTGAAATTTAGTATTGATTAGGTCCAAGTACTCCCAAGTAGATTTTCAGGTTGGATAGTATGTCCGATTTTTATGTATAACAGATTATTGCGGAGCAAGTCAGGAGGATAAACAATTCAGAAAATCTTGAAGGTGATCAATCAAGTCCAGTAAACTCTATTAATAATTTTTAAAATCTAAGTTGCTTGAAACAGATTGAGTCAGAGAAGTTTAGTAGTCTAATGCTGTGTGCCTTAATCGACTAAACTAACTAAACTAAAACAAAATTGAAGCTTCTGCTATTGCTTCATAGGCGGCAACCGAAAAGTAAATTGACGAGCTTACTTTTCAATGACTTTTCATGTATCGTGAATTACTTTTGTTTGACATTTCTGTTTATTGTTTTGCATTACTTTTTTATTTAAAATACTTTAAAATTGCATTGGTGAATGATAAATGTGAAAATATCAATTATTAAATGAATCAATGTAAACCTTTATGTGATTTTGTGGTGGTTTTCGAACAATTTTAACATTTATTTTAGTTTAGTTTAGTTCCTTTTGAGGCACAGTAAATGACTTTTATACTAGTGCTTTGGGCTCTCGGATGATCGGTGTTAATCCGCGAGCCTCTCAAAGCCACGGCTACTCGGCTAATCCGCTACTCGTCTGAGCGCCGTGGAGATGATGCGTCTATATGTCTCGATGGTTAATGACGATAGATCCGGGTGATACGGTATGCCCGGATCTAGCTGGCGTGGGGCAACGGCTAATCCAATGATCCGCCGGGTCCAGTAGTACGTCGCTCAACGTTGGGGCTAATCCATAGATCCGCCCGGTTACGGCTGAAAGGCGAACAAAAAGTCCAACAAGACTGGCTCGTCTGGACCGACCGACTTCTTCCCACTCGTATTAAAACACTGACTATATTTAACTATATTTATTTAGTATTGTATAATTATTGCACACTGATGTATTAGTTTCATTCAACGTGTAAGGCGGCTAATGTTAAGCGCGCCGGAGATGTCTGCACGTTATACAATTTTAGTAATGGGTTCGCTGTATTGATGGCTGAATTGGACAGTGAGTAGTAACTCGTTCAGCGGTTGCGAAAAAACTGTTTTTTATGTTTCTGTATTTTTGCATTTTCAAAACGCATTGTTTTGCGTCGCTTGGCCTGACCTATTCATTTTCCCAAATTCACCACACCGCGTGAACGAGTGTATTTAAATGTTTTTAGAAAAATGAACGTAGAGGTCACTCGGCATAAGGAAGGGTGAAATCGTGTTTGACTAATGAAATTAACTGTTTGTTTGTATCGATTGTTAGGTGGTAATCACCACACACTCCCTTACCAGTGAATTACCGATGAACGAAATTCTCGAGACGCGCTGGAGTTTTCGTCCGTCTTCCGGCTCGTGTTGTTGTTGGTGCTGGTGAGGTGTGGGTTTCTGCATTCTTTGCTACGTTTGATTTCCTACCGCTAGCTGTGGTTGGTGGTTTGAGCTGCGGCGGCGCTTGATCGCGTAGATCGAACCTTACCTTCTTGTCGCGTCTTGTTGCGGTTGGTGGCGTTTCTTTTTCCTCGGGGTTAGGTGCGTCTGCCGACGGCGTACCCGTATCTCTTGATGGTTGTTCGGCGCGCTGGCTTCTTTCACTTGGCTCATCGAGTAGGTAACATGGCTTCAGTCGGTCGATTGAAACGTTGCTGAGTCGACCTCGCATTTGCACCTGGAAAGCTTTTTCGTCTCTCCTTATTACCTTGTATGGGCCCTCGTAAGGTGGCTGTAATGACCTTCTTGCTAGATCGACCCTAACGAACACGTGAGTGCATGAGTTTAGTGCAGGTGCCACAAATGTTGTCGGGCTACAGTGTCTCGATGGCGGCGTTGGGCGAATCCGGTTGAAATGCTGATGCAATTCTTTGATGAACTCGGTTTGGTGAACTTGGGATTTGCTTTCTACTATCAGCTGGCTTGGTATTCTGATATTCTCGCCATACACTAGCTCAGCTGCGGAGGCTTGTAAGTCCTCTCTGTGCGCCGTGCGTAGTCCCAGAAGAATCGTCGGTAATGCGCGTGTCCATTCTTCTCTTCCCTGGCACATGATCGCTGCTTTCAGTGTCCTGTGCCATCTCTCTATGAAACCGTTGCATTTCGGGTTGTAAGCGGTAGTTCGTTTACGCTCGAATCCCAACGTCTTGCCAAATTCGGCGAACAATTCCGACTCGAATTGTGGCCCTTGGTCCTGTGACTATGGACGTTGGGACTCCGAAACGTGCGATCCAGTGGCTTAACACTGACCTTGCAACGGTTTCGGCCCGAATGTCCGGCACAGGAACTGCCTCGGTCCACCGTGTGAACCTGTCGACGATGGTAACACAGTACCGTTGGCCTTCAGAGATCGGTAGTGGGCCAACTATGTCCATATGGATTTCGCTAAAACGTTTGCTCACTGGAGCGAAATTTCCAAGCGGGCTTCTCGTATGTCTCGAGATCTTAGCTTTCTGACAAGCTAAGCAACACTGCACCATTCGTCGTGTGTCGCGTTTAATGCCCGGCCATATGAATTGTTCCGTCATTGTCTTTATTGATGCTGCGACTCCAGGATGCGCTAAATTATGTGTGGCCTCGAACGTTTTCTTGCGGAAGCTCAGCGGGATGAACGGTCGGGTTTTTCCCGTTGAAACTTCGCAGTACAGTGATTGTTCGGAATTAAAAGAGATCGGAATTTTGATAAATTTTAAGGTGCTTTCCGTTTGCATTAGTTCTCGTAACTCCTCGTCCTCTTCTTGTGCGCTTGCGATTTCGGCATAGTTTACAGTTTCAGGCAAATTGATTTGTTCCAATCGTGATAGCGCGTCTGCCACCACGTTCTCGGATCCTGCTATGTGTTGAATGTTTGTCGTGAATTGCCCTATGAAATCCAGATACCTGAATTGACGCGGGGATGCCTTGGCCAAATTCTGCTGAAATGCGTACACTATTGGTTTATGATCCGTGAAAATCGTGAACGTTCGACCCTCCAATAAATGTTTGAACTTCTTGACAGCAGTGTATATTGCGAGGAGCTCCCGGTCGTAGGTGCTGTATTTCTGTTGGGCTGGGCTCAATTTTGCCGAGAAAAACTGCAGGGGTTTCCATGCTGTGTCGGTGTCTTGACCCTGTTGTTGGATAACTGCTCCTAACGCGGTGTCAGAAGCGTCGACCATCAGTGCTAGTGCGGCTGTTGCTGAGGGGTGAACCAACATGGTCGCTTCGCTCAGCTGTTTCTTCGCCAACTTGAACGCGTCCTCGGCTGCTTCGGTCCACTCGATCACCCTCGTGTCGTTTTTCCGACTACCCCTGAGGTATTCGTTTAGAATAGCTTGGTTTCGGCTCGCGTTGGGAATGAACATTCTATAAAAGTTGATGATTCCCAAGAACCGACGTAGCTGGTTTACCGTTTGTGGTTTTGGAATTTTTTCAATTTCCTCGACGCGCTCCGGAATCGGTTTTATTCCTTCCCCGGAAACTTCGTGACCTAAAAATTGAATTTTGTGTTTTGCGAAATGGCATTTTTCAATGTTTAAAATTAAACCGTTTTGGTTAAGCCGAGAAAAAATTTCCTCCAGGTGCTCCATGTGTTCCTCCATGGAGTGGGATGCGATGAGCACGTCGTCTAGGTAACTGAAGCAATAGTCCAGCCCCTGAAGAATGGCGTGCATAAACCTCTGGAAGGTGTTTCCGGCGTTTCGTAGCCCGAACGTCATGCGGACGAATTCGTACAATCCGAACGGTGTGGCGATTGCTGTTTTTGCAATATCCTGGTCCTCTATCGGGATCTGGTGGTAAGCTCTCACCAAGTCTATAGTGGAGAAAACGGTGGTGCCCTCCAGTTGTTGTACGAAATCCGTGATGTACGGGATGGGGTAACGGTCGGGAATTGTTGCGTTGTTCAGTGCCCTGTAATCCCCGCAAGGCCTCCACTCTCCGTTTTTCTTTTGTACCAGATGTAACGGGCTGGCCCATGGGCTGTCGGACCGTCGGCATATTCCCTGGTCTACCATGTACTGGAATTCTCTCTTCGCGATTTCCAGCTTCTCCACGCTCAATCGACGAGGTCTGGCGAATACCGGAGGACCTTTTGTCACAATGTGGTGGGTGACTTGATGGGGAGGTCGTTGGCATACCTGGTTTGCTGTGATTGGCCTAAATTTGGTCAATAGTTGAACAATTCGTTCGTCGATTCCGGTGTGCCCTATCACTCGTACTGTGGGTGCTGCTTCTGTGGTTCTCGTAGCCACTGAGAAGAGCGTTGTGATCGGGTCGATTAATCTGCCGTGCTGAATGTCCACGATTAGACCCGTTTCCTTTAAAAAATCGGCGCCGATTATTGGTGTCGTGACTTCTGCGATTATAAAGGTCCACTGGAACTGGCGGCGTAGGCCCAGATCTATCGTGATTCGGCGGTTCCCGAAGGTTTTGAGCTTAGCACCGTTTGCTGCGTACAGGTAAAAGTCCGCGTGCTGAGGGTTCGATTGATGTTGAGAGACCGGTACGACTGATACGTCGGCCCCCGTATCGATGAGATAACTGGCGTTGGATGACTTATCGTATATTTTAAGGCGACTACTTGGACCTAGGCTGGGGCACGTCGCCGTGTGTACCGGCCCGCCTAGTTTTTTAACTTAAACTCCTCCCAGTGTGGGCACTGAGGGCGGCAATTCCGGGCCGACTCCTGGAACCGATGGTGGTAGTAGCATAAGCGCGGTGCGTCGCTGCTCGCCTCCTCTTTTGGTCCTGGTGTTGAATTCCGGGCCGATCCTTTGTGTCCAGACTGGCTTCTAGAACGTCTTTGACTCTGGTCTCTCCTTCGCTGATTTGTGTCCATTTGGTCTAATCGTCTCATTATGGCGCTGATTTGGTTTGCGATGTTGTCGTTGTCTCGATTGGTTGGGTTGGCAGCTGTGACGGTTAGTATTTGAGACTGCGTCATCGTCTCTAACACTCTGTCCGCTAATTCAGCTAGTTTCGAGGCTGACAGTGATTCGGCGGTTGGGGCGAGTATTTCTTGAGCCCGTGGTGGCAACCTCTTGAGCCATAGTGTCTTAATTAGTTCGTCGCTGACGGCAGATCCACCGCTGGCCTTCAACTGACGGAGTAATTGCGATGGCTTCATGTCGCCCAGCTCGATGCCCCGCAGGAGGCGATGAATCTGGGTCTGGCGCGAGTCTCCCAATCTGTCGAGGATGGCTCTCTTCAGGTCCGAGTAAGGCGTCTGTGACAATGGTGCGACGATAATGTCGCTGACCTCATTGCTTACGCGTTCGTTAAGCGCGCAGAGCAGGTGGTGGTACTTCGTGGTTTCCCGCGTTACTCGGCTCAGCTCGAATTGGGCTTCCACCATGTGGAACCACAATTGAGGGTCCTGCGATGTTAGCGGCACGATACGAAGTGAGACCGCTGACATTGCTGGTACGGGTGCCGATGTCGATTGGTGTGACGCGGTGATTTGTGACGCCGTGGATTCTGGTGGTGGACGGTGTTCCGTTGATACGAAAGCCCTTCCGCGTGTAGTTTCGTCTAGTACGCGGCGCACTGCTGCCTGTATGGCGATCTCCAGGTCTTGAGCATGGTCGCTACGTGACCCTTGTGTTTCGGCGGAGCTTTGCGACGTCCCGGCAATCACGTTTTCGGTGTCTGATAAGGTATCGTTTGCGGCCATCACTAATTCACCGATTTTCTAACACTACACAATTAATCGCGTACTCTTTGACCCGCTGTATTACGTTAACGGTAGGATCACCGAAAGTATAATAAATAATGATAATGGAATAAAACACGCAAAAATTTTATGTTTAAGTGGAAAATTTTATTGATACTGATAGCTATAAATTTGTAATAATACTGAAATAATTTTCAATGACTTTTATAGTCTGAAAGTTTTCAGTGACGACGGAGGTGTAGAGGCGAATTGTTTTACACAATCTACTTTCCTTCAAACGTCAACAAAAAAAAATAAAATAAAAGTAACCACTCGGAAATTTGTCACGATTTTCCTTATACCGAGCGACGTATACGCTTAATGAGTACCACAAGAGAAACCGAGAAAATGTCTGACTCGTTCACTTGGTGTGGCGCATAAGGTAACGTGGTAGGGACAAATATGCCCGAATTTAATTGATTTGCAAAAATATGGTAGTAAACATAAGAAAAAGTTAAACGCTCACCTGATTTTCCTTTTACGAAACTACCTCTGGATTTGATAGCTCTGCTGGACCTCAGTTGTTCTGCAAGCGCTTTTTCCTTGTCGTCTGGGGAGCGCGATTGGCGGCTTGCTCCTCCAATCGATGGGAACGGCCTTCGAATGAATGGAAACGGACCGTTTTTACTCCGGCGGTTAGTTTCCGCGTCGCAGGAGTTGCGAGCGTCCGGCACCGAGGATTGGAGGTACCGGATCACGTCGGGGTCACCAGTTTTTTGGGCTCTCGGATGATCGGTGTTAATCCGCGAGCCTCTCAAAGCCACGGCTACTCGGCTAATCCGCTACTCGTCTGAGCGCCGTGGAGATGATGCGTCTATATGTCTCGATGGTTAATGACGATAGATCCGGGTGATACGGTATGCCCGGATCTAGCTGGCGTGGGGCAACGGCTAATCCAATGATCCGCCGGGTCCAGTAGTACGTCGCTCAACGTTGGGGCTAATCCATAGATCCGCCCGGTTACGGCTGAAAGGCGAACAAAAAGTCCAACAAGACTGGCTCGTCTGGACCGACCGACTTCTTCCCACTCGTATTAAAACACTGACTATATTTAACTATATTTATTTAGTATTGTATAATTATTGCACACTGATGTATTAGTTTCATTCAACGTGTAAGGCGGCTAATGTTAAGCGCGCCGGAGATGTCTGCACGTTATACAATTTTAGTAATGGGTTCGCTGTATTGATGGCTGAATTGGACAGTGAGTAGTAACTCGTTCAGCGGTTGCGAAAAAACTGTTTTTTATGTTTCTGTATTTTTGCATTTTCAAAACGCATTGTTTTGCGTCGCTTGGCCTGACCTATTCATTTTCCCAAATTCACCACACCGCGTGAACGAGTGTATTTAAATGTTTTTAGAAAAATGAACGTAGAGGTCACTCGGCATAAGGAAGGGTGAAATCGTGTTTGACTAATGAAATTAACTGTTTGTTTGTATCGATTGTTAGGTGGTAATCACCACAGTGCCATCTTCATATAAATTATACTAACTAACGTATTTTAGTTTAGTTAGTTAGTTTAGTCGATTAAGGCACACAGCATAAATGCCAAATCTCATTTTATAACCGAGAATTTAAGCCTGTTTCGCCGGAAAATTAAAAAGTAAGTGGCAACAATTTATTAGTTTTAAAGGGCATTTAGTGAACTTTAAATGTTCTGCACTATCTGGAAAATAAATATACTTATGAAATACAACGTTTGTATGTAGTCTTTTAATCGTTTATATATTCAAAATTATAATAAAATATTTTTTTACATGTTAAGGTTATCAAATACTTAAATATTGGGAATATGTATATTTGTTATTTTAAATCATAGCTCATCTCATCTACTTTGTTTGCAAGATTTTTATATGCTTCAGTGAAGTTTTTAGAAAAAATTGAAAAACAAAAAAAATCATAACAAGGGGATAACATGCATTTTCTGCTGATAATTTACAAACCATTCAAATAATAATGAATATAGATTTTAGTAATCATAAATTCAATTACTTATTAATATATTTAAATAATTTATATATTTTTTAAATAAAATAATTAGCATAAAAATATCGTAATGTAATAAAAATGATTTTTTTTTTTTTTTCATTTATGTATTTCAAAGATGAGATCTTAAGTAGTTTGCTTTTTTTTGTTTTATTTTCTCTTATTTTTGTAATTGAAGGTTTTTTCATTTATATATACAACATTTGTATATATATATAATAGATTTTATTGCAAAAATATACTATTTTAGTATATGTTTTAGTTCTACCACATGCTATAATCACTGTCTTCCGCATCAAATGTTGTAAAATATCCGAACATCGTTAAATAAACCACTACATTACCGCTAATGGTTAGGTAACTCGAACTTGGTTGAATCTGAAATTAACAGACAGGTTTGATATATTATGTTTATACATACCTACTTAAATTTCGCGCTTAAATTATTGTAACACTTACGGCTTCGGTTCGGGCTAATACAATGGGCAAAGCAAAACTGCTGATCACAAAGCCCATTGTTAGGAATATAGCTGATTCAAGACACGAGTTTGATCCATCGGTTGAGCTCATATGCCGTTTCGCTATCATTGTGGGCAAAGGTGCCAATACATAAAATAATACTACAAAGAATGGCCACCATACACTGCAATAAAAACAAACATTCATTTGTATAAAAAAAAACCTGCAAATTTGAAAGTTTACAAATTTAAATATTTAATGAATGTCTCGGAATCCAACTACAATGGATTACTAAAGCAAAATATAATTTATTGTAATTGGACCCTCCTACGACATTTTTCATATTTTAACTTCTGCTAAATTTTGAGATCGAATAAAATAACCAACGTAACAACAGTCATCAAGAAACATCTTGATTTCAGACTTACTTGTGTAAAGCACACGCCAATATCACTAATGTCATTCCAATTGAGCCAGCAAAAGCTAGAAGTACCAATCTGTAATGAAAACAACAAAACAATGACATATCAAAAATTATTGATCTCCATCTTTTACTCTCGCGGTGTAAACTATAATGCATCACACATCTCACGATAATCACTTACCCTATTAAATATCCACGAAATGATTGAAATGCCATAATAAAATACCAAAAAATAAAACAAAAAGTACAAATATTACTAATTAAATTAAAAATTCTCTATAAAAAATCGATAATTTATGACTAATCCATTGTTTGGGGACTACAAATTTTTTTTTTTTTGATCATCGTACATTTTGTTTCACAGACTAGAAATAGGAAAAGCCAAGCCAACTTTTCCATTTGTATTTATATGAAGCTCATAATATTTTATACGATAATATTATGCAAATTTAGAATAATGGATAATTAAATTAAATTCTAAATAATTTTCACCAACAAAACAAACCTTTAATTCCTGCCATTTTTATTTTTATCTACTTTTTATGTTGTATTTTCTTGTTGTGACTTCTATTTTGACAGTCGAGAGATGGATTCTCTAGATTTATTTGTAGATTAGACATTAAATTTTGTGTAGACTTCTTGAGTTGAAGTAGAAACTCGTACTACAGAACAGATCAACTTCGGCTAACGTTGAATTGGCCAGTAAAATATTTTCCGTTTCAAACCAAAGAAATAAAATTTTTTTCTATTAAAAATATAATTTTTATTTTTTTTAAATTTAAAATAAATTTAATACTGTCTGAATGACGAGTTATTCTGCTGGCACTCGACATCCATTGTAACCTTATAAAATCACACACAATTACACAACAAAACAATAAAATCAAAGTTACTTAACACTATAGTGGGTACTTGTGGAATATTTTCTCACACCATGACAAGAAATATGCAGCCTAGCAGGTGGTTGTGATGATTCATTTATAACAATTTTTGGTAAATTGTTTAAATTTTGTAAATTCAAAATAGTTCCATTTTGAGATTGTACGGCCACATTACTGTTGTTCAAAAGTTCACGTGTGATATCACAATTTTTGTGCTTAGACAGCAACATCTCCAATTGGTCAACTTTATGGTGCAGAAGTTTGTTTTCCTCTTTCAATTTTGTATTCTCCAGCTTTAAATCTTCTTGTTTTAATTTTAAACGATTTCGATATCGTTTGGCTGCAGCGCGATTACTTGCGTTCGCATAATTTTTATTTTTATCCTGTTTCTCCATTTCATTTTCAGATTTTGTGTTATTTTTTTGTATTTGACTGGACGATAGTGAATCATTAATTTTGGCTAGCTGTTCCTTTACTATTGGAACAACACTCACAGGTATTAAAGTCGGTGTTGGCATCATGGTGGTAGATATAATAGATGGATTCAATTTTAGTATGGACGCCTTGAGCTTTTGTTTTACAATATCTTCTGTATATTTGATAGCATGAATCGCAACTGGTCGAACATTGGATGGTTTAGGAAGGATTTTAATCGGTTTAATTGTGGTTGGTGAATCTTTTTTAATTTTTTTCCCAATGCCCGGTTCATCTTCCGGCTCTTCTTTTATGCTAACATTTAGTTTATTATGTTCGTTGTTCTCCAGCGGTGATACACTCATTTGATCACCATCCGACTTTTGCCGTTTCTGCTTTAATTTCAATTTTAATGTGAGCCCACTATTTAGAAGGTCAGTTGATTTTTGTGCATCATTTTCATTAATTACATTATAATTAGGATATATGTGCGGGGTATGAAGCATGTCATCATTCGATTTCTTATCCAGAATTGTAGATTCAACGGTATTGTTTTCCACCGGGCTTATTTGATCTTCACTGATTGATTTAGTTTTTGATTCAACTGCACGGCGGAAAGTTTGTTCGAACGGATTAGAAAG
Organism: Tipula helvola; assembly: GCA_963556165.1. Taxonomy (NCBI): domain Eukaryota; kingdom Metazoa; phylum Arthropoda; class Insecta; order Diptera; family Tipulidae; genus Tipula; species Tipula helvola. The sequence goes on from OY744482.1 coordinate 50,692,154, forward strand.
TAGTTCCTCGAAAAGACCAACTTCATCACATGTTCGTATAAATCTTGTGGGAGTTGGTGTTTGATCCGCTGTAATAGAATTTGAGTCTGATGCTTAACTGGCTTAATGTAGTTCGGGTTGGTCAACTTACCCACAAAAACATTCGACTTTGATCCTAAATTTAAATTCATATCATGTTTTTTCGTGTGCACATTTAAATGATCCTCATTCGAAAAACTCATACCACAGCCACTCACTTTACAAGCGAAAGGTTTTTGTGCTTCGGCCTCCATAATTTTTTTTTTTACTTCCTGGTTGCTTGCAAGTCCCAACTAGAAATTTAAAACGTTTTGGTGTACACAAACTCTACTTTAACACTATATTGTACATTATCACTTATTGTTATCAAACTCAATTATTTTTTCTTTTCTTTAAAAATTCAAAACAAATCGATTTATACTTAAATAAAATTAAAAAATAATTGGACAGGATCCTATAAATGACAGCACCCAAAATTGTATAATTTTTTTGATTGCTATTGAACTGTCAAATTCGTATATTGTGGTTGTGTTCAATCGGTATGGCTTTTATTAATGCCGCCAGTAAAATAAATTATTTTTAGAAACTAATGTTAAATTCTTTGGGGTTACTCGAAATAAAGTAACTTTTTTATGTCCCAAAGAATATGAAATCTTTTTGTAGTTGTGTTGGTGTAAAAAGAGCAAAAAAAAAGTAAGGTTATGTTTTACTGTTTTAAGGTTATGTTTTAAATATTTACATAAAAAACTAATAATATACGATTAAATAACTAAAACAAGTTTTTTTTTTAAATTTAATAAATGTTTCATAAATGTTAGCGCATTAATATTCACATAAACCACAAATGAAATATTAAATGGAGTTTTGTTTTTTTGTTTACAATTCACTTTGACATTTCACATTCCTATGTATTTGTAAAGAGTAAAAGCGAATCTACCAAAAAATCCGGAGTAAAGCAAATTGCTGTCGAGCAAAAAAAAGAGTGCTTTATTTTCTCCCAAAGAATTTGTAATGTCAAATTGTTACCCTTCGAGTAAAATTTTTTACCCTCAGAGTGTTTTTTTTCCCCCAAAGAATTTGACATAAGAAAATTTGCAACCAAAATTCAAATTAACGTCAATTTTACAAATTAATATATTGTATGTATGTAGTTTCATTCCGTTTGGAATAATTTCAAACCAAGCTTTTGCTGGTGTTTAGAGTTATTCTATGAGTAGAACAATTTTGAAAATTTTTATTGTTTCTTATTAAATTTTTAATGTCAATTGATAAAAGTAAAAAGAAAATTGTTTTTGGTTGTTATTTTGAGCAAAATTTACATTACCGGACTCCCTGGCGCCGGCGCAGGTGGAGGCAATTTCATCGATCGGTTGGATGGAGGAACAACCCGAGACGTTGGCTCCCTAGCATTGAGAATTCAGCTGCCTCGTGGTATACTGAGACATTGACTTGCCCATTTTTAACTTTAACTTTTCACAGCGACACAATACCTGAAAAGGTCCTTCATATGGTGGTTGAAGTGGACTGCGAATTGCATCAGTGCGTATGAAAACATGAGTGCACTTCCTTAAAAATGAATGGTTTACCCCTGTTACTATGTGAGTAAGGCACTAGTCTAATGGTCCCAAAATGATGTTTAAGCGCTGTAATAAATCCGATTGGTTTGCAGAGGAAGGACTAATGAAATCTCCTCAAACTTTCGCCTTAAACAAGCTCTGCTGTAGTAGCTTGAAAATTATCTCTGTACTCAGTCTGTAGGCCCAGCAACACCGTTGGCAAAACTTTCGTCCATAGTCAGGTCGATCGTGGCACATTATCGCATTATCGAATTGTTTACTGCATCAGCAGAAACGACTGTCAGATGTACCTACAATCATCTTGCCCACTGCGAACAGAATTGTAACTGGACCTATTAGTCGGCCATTCTTGATATCGACGAGCAATCTGAATTTTCTAAGAAAGTTTGCGCCTATGATTGGCCTTGAAACTTCAACTATAATAAACATCCAGGTAAATTTTCATCGAAGCCCCAAATGAAGGTTCAATATTACATTATTGATGAACCGCATACGTGTGAACGGGTGAATTGTTTGCGGCAAAGAGTGGAAAGTTTTTACTTGGGTGCAGTATCTATCAAGAAGTGGCGTCCATTTCTTTAAAGCCTCGTGTGACTGACAACCTTCCGGGTCGCCGCATTTACTTGCCTTCTTAAAGATCTACTCTTGGATCGGTTTCGTGATCGGAACCGTTGCTAGTCGAATTATCGATGCGAACAACATGGCTGACTTGACTAGGGCAAGTTTCGTGCTTAAAACTTGCATAGATCTTATTTGATCCAAGTTATGATTAAATGAGGGTAAAATGTCGTTTATTTTAACGTCGTTTATTTTGTCGGTCTCAGGTGAATTCTCTAAAATTTCCCCAACTATTGAGATACTGTTCGGTCTAGCACACCAACTACATAATAAAATTTTGTTTGAACATTCTTAATCCTTGATTTTTTAAACTGTGCCTCAATGCTGTGAAACCAAAGCCTCAGGTTCGAAGTCCAAAAAGGAGGTAATTTGATCGATACCCGATCAACGTGCGCTAACCCCTGCTCATGATCGGGGCCAAAATGCGGTTTCGGTGCCATATCTGGTTTAAAGAGCGTAACGAGTGGAGTAGATCGATAAAATTACACCACACAGAAAGACACACACGAATCAAAAAATTTAAAATTAATTACATATGTATAATGTAATATAACTATTGCACGGTTTGAGTTGAGTGCCACCTGTAACAATTTGAATTAGCACCTAAATATTCTTTACGAATTATAATAAAATAACAAGAATTAAATAATATTAACACTCATAAAAACAATTAAAATTTAAGAAAGGTTAACTTGCTATAGATATGGTACTTCCCCGGATACTCCTGCTTAGTTGTTGTGACGTGGTAATTTCTGGTACTGTTGTTTTTTTATTATTATTTTTTTTTTGAATATATTTTTTGTTGATTTTAACCAATATCGTTTCATAATTTGCTAGTCCTTATCGGTGGTCACCAATTTGGTCACGTTGGGGTCACCAATTTTACAGGGTGTTTTGTACTTGAGTGAAAATATTTTCAGGGATGATTCCTTGATTAATCTCAAGCAAAAATTCGTTTTGCTTAGAGATTAGAGTTCTGAAGAAAAATGATTTTTAAACTACCATCTCAACAAATTTACGGAGTAACACACATACTTTATTTAAGTAGGATTTTGCTAACAGAATGCCCAGCTACATACATCCCCACGTTGTGTAGCAAATAATTCATGTTATTTACTTCTGTTTTTACATATTTATTTTACGATTATTAAAAAAATATCAATTAACCGGTTAACCGGGTGATAAAAACGGAATGCAGATTAATATTATAACAACGTTTTAAAACAAGAGGCTTGTGCTGTAACATTTACAATATTTTCATAAAGGATTTATTTTGTACTTCAATTGTGCTACATTATACATATTTTTCAATAATAATGTTGGGCCTATTTGATATATTTATTAGCATTCCGCAAAACATTTGTGCAAATTTAAATTTTTCACAATACGTACTACCTTCTAAGAAAAATGATGAGGAAGCGAACCGCAAGCGAAGTTATGTCTTCATATAAGACTTCATTAATGTGCCGCTTTGGCGATTCGCAAACTTATCGTAAACGTAAATTTTAGAATAAGACAGGTTTTTTCCAAATTTCTCGAAATCCGTTTAAAATTAATTTGCCTTTATTTTATTGGTTTTACCTATTTTCACATAGACTCTTAATTTGTTATTCTATTTTATTATTTGCGTTATGAGTTTTAACTAAAATGTACATTCAATCTTTTTCTATTCTACATATTATTCATTTATAAAAATAAGATTTCATCTTTTACTTTCAAAATATTACTATTTTATAAATTTTGAGAAACTTATGGTACAACTTTTATGGAAAAAGAAAATCTGGTTTATCTTTTATAGATTTGTTCAATATTTTTCGCCAAAAAAAGTTGTGTGTTGCTGTAAATATTCCTTAGCTCCTACAAGCTCATAATTTTAATTTCTTTGTATGATTAAGTTGGTCTTGTGCGAATATTTTGCTTAAAATTAAAAATATTTTATCTTGGTGAGAGTTTTCATTCGATCAATTTGAGTTATTTGATTGTCGGAAAAGCGTGAATCTAAAAATTCGCACAAAAAATCACAGTCGAACAGTCGGTTTTATCCTTTTCCGTAAAAGTTGCTCCAGTAATCTTTTGAAAGAAAAAAATGAAATTTTTAGTAAGTCCGTCTCATTTTTTTATAGGGCGATTTTTTAATTAGTCCAACCGATTAACACCAGTTGTGTGCTAGGGATAGGCACGCTGAATAGATTTGTTGTATGCTAGGGATAGGCACGCTAAAACTGAATAAAAAACACTTAACTTTTATTTCAATTGGTCAATCAATATTATAGCTATAATTAAAAAAATAATATAAAAATTGTAAGATACATAAATCCAAAATTAATTATTATAAAAATAAAATGTTTACTAACGGCAAATAACCTCTTGCTCTAAAAAATTAATTTCAACGTTTTCCGCCATATAAAATATGCTCAGTTTTCTTTGAGTTTGTGACCTAAAATAGAATACATACATAGAATGAGTTTTGAAAGCGTAGTTCAATATTTTATTAACAAAATACACTTATCTAACAATAATAAATTAAATGAAATTCATTCATAATTTGTTTGTCTCATGCACTTCTGTTGCATAATAGTCCCCATGTAAATATGTAGTTGACATTAGTTGTAAGTCTATATTGCACCCCCGCCTCTAAACTGACACAAGTCGATAAAACTGGATTTTCGTTTTATTTCGGCACACGTTAAAAAATAAGCTTAACTATTAATCTACAAAAGTGACACACCTTTAGTGTTAACCGCCGTATAACACTAGCGTTACATTTTACGTCGTCTAGAATAACGGTTTAAAAATAAAAAAAAAATGACACAACTCTGAACTCCAACTCAGTCGTGTATGGCTTTTGGCCAGCTGTACCCAACGTTTATAGGGCCATTAACAATTAAGCCTTCGAAATATCAACTACATTTAAAAATATAAAAAAAATTTTAAGACTTTTTAAAAATTTGGAAATTTGTTTGTAAAATTTCTGGAGCAAGCAATTTTTTTTTTTCTGAAAGCACAATTCAAAATACGACATCTTCAAATTTTTGAATTCAAACAAGAATTAATGAATATGTAATTAAAAATCTCGTCGACATAATATGTGGTCTTACCTTAAGATTATTTCGTGTAGATAAACATCCAAAAAAAAAAAAAATTGCAGCAAAGCTCGTAAAATCCTCAAATATATATTTTTTGCAATAAATAAAACCAAAGTAAAAGCTTTTTGCAAAAAAAAATTTAATTATTTATTTTTTTGAAATATTCTTTCTTATTTTCTTGATTTTTCTTATTTTTTTTTTTAAATAACATTACAATAAATTTATAATACATATTATAATTATTTATAAATTATCTGGATTTTTTATTGGATTTTATATAATTTTAATTTTCTAACTAATTGATTTGGTTTAATTCTATGTAATATATTTAAGAAGTTAAAAATAAAAATAAATAAATAAAATAAAATTTTTGATATTTTGTGTCTCTATTTTTTTTTCAATTAAATTAAAACAAATAAATTAAATATGAAAAGCACCAAATTAGGTATTAATGTAATTTGGAAAAAGATTTGTTGTATACAATATTAAAAATAATAAAAACAAAAAACATTAAAAATGATTTAAATTTTTTTGATAAATTTATATAAATTTTATTTTTGAAAGTTTCTTAATATTTTTATTTTTTTTTTTTCTTATATATTTTTTATGTTTTGTTGTGTTTATGAAAAAAAGATAAAGGCCGTGGCAACATATGTGAAAAAGCTTTTTCTGTTTTTATAATTTTCTTAAATATCAAAAAAAAAAAAAAGTTTTGTTTATAAATTGAAGTGAACGTGTGAGATTTAGAAAAATAGGTTATTGCTGTATTAGTTTAGTTTATTTTAAGTTTAGGATTTTTTTTTTTTTTTTGATTAAAGAAATATTAACAGAAGGTAATTTTTTTGGTTTAGTAAAAAATTGTTGGCAAGCTTTTTTCGCTTGTGAGGATTATATGTGCGAGAATATTTGTTTTTGAAAATGGTTGGTTTGTTAGTTTTTGTTTGGGTTAACGTGTAGTTTGTGTGTGTTTTGTTGTAAAATGTAGGTTCGAGAAGGGATTATTAATTTTTTAGTTTTTTGTTTTAGTTCGGGGTGGTTTATTACTGTTTTTCTCTTTTCTTAGTTTAATTATTTTTATTATTAATTTGAATATTATTCTGAAAAGCTTTAGGTCAATGAACAAGAAATATTTTTTATCGATTGCCCAATAATTTTTGTATTTTTTGGTCGATTAAATAATGGTGAAATATTTATATTTCGTGTCTGGAGGTTAATCAATATATACATAGTTTTGTTTAATAGAACTTTAAACACCAATTAAAATATTTCATCACTGTTTAATTTATAAGTGGAATTTATAGTATTAAAAATAATTATTACAGTAAATTAACTAAAAAAAAAACAAACTCAATAATAACTTTGATATGTATCTCCCCAAAAATAAATAAATTGATCATTTTTTAAATGTTAATATTTTGTTTCTCTAATAAAATGAATTTTTTAAAACAAAAATTCGTTTTATAATTCTTATGTAAGGAAGGATAAATTATATAACAAATTGAACAAAACATTTTACGAAATTATAAAATTAAAACTTCATAAAAAAAACGAAATTTAAAGATTTTTTTTATTTATTTCATTATTTTATTTTAATTACATGCACTAATTAAAAACTAGTTTCTATATGTAGCATTCTACAGTCTTTAAGCACTCAAAAAATAAAAAATTATTTCGCAGACTAGCGGTTAAAAATAAAAATAAAAAACAATTTAAAATTAAATAAAATTCGCTTAATTCCTAATTTAATTAATATTATCTTTTTATTGAGCAAACACAAAAAATTAAAAATTATTGTCTTTTATGATAATATTGTTTTTAATAATATTTAAAAATAAATTAATTTTGTTTAAAAATCAAAGCGATTATTTTCTTACAGTAAAACCTGTTTATTTGTTTAATAAGATTGTTTGGAATGTTGTACTATTTAAAATTAATTATATAATAAAGTAATTATGCCAGGTTATATAATTGCAGAAATATTTAATTGAAAATGATGATACATATACATACATAATATATTATGATATGAATTTGCTGGAGAATCAATTTCCCAAGTCTTTCCATAATAAACAACCGCATATTTCTAAATTCATCTAATATTCCTATAATCAGCTATATATATTAAAAATTAATGTTATCACATAAATTGACTTAAATATTTTCGTGTTGGCTTTGTTTGAAGATGGGAGGAAAAAATTCGATTTTATTTACAAAAGTAGTTTTTAGCTCTAGCTTCTTAATTATTAACAAGGTTTTACTGCGTACATTCTAAAAATGCTTTTATTATAATTTTTATTTTAACATTTGTAAATTAAATATGTCTCATTGTTTATTTATCGTCCTAAGCGTATTAAAAATTTAAATACTAAATTTTTATATTTTACTATCATAATAATTAAGTGTTATTTTCATTTTAATAAATACTAATTTAATTAACTTGAAAACATGCTTTGCTATTAAAGTTCTAATCTAAATTACTTTTGGTTTAAAAATTAATTATTCTAAAAAAATGTCATGCACAAAATAAATTATTAGTACATATGTATACGGTTTATATTAAAAAAAAAATAAAAATATAAATTTTTTAAAATTTGTTTAATTATTTTTCTTTGTTTTTTGGTTTAAAAAATAATTTCAAATTAAGTAAAATTATAATGGTTTATTTCTCATGCAATTTGGTTGAAACTATTATTTTATTTATTTATAATTTTATTAAAAAAGAAGAATAAAAATTAAATAAATTATTTTTAAAAATATTTTTTTAATTAAATTAAAATTAATGGACGTAAGGTTTTTGTTTTTTATTTATTCATTTTTATGTTTTGTTTTAATATTAATAATAAATAATATAAACAATAAAAATAAAACATATTTACTTGCAGTATATTAAATAAATATATAAATTGGGAAAATCGGTTTTAAGGGGGTAGTTGTTGGTTTATAAGCATGTATTCAGAATTTGTATATGTATATATTTACATATTTATGTACTTATAAAACACTTTATAAATATGGTTCTGTTTGTTTATTTCTGTTAGGATGTATGTATGTATATTAGGCTAGTAGAAATAATAAAAATGATAATAAAATATTTATTTTTAATTAATATCAAATTCATAATTAAATAAATACATTATTATTAAAATTAAAATAATAACGGAATATCAATGTAAATATAAATGTTAATAGTGTTATTGTATTGAAATTGTTTGTTAAATTATGATTTGAACCTTTGTTGCACATATCTTCCTCACAAAAACACATATGACCATTGCCTGAACTTTCCATCATACACACATGATCGACCATAAATAAATTTATTTGTAACTGTGATGTACACATCCGTCTGACGACTTCATACGCTATAACCAAAAAAAAAAACATTTTAATTCCAACTTAATGTGATAAAATTTTTTTAAGTGCCTTACGTGTTTTCGAATGCCGCACCATTTTAACACAGCAACCATTGCACGTCATTAATGGCGGTTGATCTCTTGGCAGTGCTGTATAATTAAATGGATCCTTGCATCTTGCATCAGTCCATGAATCACATTCGTAGCAATATATTGATCGTGCTATAATATTACATTATGGGTTTGGTAATAAAAGAAGAAAAGAAAAAAAAAACTCATGTTAATGGATTTTATTTATATTTTTGTTTAATTTTTAGCGAATTTATAGAATATAATAGTAATAAAAAAATAATAACAATAAAAACAAAATTTTCTTCAGTTCTACTTTGCTTTTTGTACAGCAGTTTAGTATAAACTTCCATAAAAAATAATTATATACTAGGGTGGCAAATCGTTTAGTTGCTTTTGCTTGCTTCACGAAAAACGTGTTCAATCATATTATTCTTAGTTTATGATAAAATCCTTTATTTTTGTTATACAAAAAAAGTTTTTAAGCTTTTAATAGTTTGGAAGCTGTTAATAAAGACCAAAGGTCTAATTCTTGATTAGTTAATCGTTTATCTCTTGAGTGTGTGTTTAGTTTTATGTCTAAATTGCATGCGGTTTACCTGTTAATGCTATATATTTAATTATTTATACCATTTATTTATTTATTTACGAATAAAACATTCAGCGGGCGATCATTTTAGCTTTAAAAACAGCTGCAGCTCATACCACTTCTTTCATCATTTCAAGCATTGAATTACCTTAATAAACTTAATTGTGTTTAATAATTTTGTTGGCGCAATATTGATTATATGAATTCATGGAATGGAGGTGTTAATTTAAATGTAGTGACATATATTTTGTTTTAACTTTTAACGGAAGAAATTTTAGTAATTTTAATCGCTAACATGCGTCATGCAAATTTAAAGTTTTAGATTTTTTGATGTTAATGTTGAAATTTTATGAGTAACACATTTTTACTTCATATTGAATCATTGATTGATTGATTGATTGATTTAGTGTGTACGACCAAGCCTAAGGCAAGTTTCCCGGATACGCCGGGTCCACCGTACACCCTCTTACGAATAACAAAATCGAGGGAAAGGAAAGGTATGTTAGTAACAGAGACTCAACCCGGTTCCAGACACCATGGCGGTTGATAGTTAGTAAATAAGACAACACAAGACAACACAATTTCTAAACTACATGATTGTTAACTGCTTGTTGTTCCTGGAGCGTTGAGTCCGGCTATACCTTTGTTACTGAAAATTAGGATTAAATTTAATCCCTTTAAGAATGATTAATTCTGGAGCAATCTTAAATTCTGAAACAAATTAAATTATTCATCAGTATACTTAAAATAAACCCCTCTAAACACCTAAGATTTTATTAATTTAAGTATACTTAAAATTACATCCGCATCAATCCTAGCCTAAGCCACTTAAATAATTCAATAAATAATTTAAAAAATCCTCTAGTTGGCACCCCTACAAATTTTAACAATTAATTAATTTCATCAGCTTACAAAATTAACACAATTTTTAATTTCAGCTTCTTCACTCCTTGTTGATCCTGGAAGGTTGATTTAAGCTGGAATTTAATTCTGAAACACGGGATTAATTTAATCCCTAATAATTACTAATTCTGAACTATAATCTATACTTGAAATTAGCTTCTTTATTAGAAAGGATTAATTTTAATCCCTCTAATAATGATTAATTCTGGAACTGAGTTATATTCTGAAAATTAACTTATTAATCAGTGAACTAAAAAAGGAACTCCTTTAGATACTATTCACATATTAACAAAAATAACTGATAAACAAAATCAATAGGGTGCCAGTCCTTCCCGGAATCCCAATTTCACCAATCCGATCCAAAAAACTACAGTTTAACTCAAAACTACTATTATAAATGAACCATTTTCGTGAACCTGCCACTTAAAGTATAGAAGTTTCATCTGTGATGACTTTTCTGGAATGAATTACAATTAATATCACCAGTACCCAAAATTAAAGTTATAAGAACTAATTAGTTTCTAAAGTATGAATTCAGTTTAGGGATTCCGTGCAGTTCAGTAAAATTAACTACCCCGTATTAAAAATAATCATGCTTAAATAAACAAAAATTTTTATATGAACAGTGAAATCTCGAAACAGCGCAGCCAAAGGGACCGGAGAAATGTATTTAATTATTTAATAATTTAATTTAGTTGTGTATTTACATATGCAAAGTTTTATTATTTTATTTCCTTATTAACCATATATTTTCACATAAACACTTATCACTTTGGCGAATAAAATTTCCTTGCGAAATTACAATTTCCTTAAATCAGTATTCACTATAACGAGACCTCACTGTATTACATACGATAGTTTCTGGTTCAACTCAAATTTACTCGATAATACAAAGTAAACAAATCCCATTAGAATCGAACACAAGAAACTTTTAATTCTAATTAAATTTCCAATTCAACTCAAAATTACTCGATTATACGTAGTATAAGAATCTTATTTGAATTGAATACATGAAAATTTTGCGTTGTGTAGTTCATTGTATATAAAGAGCACTATAAACACAAAGAATACAACAACGCCAAGTAAAAATAATAAAATCGTATTACAGTACAAAACTAAAACCACCAACGCACATAGAGAAAACAAACGTTTTCATATAATCCTTCACGTGCGCAGCAGGGAAAGTATCGATGTGTACATAGTGTGTTTTGGTACATGCCTTCTCTATATTATATACATATATAATAGGCTTCACTATATTATATATTACTGTATATATTTCCGAAAATAACCTCGTACACTACACATACACGACTGTGAATACAATTCAGAAGCAAATATCAACAATCGAACACTATAGAACCAATGTTGTCTTGATAGAAATTATATAATAGAAATTATATTCTTTTTATGTATAAAATAAAGAATATATGTGTTTGTGTCGTTTCCACATAAAACAAAAAATACAACACATACATAATCTCGTAAGAGGAAAGAGACAAACCGAAAACCTGTATTTTCATGTACAGAAACAGAAATTTAATGCGTAAATTTATTTATTCGATTTTAATTAAATTTAAATACGAGATAATGTATTTGACCATTCGAATTTTATGCACCAACTACACAAATTTAAGACATGCATTATTAAGCGAGAAAGCCAAAATTTGACTTGTTTCGCTATAAATATGAAAATAAAAATAAAAATATAAAACAATGCCTGTTGAATGCATCCCGATGGATTGCATTCTATCCATATTTAAATTTTCACTATTCTTATGCACACACTTTTACTTAAATAACTTAAATTAAAATAAATTATATATAAATTATATATTTAAACACTTTACACTACATTAGAAAATAAATAAACTAAAAATTAATTAAATTAAAATTTTCTCGAAGAAGACGACAAAAACACGTCCTTCTTCTTCGAGCGTCAACGACCGACCCATTTTTACTTCATATTGAATCATGATAAAATATTTTAGTATTCTTAGGTAGTCCAAATTGTCATACACAAACAAATTAGTAAGCCAAGCACTTTCTTGTCAGCGTTAACCCGGAGATCTAAATATTCTATTAAATTATAATGGACTGAGGTTTATCCATAATTAGGAGACCGATATATTAAGGGTATTACAGTAATGTCATTATTTCAGAGAAACATGATTAGCACTAGACAGCATCTTCCTTACTGATTGTATAACAACATGCAAGTAAACCTCTTGCATATGCCGATGAATATCGAGAAATCTGGAGTAATCTCTATATTCACGTAACGAATATTCCAGAAAAACTCGGATAAACTTAGAATTCTAGAATAATCTTGAAAAATCAAGATTGATGATAATTTCGAATAACATCGTGATGTCAGGCTACTTAGCACTATTTAAATCTGGCAATCTAGATAAAACCAAAAATCTTGAATTTCGAGAATCTCTTCCCTATAATTTAACTGAGTGCTATATGCTTACTTGTAATTAAACTGCAAGCTAAAGTCGAATAATAACGAAAATCTCGAATAACAACGAAATCTACAAAATTTCGAATGAAGAATTTTTAATCCTCGATATATCCCAAAAAATATCAGAAATCTTGATACATTACTTATTCTGAAGTAGATAGGGATAGTGCTAATGGGCTAGATACTCGATACTCAGATAAGTAGATAAGCAGTCATTTTTTACGAATTTGCTAGAAATGTTTGTACACGATAATTTAGTAACCCAATTTTTTGCTGAATATCAAAGAATGGTATGCTCGATATTTTTTCTTGGTTAACAAGCACGTAAGCCGTAGACATTTTGCGGGCGTTTTAAAGTATGCGCATCTATTGTTAGATGTCAATTTGTAAATGTTTGTCGCTATATTTACCGATTTGCGAATTGCTAGAGTATCGAGTATCTAGCCCAATATCTTGCAAAATTTCGGATAAGCAAAATATGGAATAAAATCATCATCTCGAAACACAAAAATGTTCATATTAATTTTTTTTTATATTGAAGTAGAAAATAATTTTTTGGGATAACTATTGGCCCGAAAAAAAAATCAAGAAATTTCCAGAGAAAAATTCAGAAAACTATTTTGTTTAATATAACAATGAAAAAATTTAGCTTTATAGGCAGTTTTAGACTTTTGTTACAACTTGAAACTTTTATTAGAATCCTCCACCTTATCTAGAAAAAAATAATACCGAAACTGAAAATCTCCAAAAAAAAAATCCCAACAAAAATCCAGAAACACAATTCTCAAAGTCTGGCCCAAGTTAAAATTTGGGATCACTACATTTGCCTGAAAAAAAAAATCCAGAAATTTTAAAATCCAGAATAGTTGAAAAGAAAAAATCCAGAAAAATATAATCCCGAAAAAAATCTATCCAGGAAAAAACGCAGAAAAAATATTTTGTTTAAAATAAATGAAAAAAATTAAATTTAAAGGTGATTCAATTCCTTTGATCTGTGTCTGCAAGGTTGACGAAGCGTTTGCAAAGTATTAATCCGCAATTCGCTCCTATACATTCGTCGAAGGCATACTAACCTAACGAATAAGCCAACCACAAAATAACTTGAAACATTTGTGCTAGAACTATCAGTAGATGTGATATAAGCGATACGATTCCTTTGATCTGTGTCTGAAAGGCTGACGAAGCAATTTCCATTATCGTATGTTAAATACAAATTAAGAACTTTACGGAAAAAGTAAAATTTGATAGATATTTTATACATTTTAATTTTAATTTGGTCCGCACTTTGATAATTGCGTTTCTGGATTTTCAGTTTCTGTATTATTTTTTTTTCTAGATAAAGTAGGCAACCCTAAAATTTTTTTGGCCATATTATCTCGCATTACAAAATCTATTTTACAAAATCTTGTTCACAAAATTTCGCATTACAAAATCCCCCCAACACAAAATCTCGCAGAAATTTTATACGAGATTTTGTATTGCGACCAATATGTAAACCTCACCTACAATACAAAACAGAATGGGATTCAAATGAAATATCGACGATAGTAATATCGAATATAAAATCTTGATATCGAAATATCGAATCTCAAAATCTCATTATTTATTAAAAGAAGCAAACCTTAAACTTTTCCAAGTTTTACAAAAATCTAAGGATTGACCGAAATGCCAAAATTGTCCAATAATGAATTTTTTTATATTAATTCGTTTAACCGATTGCGAAATGGTTGAAAACAATACCAACTTTGTCTCTTCATCGCGATACGAAAGTTTCTTTTTTTACACCGTAATGGCAAAACAAAAACGAGCACAAATCATAAATTCTGGAAAAGGGAGGTTTAATTTTTAAAATACTTATTTTATATGATTCTCAATGATCGTACGTTCAATGAAACAAATTAACATTTTTGTAAATCGGTATGTTTTGGATGTACCGAATTACCGATCCTAAAATTTATTTAAAAACAATATAGCTAACTATTTTACTATATACGCAAGATTTTATATTGTAAGATTATGTATTGCGAGATTTTATAATACCAGATTTACGTAGTATTCCTATTTGGTCGAGTTAGTTATACATTATGACGTAACATAAAATTTGAGAAACTCGAATAACCCCTATTAAGGCAATTATAATGTATCCAATTAAATTTTATTTACAAATAACTGCAATTTGAAAATGACGAGGTCGACTATGTGAATATTTGGGTTCCGAGATAATTTCTACTTTGTAAATTGTGAGTTCTTGAATCTCGGCAACTAAAACTTCAAACACGAAAGAAACATAGCTGAAATTTAAGTCAGAAACCGCCACTGAATAAGAGTTTAGAATAGCGGTGGGCCTACCGATTTCACCCATTCTCTAAAATTAAACAAGTAAAAGTTGTGCGATCTGCTAAAACATAATGAAATGTAACCTAATCAGATAGATAGAAGTTTATGTTTTGGCCGATAGATGGCGTTTTCCCCATGAATCTTAACACACAAAAACCAAGCATTTAACAGGTAAAATAGCAACCTTGCAGAAAATTGTAAAACTAAGTTTGTACCTGTCATACTTTAACTAGCCAGAGGGCTTCAAAGTTAAAAAAACGTGTCTTTTTATAAAAAATAGTTATATTTGTGGTGAAAAATAATTGAATATTTACAGTTAATATGAATTTTCTTACTCATAGTGCAAACCTTTAATCTTGAAATAATGTAGCTACTTGACCACCAAAGGGCTAAAAATCTGAAATTGTCAAATTGATTAGGTATTATAATTAAATAAAATTTTACTAATAATTTTATAGCTTGTAAACTAATGATTAAAATAAATGTAAAACCCGTAACGTTCGCTTCGCAGTTTGGCCACCAGAGAGGTATAAAATTGAAAATAAAAATTTGTTATGACTAAAAGTTGTCACAAATGGCTCGAAATGATGCAAATTATGATGGAAATTTGATTTATAATCTTATGGCTAATAACCACTGATTTAAAACCAGAACAAGTTTTGTAATCGTTAAACCGCTCAACGTCAAGGTATGAACATTGAAATTAGTGCATTTTCATATATTCATAACAAATTAATAAATTGTAAGAATTGACTTTTTGTTTAACTAATGTTTAAAATCAGTTTTGATACCGAAAAGAATCTGCCTCACTTAGGCCACACAAATGTTGTCAGCAGAAGAAGAACTATGGCTCAATAGTTGTTATTATCTTTAGACGATATTAAAATAAAAGCAGAAATGTTTATTTATACAAAAAAAAAAAAAAATTCACAGAAAGAGAACTTGAAAACATTTTAGTGTTAATAGAATTCGTTTCAGAGCCCGATTTGAGCGGGGCGGGCATATTCAAAATTTAATTTTTTCCTTTCAAAATGTTACTTTTATTTTATAAATTTTGAGTAACTTTTACGAAAAAAGATAAACCAATTCATCTTTTTCAGGTTTTTCCGTTCTTTTTCTCGAAAAAAAGTAGAGTGTTGCAGTAAATAGTATTGAATAATACTTTTTGAGTATTCCTTCTAGTTTTAATACAAGGAAATCATACTAAAACGCATTTTTTATTGTTAATCTTTTATCTTTTGCAAAAGAATGGAAAGATTGAGTGTAAGTCAGACTTTAAATAATATCTTGGATATATTTTATGCAAAACCAAATAAATTAATACCTATAAAGGTCTTCGCTGTCAAAAAACGGCGATAGATAGATTAAATCTTAAGATGGCACTAGTAGTTTTTTTTAAATTTTTTTTTTGTTGTATCGAAACAAAAATATAAACAAAAGAAAAAAACACGAATAAAACTTACAACTAGACATGAATTATAAAAAAAATTAATTTTATTTTTGATTTATTTACCAAAAATTAAAAATTGTTAAAGCTGACATCTTTAGAAGTTATCCCGAACTATGTTTTCACGTATTAAATACAAATAAATTATAATACCCTATAAAGGACATAAATGACACTTTTCCATAGTAAACTTGCGGTCAATGATATTGGCAGATTTATCGATAATGCAGTATTATTTAATACGTGAAAACATAGTTCGGGATAACTTCTAAAGATGTCAGCTTTAACAATTTTTAATTTTTGGTAAATAAATCAAAAATAAAATTAATTTTTTTTATAATTCATGTCTAGTTGTAAGTTTTATTCGTGTTTTTTTCTTTTGTTTATATTTTTGTTTCGATACAACAAAAAAAAAATTTAAAAAAAACTACTAGTGCCATCTTAAGATTTAATCTATCTATCGCCGTTTTTTGACAGCGAAGACCTTTATAGGTATTATAATTTATTTGATTAAATAATACTGCATTATCGATAAATCTGCCAATATCATTAACCGCAAGTTTACTATGGAAAAGTGTCATTATGTCCTTTATAGGGTATTATAATTTATTTGTGCAAAACCGAAAATTACCACCATCTATTTTCGTCACCTACAACTAACTTATTCAGCAAATAATAACTTTGCTTTGACATACAAATTAGTTCATATAGTCGTGTTCCAGTCGACCACTTCAAGTACTTATGAGTACTTAGGTTTGTGTCTTTGCTTAAATTTAACTACTCGTAACTGCTCTTGCATTCTGGCAAGAGCAGTTACGAGTAGTTAAATTTAAGCAAAGACACAAACCTAAGTACTCATAAGCAGGGCCTTTCAGAGCTAGCAGGGGGCCTGGGCCAAATTATTAAAATGGGTCCCCATAAAAATAAAATAAAACAATCTTAAGTTTATATCACATGAATTCATTTTAGTATTTATTAGAATTTATTAGAAATTATTAGATTGGAGCTTTTCTCGCTTTATTATTAGAAAATTCTCTAATGATTTGCTCAAAATTAATTTTTCTTGCCATGTCGTGGTTAATGTTTAACATTGCCAATCCATTTAACCGTTGTTCTGCTATTGTTGAGCGATGCAAATTTTTTATTCTTTTAAACACACTGAAACTTCTCTCGGCTGAAGACACAGATGCAGGAATACTTAAAAATATTCTTAAGACAATGATAAGATTCGGAAATAAACCAGCTAAGTTTTACTGAGAATATTTTCTAATAAATTTGTTGGTGTCGGATCTGCATTGAAATTAGCTGCATACATTTTTTTAAGGAATTTTACCTCATCTAGTATCTCGTTTGATAACTCACTCGTGTATTTTGAATGCAAACGGTTTACTGCAGCTTCAATTTTTTCATCAGTTAAATTTGGAAATGACCAAAGAAAACCGAAAAGATTGCAGATATTTTGTAAAGATAGAAATTGTCTTTGTAAGCCAGCTATTACGGAATTAACTATTACGTTAAACACATTTATCCTGTAGTATTTTTCAGCATCCGATTGTGTCCGTATCATTCTAATAATGACAAAATCACATGTAACTCCATATTCACGTGCTTTAGCTTTTGCTTTCGCAAATATTTCATTCCACATTCCGCTTAAATTGCGAAATCTCATTACTAGACTTTCAATATTATTTTGCTCAATATCAAGTGTAGCATTTTGAGCTTCAATTACCAAATTTGTCTGATGCAAATCTGTCAAAATTTCGAGCCATATGATAGAAAGCAAAACACATTCAAATTTATTTAAATATTTCTCAATTGAGTGTAATTCAACGATTGCGTGTGGTGGTAAATTAAAGGAATGCATTTCATGTAAAGCATCTCGAATAGATAATAGATTTTTGGCTATTGGTTTTACTGCATCTATTCTAGCAGACCATCTAGTTTTGGAAATCGAATGAAGAGACATACGGATATGTTTCTTTAAAACCTCCCATCTCCGCGGACTACTGCTAAAAAAATTATACATTTGTTGTATAACTCCAAAAAATTGTACAGCTTCTTTACACGATTCAGCTAAATCAACTCCAACAAGATTTAATGTGTGGTTCCCACAGCTGGAAAAAATACAATTAGGATTACGCTTCGTAAGAATGGCTTGCACACCGTTTAGCTTGCCAGCCAAATTTGCACCATTATCATATGCTCGAGCAATACATAAATTATAATTTAATTCCATATCCGACAAAATTTCAAGAATTCTGGCAGCAATTTCTTCTCCGGTTTTTCCAGAGAATGAATCGAAGCAAATAAAACGCTCTTCAATGTCAAATTTTAAATTGTCACACATCTTGTTTTTGTTATAAAGACAAAATACTATCGAAGATCAAGTGCAAATGAGAAATCTATAGTAACAAAAAATTCGGGGGCCCCTAAAAATCGGGGGCCCGTGCCGTATGGCCCGGCTGGCCCACCCTCTGATTGGCCCTGCTCATAAGTACTTGAAGTGGTCGACTGGAACACGACTATTATTTTGGGGTTTTTAACATCTCAAGTGTAGACGAACAAAATATAAATTTCGAAATATGCATCTCTCTCTTTTTGACTTTTACTTAAGCGACACATCTTTCGCCATCGTCATTTTACAACAAACAAAACACTCTCAATTTATACATTAATTGCGACACACGCTCGCTTAATCTTTTTCATAGACGTCAGTCTATAGTTAATATTTTTCTGTGCAAATAAGTATCTGCGGTAACTAGATTTCGAGCAGAAGAAAATAATTCGGGATATAAAATTTATCACACGAAGTAATTTAATTTCATAAACAATTGGTGGTGGATTTTAATATAACATTAGTGTATTGTGAAACTTAAAAAAACATTATAAATATAAAACACTACACTTACATAGTGTAGTCAAATTAATAATTATTGGGATATTCATTTTACAAATTTTGAACACGCAACCCCATATCCCATATATATAAATTTTTTTATTTTTTTTTTTTTTTATTTAACAAATATTACAACTGAATACAATTTCATCTAGTAATTTATCTATATTAAATGATGTTAACTGTTTGAGGAGAATAACCCATCGGTTAGCTCCAGGTTGGATACTTCATTAATTTATCTGTCCTAGTTCTAAGGGCTTCGTTCTTCGAAGCCGTCTTACTGGATTTTGGTTGTTCAGCATACGACGCAAATCCGCATTTTCATGTTGACTGAGGCGCTGTACGTGTTTCCTAGCATATTTCTTAATTTCTTCACTGACGTACTCCATCTTTAGATCCTTATGAAGGTTATCATTCCTTATATACCATGGTGCGTTGACCATACTACGCAAGACTTTATTTTGAAAAGTTTGAATTACTTTTACGTTAGTTTTCTTGGTACAGCCCCATAGCTGTATACCATACGTCCATACAGGTTTCAATATCTGCCGATATAATAGCAGTTTATTATGTAATGTTAGCTCAGAGTTCCTTCCTATGAGCCAATACATTTTTCTATATTTGATGTTTAACTCTTCTTTTTTCTTTTTAACATGCTCTTTCCACTTGAGTTTAGCATCAAGGGTGGCATTCCTAAATATTTTGCCGTGTTTGCATGTGGAATAAGTTGTGAATTCAGTCGAACAGGTAACCAATTAACATTTTTGTTGGTAAAGTTTATATGTACAGATTTAGTTTCGTTGAGTTGAAGGCGCCATTTCTTCGTCCAATTACTCAATGAATTAGCAGCGTTTTGTAATTTGCTGGTTGACTCCTCTATGTTGTTTCCAGTTGCCAAGATTGCAGTATCATCCGCAAATGTTGCAATATTTGTTCCTTTTGTGCTTGGCACGTCTCGCGTATAAAGTATATAGAGTATCGGCCCCAGAACACTCCCTTGTGGAACTCCCGCCGATATTTTCTTTAATTCGGAGTATTCCTCTTCATGTTTCACACGAAAGCGTCGATCAGCTAGATATGACTTTAAAATCAGGTAAAACTGCTTCGGCAGATCTCTGTGTAGTTTATATTCCAGGCCTCGGTGCCATACTTTGTCAAAGGCTTGAGATACGTCCAAGAATACACTTGAGCATATTTTTTTATTTTCCAGAGCATCTTCAATTAGATCTGTGATTCTATGCACTTGATCTATGGTAGAGTGTCTCTCTATAAATCCAAATTGGTGAGGAGGAATGAGTTTTCTGTCTTCTATTACTGATTTTAATCTCTTGAGTAGTAACTTTTCAAATAATTTTGAAATTATAGGAAGTAGGGAAATCGGCCTGTACGATGTTTTCTTGTTTGGCGGCTTGTTAGGTTTTATAATCATTATCACCTCTGCCACTTTCCACTGGTATGGAACGTATTTTAATCTGAAGGCTGCATTGATTACTTGCAGTAATTTTCGTACTCCTTTTTCTGGGAGAGTTTTAACTATAAGTCCAGTGATTAAATCATAACCAGGGGATTTTTTTGAACTTAAGTTGTTTTTAATTTCATCTTTTAGCTCTTGTAGTGTTACAGGTTTTATGTTTAGGTTATCCACTTTATTTACTGAAATTATATTTTCTTCAGCTGTTTGCCTTGGGAGGGGTTGAAATGTGTTTTCAAGATAGTCTGCAAACAATGCAGCTTTTTCTTTGGCACTTCTAGCCCAAGTTCCATCGTCATTCTTGATAGGAGCTATTTGTACTTTAGGCCTTTTAAGACCTTTAGTTGCTTTCCAAAGGGAGTAATTAGTGTCTTTGTTGCCAGAAAGGCCAGCCAGGTATTCATTAAAAGATTTGTTCTTGACTTCTTTGATAAGCATTTTTAATTTGTTGCTTAAATAATTAAGTCGTGATTTGCTTTGTGGTGCTCGATTCCTCTGCCAGATTTTTCGAGCTTTCCGCTTTTCTCTAACCAGATCTCTCACTTCTACTGGGTAGTTGATGTAACTTTCCGTTTGATTACAAGTAGGAGGAGTACTCTGCCATGCTGCTTGCAGAATACTGTTGTTCAGCAGCTCCAATTGAACCTCAAGTTCTGCCGGAGTTTTAATTGGTACTTGTAGTTCCGTATTGTCTTCGACTATTTTCCGGAAGAGGTCCCAGTTTGTTTTATTATTTGTTAACCTAGGTAAATTTTCTTTTTTGATAATGGTATCACTGAGTGTCATAATGACAGGTGTGTGGTCAGATGAAATTCCTTCACTGTTTTCGAGTAATACGTAGTTTACAGATATCCCTTTTGTTACAAAGAAATCTATCAAATCTGGTATCTTATTTGTATCCGTTGGCCAATATGTTGGTTTACCTCCAGACAGGAACTCGCAGTTTAGTGCCCGACCAGTTGCAAATAGCTCCTTACCCTTATGGGTTGTTAGCCTTGATCCCCAATATGTATTTTTAGCATTAAAATCGCCTCCGATTATGAAGTTAAAACCGAGCGATTTGAGTAACGTAACATAGTTTTCTTTAGTCAGATTATAACGTGGAGGGCAATATATTGAAGATATGTTGATTACCTTTTGACTATTTATTCGAACATTAATGGTGGCTACTTGCATAATTTCTTCTTCAATTTTTACTCCTTCGTAATGTTTGATGTTTTCCTTCACAAATATGGTTGAACCTCCTCTCGCTTTTCCTGACGGGTGGATGGCATGATAGCACTGGTATCCTCGAATTCTAACGAATGAATCTTTTGTCAAATGAGATTCTGAAATTAGGCATATATCTATCTTTTCTATATTTAGGAAAATTTCTAACTCTGGAATTTGTTGCAACAGCCCATTTGCATTCCAATTGGCGATTCTGAATGTGTTATTCATCTTCATAGATTAGTACATCATAGAAGTGATTTCATTCACTGTTTCTTGCTTATTTAACCGCTTATTTAAAGCGTCCAGGCTTCTTTCTTGTTTTAGTAGCCTTAAGTTTAATGCTTCTATATTCTTTAAAATTTTTTCAAGAATTAGGCTTTGACCGTCTTCGTTGTTACTTACTACTTCCCGCTGTTGTACAATCTGGGAGTATGTTTTTCGGCCTGATATTGCACTTGTTAGTGGTAGTTCTACCACTGGATTTTTAGATATTGTCTTATTATTGAACATCCACGGTTTAGCGGGCCTTGTTGTTTTTTATTTCTCAGATTTTGAAGTTCCCTGGCTACTTCACATCCTCTATAATTAGCGGGATGCTCTCCATTACAGTTTACACATTTTGGAGGCGTAGCTTTTGTGAACCTACAATCTTGGGCGAGATGTTTTCCCGAACATTTCACGCATCTAGGCTCTCGTTTGCAATATTTCTGCGTGTGATTATATCCTTGGCATTTCTTACACTGAGGTATCAAGCCTGTGGATTTTCTTTTCCGTGCTATTAAAAGTAAGCATAAACAATGGGAGCCCCCTTTTATTCATTTTAATCCCTTGATCAGTTACAGTTTTTTCTTTCTTTAGGATATTTACCGCATCCTCTATTTTGAAGCCTTGGTGTTTAAGGTCTTCCATTATATCCTGCTTTGCACAGGTTGGATGAAGACCTCTGGCCATCACTTTAATCGGACGATCATTTTTGTCCTCATATGTGTACCATTCCTTGCCGTCATCTGTCAGCTTTGAAGCCAAGGCTCTATAACTTTCAATATCTGTTGTATTGATTTTCCAAATATTGTTGTTCAGTGCTACAACTTTGTAATCTTTTGTAGTTACCGATTTCATTAACGATTGGATAGTACTATATTCAGTTACGCCAATAATGTTGATTGGTGGTGGAGCCTTTTCCTTAATTTTGGCAGTTTGGTTTTCCTGAGCTGGTACATTTTGCTGATTTTGATTTAATACAGCAGTTATTGAAGTGCGGCTTGAAGCTACAATCTCTGGAGAAGATTCTGCCTTCCGTTTTTTCGCAGGTCTTTTCTTCCTGTTCTTTTTTAAGATCCAGTCAGTTTCTTCTCTTAATTCTTCTTCGTCAGTGTGGTACTCTGTAGCACACTGTTCTTCTGGCTTCTTGGGTTGCAAAGCATTTTTCTCATGGACAACTGAAGCATCCTGTTCCTCAGGTTCCTTTGATTGTAAAGAATTTTTCAGTTTCTCATTTTCTAACTTAAGAGATTTTACTTCGTTCATTAAATCCGACGTAATTTTTTCAATGTTACATAGTTGTCTGCGTAGTTCTGCATTTTCTATCTCAACTGTTCTAGCTAATGATGTTGGTGATCTTTGCACTATGGAACTTCTTCCAAATGGGTCAGAGTTCATCAGCTCTGAAGTATTGCGGTCATTGGATATCGACGACTGGGAGCCCGCTTGCTCACTCCTCAAAGTCGCCGGCACTGGGTATCCGATTCCCTGCGCCGTAAGGTTATCTCGTTTCGAGTCCCCCATATTGGTTATTATTTTCAGGGAACCACCCTTAGCTAGCTAGTATCCGCCACCTGGGGACGCGCCCGATGGGAGTCTAGCAACTCCGCACGAGATATATATAAATAAATAAAAAATAAATAATTAAAGAAGCATACAAAATGCAAAAAATGTGCCTCAATTATCAATATACATTTGTATAATGTTTATTTTTATTTTATATTCATAATGTGAAAGTGTGGTTTGGTACACTGAATTTTGAAAAATAGGGAAAAACTTGTTCAAAAAAATAAATAACGGTACTACTCAGGTACCGTTAGACAGGTATTTTCACATCACATGCATTTTATTTTATTAAATGATGTATTGCTTTGGTAAAGAGAATTTTGGTTGTTTTGGCTGTTTTAGAGCGGCCCAGGATAATAACAAGGAGGTTTTATTTGGATGTTTCTGTAGGTGGTACTAAGATTTGGTTGTTTTTTATATAACAACTAAAATTTTAGAGTCTTCTAAAGCATTTTGTTTTATGGGATGAATGGCGGTTGTGTGAGTTTACCAAAGCAATTCAGCAAGAATTTATTTATATTGTACATATATTAAAATTATAGAATTTGTAGTGGATTTTTATATTGAGATTGTGTTGTTTTCTTTCTTTATGCTACATAGTCATAAAAATACAAAACGTGAGGAAAATATTAATGTATTTGTATCTCGTTGGATGAAATGAAAGAGAATAATAGAAATAAATCGTAGTTTGGTGTGATGTTCTAGCATTTCGTTACTTTTGTTTTGTTTTTTAATTTTTAATTTGCTCTCTATGTTTGTTTATTTTTGTTTCGCTCTCTTTAAGGGAAAGCATTTGTACTGCAGTCCTTTAGTGGTCAAACTGTAGCTACATTACTTCAAGGTTTGCACTATATTTAATCGTTTGCTTATTGTCTATGAAAATTATTAGGAAAATTCCCATTAACTGTAAATATTCAATAAGTTTTCACCACAAATAAAATTAAAAAAAAATATCAAGTAGCTACCGTTTTCAAAAGAACATTTTTTGAAGTTCTCTCATTTTTATATATATCATTTTTCAAGGGCCCAAGACTATAAACATTCTAAAGCTATAAATCTTCTAAATTATGCAGAGGTATTCAAATAAAATGAAGGGAAATACTTTAAACTAAAAAAGAAAAACAAATGAAGGCTGTAAATATTCTGAAGCTCTACATTTCCAGATTATATAATACCAATTTGTTTTTTTTAATTTTTTGAGATATTACAATAAAACGAAGTAAAAGTCATCATTTTCATTTAAAACTTCAATACCCAATTTGTGCTTCCTAGAAATAAACGCTTAAAGCAAAAGAAAATAACCAAAAGAAACTAGAATCTACAAAACAAAGAAAGTTATTAATAATATAATGAGAGGTTTTTCTTTACAAAATTTCAATGTTTGAGACAGTGGTGCGGGCACGAGAGGGATCAGAAAAATATTGAACCTCACGTTTTGGAACGTGCATTTAAAGCCTAATAAGCTGAGTTCCAAAAAATTTGGTGCGCAGCTGTTGTAAATTTAAAATAGAATAACCGAATATATTTTATTAGCTACACACAGAAATATTGTCAAACAAATGTTTATTTTTAATGTCAAAATTTATTCTAAAAATCATTATTTTATAAATAAAAGATAAAATTTTTCTAATAGGGCAATTAATTATCAAAATTTAAGAGAAAATAACAGAATTTTAAATAACTCAGAAACTACAAGGATAGGTCAATTTAAACAAGAGATTCTGAAAAGAGCATGGTCGAAAGTATAAGGAACCAATAAAAGTTCATTTTCGGAAAAATAGTTTATTTCAGGAACAGTTCCTACTTGACGGTGCTGTTTTTGGATCGAATCCTATTAATGGAAAAATTGGCTTTCAAGGTTCGATCGTGATTTGTAGAGTTCGTATTTTATTTCTAATAATATTAGTGTTTTTTTCAATCATAAGTGAGTTCAACTAATGGTTGCAATATATTGATTTTAGCATACTTTTGTCTGTTTGGCGGCCCCTTCAAAGAAACTAACCAATATAGCATTTTGGAGTAAGATGGGCTCAGGAAACACTGACCGCAAAGCGTTTCGGCGGTGTTGTGAGGTTCTGTCAAATTTCCCTACTTAAACTTGCCACCAATTCCATCGATTACTAAAGCCGGCAGCACACGATTTGAACCATTGTTGTTTGAATCGAATTTATGCTTGGGAAGGACTCGTATATCGTTAAGATAATTGATAACATATCATTTGGCACTCATCTAGCAAATGCTTTAATATTTTACAGTGTACTCGTATATATACACTTTATATAGGCACTCCTGAGCCAGATGATCCCTTAATCAATGGTAAGACAGCATTTAATTATTCTGAATATTGACTGAATTAGAACTAAGTAACTAAGCTGGCTCTTTCATCTTCAATGCTTGGGATTAGCCCAAGATGTTATATAGGTATGTCTTGGTTCAAATTCATTCAGTTTGCTAAGGCTGCAGAGCACATATACATAAGTCTATTTAGGATAGAATGCAGATGTGCATCACCCTTTGTGGCATTGTAGTGCCTGAAATCAAGATTGAATTTCATTAAATAAAATGTTTCAAATTTTAGTTTCTTCAGTCATCATTATTTGCTCATGAAAACTAACTGCTTGTAAAGTATACGCGATTGAACAGTCACACTTTACAATTGCAAGAAAATGAAAAACTCATTTTTTGTTTAATTGTAGCAATAAAATTGATAGCTCGTTTAACAAAGAACGATTCTATTTTATTATATTCCATTCATTCTTAAAAGTTTATCCAGTTTCTTGTTCTTATTTTTGTGCGTGTTTCTTCTATTAAGAAAAAACATAGAAAACAGTATTTCATTTGTACTTTTCTATTCGTTTTCTTTTATCTTTTTTAATTAGATTTTTTTTACTTTTCGCCCGACAATGATCAAAAGAAACTCATCATTCAATTTTTGGAGAGCAAAGCGAACATTTGGATTTTATGTTTAAGCATCCACATTAATCCGTGAATTGATCTTTTATGCTTCTGTATATTCAATAGGGAAAAATGCAATAAAATAGATGAATATTACACTATTATAAGATGGTGTTGAAAGATAATTTTTACGGTTAGATGATGATATTTAGTAATTGGCAAATTGTTTTGAAATTTCGCATCATGATTTCAAGTCCTTCTGTATTTTTTTTTTTAGCTAAAATTAGAGTAAATGCCTAAAAGCATCACTTATATACTATGTAATCAATAATATTGAATGTGCACACATTTAGCATGTACAACGACTTCTGGTCTAGACAATGTGGCTTTTTTTAATTTAATATAAGGATAAATAGTTTTAAGTTCTGCATACATAATTAAATAATTTTTTCCCAATAAAACATGCAATAGCTTATGGTTCAATTTATCTGCTTAAAACTGGTCTAACTATATGTAAATAGGTATGCCAATATTCGTGTTTAGAAATAGAGTTAAAAAAAAGTGTTACAATTTTAAATAAATTTTAGAATTTATTTTTATTTTACACGATAATTAATTCATGCGTCCATATCCATAAATTCATTCACTATGAGTATTCTCTAACTCTGTAGAGAAAACGAAAAATGAGGGATGAAAATTCTAAATACGGAATATTATCTAACTCACATAAAGTCTTTGTGAATATGAAATTGGGTGAATATTGGTATGGTCGAGTGTTTTTGATGTTTTTTTTTTTTTCTATATTTGGCACGAAATCGTAATATTTATGGATATTCTTGTTTTTTATTGGCCTAAAATTCAAAACTAGGGAATGTATTAGTAGATGGTTTGTATAAATAATAGAATACCTTTGTATATAGAATATGTATATAATATTATATAGGTTATATTATGGCATAGATGGATGTAATTTTGCATGATTGATTAGACAACTTAAAAATGAGGTTTATGCTAGTTCAATGCATTATAATTTGTTACCCTAATTTAAAAGCTATTAAAAACCTTTTAAATATGAAGAGAATAAGGCCTACAACAGGGGCGTCCAAGCCAAATGAGTATTTTTGACAAATTTTCAAAATAACTAGAGCATTAAAACTGCGATTAGAATAAAAAGCCAACTGGACAACGCGGTAATTATTTATGTATCCAAGGCTAAAGAATTTATCACTCCGAAATAGATGTGAAGATCACCGCAATAGTTGTTACATATTGCAGCATGCGGCCCGCGGGCCGCATGCCTCAAAATGGAAAACAAATTGCGGTGGTCTTCACACTCACCGCAGAGTAAAAAATTCTATGGCTATGGATACATAAATAGTTACCGCGTTGTCCAGTTGGCTTTTTTTCTAATCGCTGTTTTATTGCTCTAGTTATTTTGAAAATTTGGCAAAAATACTCATTTGGCTTGGACGCCCCTGGCCTACAACCATCAATCGATTTATTTGATGCAAATAAGATAAAAATACAATCATAAATTTATACAAAAAATGAACAATTCTATGTAGATATATAGTAAACACAATATAGTAAAATTTAATATTATTATCATGCACAGGTACTTATTTAGTAAGCATGCAATTTTTCTTACACCACTTCTGTATTTCATTTTTGATTCTTTATTTATTTTATGTATAAGCATTTTTATTAATTTTATCAAAAATAAAATAATAATTTTATTATCATATTTATATATTATTATTTAATCTTACTTTGGCATTCAGCTGAAATTTGTGGTATCCAAAAACAAACCAGACCAAAAAACACTGCAAAAATATTAAGAAAATGAAAAAAAAATGTTTTGGTTAGTTGATGATTAGTAAATTGTTATTTTATTATTATTATTATGGATGTACATTTATTTTTAAAATAATAAACACTAAAAAAACAACAGCAAAAAATACAAAATAGTTTATTTTTGTCATAATAATATACCGAAATAGATTATATAGTAAATATTTTTATTTTAAAATTAGGTTTTTATTATTAAACTACAATTTTAATAAACAAACAAAAATATTTATTTTTACTTTTGTATATTTTAACGTTTTAAAAAATACAAGTTATTGTGTGAAATTTATTCTGAAAATTTTCGATGAATGAAAATTTACAATTACATAGATT
Organism: Tipula helvola; assembly: GCA_963556165.1. Lineage (NCBI taxonomy): Eukaryota > Metazoa > Arthropoda > Insecta > Diptera > Tipulidae > Tipula > Tipula helvola. The sequence goes on from OY744482.1 coordinate 50,721,100, forward strand.
GAGTGTGGGAGCATAAACTAAACTATGTATGTATGTTGGGATAGCACGTTTCAAAAATTATTTTGGACCAGATACAAATACTAAATTAGTATAGTTTTATAAATAAAGTTAGATGAGATCAGGTGATGAAAAATACGTCAAATCACATTTTTTTGGAAGTCATGTTTTACTTTTATGATTTTTATGTTTTGAATATGTTGCTATGTAATAATAAAAAAAAAAATATGGATCATTATTTTTCTTGTTGTTGTTGATTTTTAAGGTGTAGAGCAGAATTCGCAACTAGTTGGTCATTGGCGTGCCAATAAAATTATTTCTTTAAACAATTGATTTTTATTGCGTGCCAAGCTAATTCCGTAAAAATTTTTTTTATGTGTAACATAAAAGATCAGTCAGAATCGGGCCTTAATAATACGCCAGGTTTTTAGTTTTGTTTTTTAACGCAAATTTGTATAGGAGTCGGGTCCGTATCTTAACCCCAGATGATTGTCTTTGGCCGTTCGGATCCTAATTATTTTTATAATATTCATCTGCAAAAATAGAAACTCACAATGATTTGTCGAAGAAAAATCTGTTAGTTCAGCTATTGTCAGCTGGCGCGCCAAATTCTGTTATACGATAATTGGCATCGTAAAATAAATGACTAAGTAGGTTGCAATATATGAAGTAATAACGATTCTGAATTTTAGGTATTTCATTCGGATTTCCAGTTCCAAATCTCTTCGCGTGAATAACCCTTTCTACTAATCACATTTCTCTGCTATTTTGATTAGATCTTTTAAAAATCAGAGGAGAGACCAGAAAAATAAAAAATTCCATACAATTTAAATATTTTATCTAAGAAATTAAACTCCTCATACAAATAAAAATACATCGGCAAATGCGTGTGCTCTATTTGGTGCTGGAGGAGGAAAAAATTGATTGGATTGGTTATAGAAAACCAAAATTGGCAAATCTAGTTTTTGATTTATTATACTGACCATAATATTATTAGTATGAATAGTGTTCCAAAATACTATTGTACAGTTGGGCCATGTTTCAATACACAAAATCTGATCCCAGGGGGGCTATTATGAAATTTTCGACGAGCTTTTTTTGCGATCATATCGAAAAATTTCCTATTATGAAACTAAAAAGTTGGCAACCGTGCTTTATTTTAGATAAAGTCGAACAATATGCGGTTGCTCTTGAGGTGACGAATGCATACGCTTGTTCGATAATAAATCGTGTGATAATAAAATTTCAGTTATTCAGTTCGTAACATATTTTAATTTTGGATTTTTTTAATTTTCCGCTTAATTAATAAATTAATATTAATTTTTATTTTTTATTTTTTTTTTGTAGTTTATTTTTGATATTGTCCCATAATTCATAATAGGTATTTTCGAATTGGTCGACAACGTCGAAAATTTGCGGTGTCGAAAATTTCATAATAGCTCAACCTTAAGGCCGAAAAACTCTTCAGGACATGAAATAATAGGTTTCATATTAGGAACTGTTTATAATAATATCTACAAAATATTTCAGATATAAAATTTTACTAAAATCCGTCAACAAATGAGCCGTTTATTTTGAAAGTGGGGCAAGTCCACATTTTAGGGATTATTTTTTTTTATTTTTTGTATTAGAGATTTTTTTTTTATTTTGACTATAAATTGTTCACCGTTATCATTAACTTAAATTTTTTGAAAAATGGACTTGCACCACTTTCAAAATTAACGGCTCAAATATGCTTGTTACATTTGATGCTGGAGACTGACAAGTAAGTGTGAATTGGCCAGTATGTAAAAATAAATTTGGCGAATATAATTTTTCATTTGACATCATTGGAGGTGTTCCATAATATTTCTTAAATTTCAGCCATGCTTTAAATAAGAAATCCGACCCCAGATGATATGGCCGGAGGAATTCTTCAGAGCCGAAATGCCTTTTTTTCTGTTAAGAACTACTTAAAGAATTGATTTTACATTTCAAATCTCAGTAGTAAATTTTTATTAAAATCCATTGCTAAAAGTGCTACCTAGTTCCATTTTGAGCTAGAGACGTAGTAAACTGCTTGAATTGATTCTTCATGTAAAAAAAAAATGGTGAACCAATTGTTTGATATTAATGATGCCAACCATAATGTCATTGGGCGCTTTCAGGTCCGCCAACTGTTGGCAATATGTTGAGTAAAATAAACAAGTTGTTTCCTGAATGCAAGCGATTTATGCAAAATTTCATGGCAATGTGATAGATCGAATGTCATTTTTCCCATCAATAAATTTTCAAAGCCAACATGTTGGGAGATCTGAAAGCGCCCATTAGTAGTATTCCGCAATATTTCTTGAATTTGGATCTTATTTTATTTAAAAAGCCGACCCCAAATGATATGACAAGGAATTCTTCAGAGCGTGAATAATTCAATTTTATATTAGGAACTACTAGCTGAATCGACTTTATAACCTAGATATGAAATTTCACGAAACCCTATTAACAAGTGCGTGTTCCATAAACCATTTGATGATGGAACTGTAGAAAGACCTGGATTAGTTATCTACTTAAAAAACAATTTTTTTTTTGGCAAATCTATTTTTTTTTATTTAAATTTAAATAGGTTTAAATTTATGTACCAAAATATAATTAGCAGTGTCCTGGAAAATATTTGTTGAATTCTGGCCATGTTTTATTTGAGAAATTCAATCCCTGCTCCAAAAGATCAAAAATTCCTCGGTTTTTTGATCAAACCATTTTATCACCTGGCAGTTTTCTTTCAAGCTTTCTGTATTTCTCGAAAATATTTGATATTCGTAAAGGTAAAGGTATATTATGTCTAAATTGATTTCATGCTTTCCCATTTCCCAGCCCAGAAATTTGGCCTTTATCAAAACTTTAAAAATGTCTTGTCCATTTTTTTTGTAAGAATAACTGTAAAGAAGGCCGATTTTTAAAACTCAAATTTTTTTGGCTTGCCAAACAAATTCCTAACGCGCGCCACTTATTTGCGATCACTGGTATATAGTGTGTCAAATATTTAAAAATTGTATCCACTTGGTGTTGTATTTATTACTATAGACAAAAAAAATTGCCCGTTACAGCCTATGAAAGTTGCAAGTCTGATATCGGGCACGTCCTCTCTCCTGACGGCGGATAGCGGGATGTCCGCTCACCTGGAGGTGCGGCTTCAGACAAGAGGCGGTTGATTTCTTACCTAGGAGTAGGAATAAAATGCTAAGGAAAGGATATACTCTGATCAAAAAACCAACATGAGCATTGGTTCAGAAAAATAAACAATGTGGGATTCTGACACCTAGTACCGGTGACCTTCGGGAGTGAGGACGTAAGCTCCCAGTTTTCGAAATCCACAACGACCACAATGTCTCCTCAGTGGAGCATTTCGCAGCCGGGACATTTACCTCTGTAGAAGCACTGCTACTGCTGTGGCAAACTTGGCTACAGTCTCAGAAAATGTAACAAGGGAACATGATAATCATTTTCAAAAGAATAACGGAATCATGAGATCGCCTTAAATTATAAAAACGTTCTATGGGAGATACTAATTCGATTTTTTCTTCTCCTACAACTATCTCAACTGGTGAAAGCGAAAACACACACTTTATGAACAGTTTAAAAGCCTAGAAGAAGTAGTTTTAAAGCTGAGTAACGAAATTACCTTACTAAAGAAAGAGAATGAAGACCTGAAACGGAACATCCAATCAGGCCATGAGAATAATAAATTCTGTAGTGAATATCACACAGACGAAGAAGGACTCGAAAGAGAAACAGGATCTGACCGCCAATGGACACTAATATGAATAAAATCTAACCTAACCCGTAGAGACCCTGTTGTGATTAATCGACAGATAAATGAGGGATAACCTGCGATGAAATGAGTCTTATGCACAACCAAGGTCATGAGGCAAAAACAAAAGATAACAACGATGGCCAAATTTTAAGAGATGTGTCGAAATGCATAGAGGCTCTAAATAAGAAACTTGATGAGCAATCTGAGATAAATAAACTTATTTTTGATCAATAGAAAAACCTGGCATCATATCGTTACCTAAAGAAAGTAGAAAATAAAAAATTAATTTACAAACACTTACAATAGTAATATGATAGCTGGAAATATTTTTATATTCACAAAAAATTGACATATGCTTAATCTCCGAAACTCAGTTCACTAGGTCCTCAAGTCCTCATATGCCAAAATGCATGGCTACAGATTTTACCGCGCCATCTATCCATCAGAACAGTAAGATGCGGATCTGCTATTCTTGAAGAAGATAATGAAGAATTAAAAGTTGAAATTGAATCTATGCAAGTTACGACTGTCAAAATCAAACAAAGCACAAAGAAGTACAAAGAAGTAAATATATCATCAATAACTTGAAAAGGACAGATTGGGGCGATGTTTCATCGTTGGCGATGACTTCAATGCAAAAAACACCTACTGGGGTTCCAGAATTACAACACCAAAAGGTAAAGAGCTGTTCGAGGAAGGAAAAATATTTAAATGCGACTTTCATTCTGGTGGCTCACCAAATTACTGGCCAAAAGATTTAAACAAAATACCGGATCTTATAGATTTTTATGTAACAAAAGGTGTAGCTGAGATCTATATTCGTATGAGAAACTATGAAAAGCTTACTTCGGTTCACTCTCCTATTATTATGACAGTCAGGGAAACAATTATTAAAAAAGAAATACCTGCAAGACTCTCTAATAAGGATATTAATTTGAACCTTTTTCGTGAACTGTTAGAGCAAAACACCGATCTTCAAGTACCAAAAAGAAACACCATACATTTCGAAAAGAAAGTTGAAATACTAAGACAAAATATACAACAAGCTGCGTGGCAAAGTACTTCATTCAGTTAAGTAAATAGCATCAGTAGTAAAAATTATCCACCATGGCGTTTCACTAAACAGTGAGCTGCTAAAAGGTCCGGACCAGTTGACGTCATTGGTCGATGTTTTATTCAAATTCAGGCAAAAGAGGGTGCCGATATCAGGAAACATCGCAGAAATGTTTTACCAGATCACGATTTTTGTATCACGATTCTTCTGGTCTGACTCAAAGACAGTTTTGAGCTGGCACAAGTCTGATGCCCGACAATTTAAACAATTCGTGGCGTTCAGAATATCTGAGTGCCTGAAAAAGTCAACCGAAAAAGAATGGCACTGGATACCAACATGAAGACGCAACGAAGTTTAAAGATAAACTGGACCTCTCGACCAATTCAACTGGTTTAAAGGTCCCCAGTTCTTGTAGTAGGAGCAAGGTGAACTGAATGGTGTGGTAGTATCATTGAAAAAAAAATTTGTAACTGAAGAATTGCGCATCAACCGTATCCGTGACTCAGTCCCAATATTAATGGTTTTTAACGTAGCGAAAATTTCGTATTGGACCATTGCAAGGAGAGCTCAAGTGTAAGTTTTATTATGTTCCATATGCTATTTTACTATCCGGGATACGCTACTGTGTTTCTTTTTAGTACAAACTGCAATGGGAAAATGCAATGGTTAATAAAATAACGAACGGAAAGCAAAATAGAAAAAATCAGTTGGTATTGAAATCGTTCGTTACATTTGAAATAAAATTAAAATAATGAAATAAAATAAATTGTTTTGACTTTTTCCTATGACTGAGAACAGGTGCTCATGGCAAATTTGTAACAATAATTATGTGCTACACACTCAAAACATGAACATCATAAAATTAAAACAAGACTCCCAGTCCCATATAAAGGATTTGTGATTTCATGTATTTTTCTCCATATACATAATGTACATAAATTCTCATTAGGCAATCCTTATGTTGCAACCAAACTTTGTATCCTGGGGGTCAATTCTCGTTCTGTGAGAAGTACAATGAAAAGTATTTTCAGTGAGAAATACACATTTCCGATTCATGTTTCATGAGAAGGAAAAAAAAAATGACGTCAAAATCTTCTCACTCATATGAAAAAAAGTTTCTCACCGAGTATTTTGGTCGTGAGAATATAAATGAAACAGTTTTATAAGACCTAAATTTGCAATTTTAATGTTAAATGTGCAACTAAACTATAATACTAGTCACTTTAAAACTAATTTATAAGCAAATTTATTAAAAAAATTCAATTCATTTAACAAAAATCCATAAATAATTAGTTTCGCTTAGTTTTAATAAAATTTGGCCATTTTTGTAATTATTTTATATTTTGACAAGCAATGTCGAAAACTGGTTTAACTCTCTATTTACATCTCTTTGAGAGAGTGATTAAATCTAATTACAAATTATAACCTCTTTTATCATTTATTTAGCTATTATTTGTACCATTTACCTAGCGCACCTAGCGGAAATATATATGAAACTTGAAAAAGCATGTTTTGCTGTGGAGTATTCAGCGTATTTTCAGCGTTCTTCTTCATTTGGACAACGAGAATCGCATATTGTTGTTGCGTGAAAAGATACTAATGAGAAAGACGTGATGGAAACCAAATGGAAAGATTTTTTTCATTCCATTTTTTCATAGAACGAGAATTGACCCTCTGGAGGCCAATTCTCGTTCTATGAAAAAATCGAATGAAAAAATCGTTCCATTTGGTTTCCATCACATCTTTTTCATTTGTATCTATTCACGCAACAACAATATGCGATTCTCGTTGTCCCAGTGAAAAGGAATTGTGAATAAAACGCTGAATAAGTTGTTTTTATAGTAAGCCACCTTGCAATCACACATTTTATCGAGTTTCATATATATTTCCGCTAGATGATACAACAAATGGTGTAAATATTAGCTAAATAAATGGTAAAGTAGATTAAAAGCAATTGTTTTCATCATCGCCTGTCAAAATATAAAATAAATTACACAAATGATCAAATTATTTATAAAACTTAACGAAATTAATTATTTGGAGGCTTTTCTTAAATAAACGGAATAGTTTTCAATATATATACTAATAAATTAGGTTTAAAGTGAATCATATTATAGTTTCAAAATGCACATTTAATGCTAAAAACACAAATTTAGTTTTTATAGAATTTTATTTCTCCATATTCCATATGAAAGGATTTTGACGTCATTTTTCCTTCTCAAGGAACATGAGTCGTAAATGTGTATTTCTCACTGAAAATACTTTTCATAATACACGGAACGAGAATTGAGAATGAGAATTTTTCGGTAAGTACGAGTATTAAATTTAAAAAATAGAAATAAAATTAGGCTATTCCAGGGAAGGACTAGGAAAAACTGCAAATTTTTAGGAATTGAAAAACTGTACATTTTTGTAAAATATAACATACTCGTAGATAATTTAGAAAATGAATTAATGTTTAATTTCATAAAGTCATCACAATTATAGTGAAAAATTTATAAAAAGCAATGGCTATGCTTAATTTGTATAATAAAACCCTAAGTATTTAATCACAAACCACCATTTGCAGAACTTCCAAAATAATTTGGTTATTTTGTTAAGTACAACGAACTAGTTAAAATATATCGTACCAAAAGAAGGTTTTCACTATTTTACTGCCCTATTTCTCACAACATTCACAAACATGTACACATATTGTACCTGATATTTGAACAGCCTTAAATATCTTCATATTTTTCAGATGTATGTATATGCACTTTAAAATTTTCTTCACAAATAATTTATAGACTGTATATTGTATTATTGTACACAATATTAAGATCACTATAAATGGAGAATAAGTTTGTAAACGTTACCGTTTATTTCCAGAATTAAGATGATTATTATTTTTACAGTAATGACCAGCTTAATTTGTGTGGCATATTACGGAGATGAACACATAAATTATATGCATTATCAAACTGTAAAACGGTATAAAAATCTATATTAAATTAGTGTAATGAAAAGGATACATTACCCGGAAAAAAGTAATTGAGATGCAAAATAGTCGCGCGAATAAAGCAAAATGTGACATTTTCTTAGTCGTAATTTATAATGTACGCATCAATTAAATATTCCATCATTAATTAAACCGATACATAAACACACAATCATCATGATTAAAAATAGTCTATATTATGATGTGATACGAATCTGATATACTATTCTAGTATGTTTAAATAAAATCGGAACTCAATCACCAAAAAATATTTATTTTATAGCATTCAATTTCCGACAAAAAAAAATAGTAAAATACAAACACATATAATAAAAATTAATTACTCTACTTGTTCTTCTCTTTAGTAGTCTACTAAAGTAAGTTAATTGCCACAATCGCACCATATGTTTTTCGCAGATTTGCGATCGTAATTCGATTAAGTAAAAAATCTATTTTCAAGACAAAACAAAAATTTAAAGCAAAAAAAACCACTTTGCTTCTCAAAAAAAAAATTTTCTAACATTTATGTAACATGGCATCACACTTTTTTCTTATTTGTATTATTTTTTTTATTTAAGAAATTACTAAAAAAAAAAATTGATGACCTCCAGGCCAAAAATAATATAAATAACTTGTGTAACATTAAATCATATAAGATTATAAGAATTTGTTTCCTTTGAATAAAATATCATTTATAATAAGTATAAATAGAATATTAAAATGTGCAATGTGATTTCCTAATTTTCCAGTAATACCAAAAAATAATTTAATTTTCTAAATAAATTAATACCAAATTTCTTTTTTGAATAACCAAATCAACAAGCAAAAATAACGAAGTATAAATCAAAAAAAAATTTATTTTAATCTTTTTTTTATTTTTTCAAAGATAAAATTAAAGAAAAGAGTTAAGATTTATTAATTTTGTTTTTGTGGTAGGTATTTGGAGAACATTGTTGAAAGCATTTTATCGAAAATAATTCATAAAATTTTTGCGGTACCATTTGGAATGTTAATTATTAATAAATAAACCTAGGATAAATAGCTGTAACATAAAGGCAACATACTATAAAGAGAAAAGACGGTATTTAACCATGTTAGAAAATATTATTTTCTACATTTTCCAAAAAATAAGGTAATAAAAATTTTCGTTTAAATATTTTTGTTCAAATTCGCAGTGAAAGGGCCACTGTATTGTTCCTAAGTAAGTTGTTATTTCACCAATTAATTAGTAATGGGATTGCTGTCGTAAAAAGTAAAATTCAACCAAACCAAAAATTAGAATGTCGAATTATAAAAATTCTAAAGTACAATTAGTCATTAAGGTAATTGAGAACTTTTGCGAATGCTAATTCTTTCAAATTTGGGAATTTGCGCCTTTTTGAAGTAAACCGCAACGCAGAATAAAACGAACATAAATTAAGTTTCTAAATTTTAACGATTTAATAAATATTTTATGTGATACCAAATTTTTTAAACAGCAATATTCACGCCAAAAAACAGAAATTTCTGCAGGCACAGGCGGCTCGAATTCATTGTTAGAGCACATTGTTCAAATTGAACCTGTTTCTTTCACGTATAGATACTGTGATTAAACGTTAATTGTTAGTTGACTAAATGATTTAACCACCAAATAATATAGGTAATTAAGCAGTTCTGTAAATAAGGGGATATACACAAGACAACCGAGGACCATGTTGTTTATTCGGAGGGCCGCGCTGAACTAACAGTTCGTTCTAAACATACGATTTGCATGACACGTTGACATGAGTATCGGATATTTTAGGATTGCTAACAACGACCTTGGACAAAATTTTAAATTTGGAGCCTAGATCGTACTTCATCAGTTTCCTGCGGTCTACGTGCCGATCGACTTTTTCTGGGAGTAATTACATACATATGTATTCAAACAAAATACTAAAACTACTATGCATACTCTTAAGTAGACCGACACATCGATCCTTGGTGAAGTTCTAAACTAAAAAATATTTGAAATTAATCCGACAATAATTAACATTAAATAGGTTTTTACGAAGGTCACCTTTACATTTTTTTTTAATTGTCTTTTTCTTCTTAATGAATACTACAGCTTCTGCCAAATTTTGGCCATAAAATAGGACTTGGAATTGAGAAGTAAGAGTTTCATTTTTTCCCCTTTGGATTAGTGTGCTTTCACTGGTCACGCACAACATACTATATAAAGAAAATAATTACACCACACAATAATAATGAAACTCTCATTTCTCAATTCCTATTTTACGAGCAAAATTCGAGTACTGGTTTTGGCTTACTATTTTAGTGCAAATTAGTACATTTTTAGTTAAGGTTTTAATAAAACTGAAAAAGTACAATTTTGCAAAAACCATAAGTCGGCTAAAATTCGTCATTGAATAAAGAAATACACAAATTTTTTCGCTGTATACTTAGGATTTTATATAAAACAAACGCGTTAATCAACCCTGAGACTGATAAGAAACAAACGTGATTTATTTAGGCCTCGAATAAAATAAAATATTTTGAAGATTTCTAATTGTATCGAAAAACGATAAAGTATCGCAAACTTCGAATATAATTCGGAAAGTTTCCAAAATTTCGAATAATTCTCAAAAAATGCTGAAATTTCAAAATATCTTGGAAATTCAAGAAAACTTAGAACTCTATAGAAATATCAAATTATCCTTATACAAAATAAAAGGAAATACTCGCGTTAATCACCGCCATTTAAACTTAAATAATCTAGATATTTTTGATAATTTAGGAAATTGATGAAATCTCGAAATTATCGAATAGTATCGAAAAATCTTCAAATATTCTATATATCGCAATTTCGATTTACAGGTGTAACACCGCATCCCCAATGAAATTCTTTTTTCTTTTGCCTTACAGGATTGTATTCATTTCCAACATAACAAAGAAAAATTTTTGTTTGTTAAGTTGGAAATTCATACAAACCTCGAAGTAAAATGTAAGAAGTCTGCAAGTTCTCGCAACTCAAAGCAAAGCACAGAACTTTGTGATACAAAATTAGAGTAAATTTGGAAAATTGGGAAGAATGTCGAATAATCCTAAAAATGTCGAAAACTTCAGAATAAACTGCGGAATAATCTCGATTATTCCAGAAAAATTCGAATAATCTCTATATCTGAATATCGAATTATCTCGCACAAAAAACTAGACAACCCTCGAAAAAAAATTGTCGATCTTCAGTAACAAAATTAACAAAACAAAATTCGAAAAAGATTGGAACCCCTAAATAGTATCGAAAAATATCTACGATTCTCAAGTAACATCTCTTTGTCAGATTGGCTTTGACTTTCGTGTCAGGTAGACGTGAATTTTTATTTTCTTAAGGTATTCACGACATCAGTACATTGCACAATTTACTCAATTTTTATTCAGGATTTTTGAATTTTATTGTGCAATATTCACGGCACACAACTATATTGCGCAATTTAATTGTACGAGAATACCTGCCTTAAAAACAAATTAATTGTATATTTTTATGAGTATGTAACAACCAGGGCCTGAATTCCGGTTCGATGGCAAATGACAATGAGAAATGACTTGATTTTTTATTTCAACTAGTCGGTTGCATTTTTATTTAGAGTAGGCGAAATAAAAAATCAAGTCGTTTCTCATTATCATTTGCCATCGAACCGGCATTCGGGTGCAGGACCTGTGATGCCTTACCGGGAACGTCGTTCATGAAATATTGGATAATTCGTTAATAGCCTTAGAGAAGATCCCTATCAAATGCTACAACTGCAAAGGAGCTCATGTATCCAGTTTTTCGGAGTGTTCACAACGACAAAATTATCTGAATAAGTTAAGCAAATCAGTAATTATTAGTAACTGTCAGAATGTTCCAAGTAAATTAACTCTGAATATGTAAATAAGAAAGTCTCTGTCGCTGATCGTTTGAGTGGAACCCCTAAATCACAAGCTCGATTTTCTAACTTTCATGGTGTGTCTGAGGTCGAATAGTCTTTTTCTGGTAATAACATGATGGGTGAATTTTTTTCTAAATCACATGAATTATTCGGCATGAGGTCCAATGCCCTAACCAATAATGTTGCTGTTTATGGCAAAGCTAAATACTACTCGTATCCGTGGTATGTTAACTAGGAAGATGATTGTATTTAAATTTTGTCTGTCAGTTATTTAAATGAAAGTAATCAGTTTAAATTGCAATAGATTAGTAAGTTTACAAAGACGTCAAAAATTGTCTCTACTAATTCAGAATCATCACCATGATTGTCTGTCTCAATGAGACTCATCTTTTAAACTCTCGTAGTTTATATGTTAAAGGTTACTGTACATACAGAACAAGAAATCGGCAGGAACGTCTATCCTGGTTTATAATAAGGTCAAACACTAAAGTCCCAAAGGATTCATCAGAGAGCATTTTATAGCCACTTCCGTTTGCTTAGGCGAGGGTAGTAATCTTTCACTGTGATTATTTCCATATATTTCTGAAAGGTGGAAAAAGTGACCTGAGCCTAGTTACGGCATACAAGATAGAATAGTAGTTTGTGGGGCTGCCCAAATTTGAAACCAAATGGGTATACATTTTTTGATTTTTGCGAGTCAAATAATGTCCTTATAAGCTTCCCGGGAATAGGCAATCGTGATGATGTAATACGTGTGCCAGTAGAAACTCGGCTCTAAAGTTGGTTGCATTATGTAAAAACATAGTTGAAAGCATCCAAATCGCCCGCCATTTTGAGTATATGTAGCTTAGTCATTGCTGTTTTTATAACATACGTTTCAGTCATTTATATTCCGTGTGCATCAATTTTAAGAGATAGATATCGATAAGCAACATTTACGCCATTGCATTCTATTCTGTTTTCAAAGAAAAAAAAATGCTGCTCAAGCTATGTAATTGATTAATTTGACTTTGGGCGAACATTCTGTGAGTTATTCAACAGTAAAAGAGTTGTTTGCAAGATTTCGTGATGCCAATTTTAGTCCTCGTTCAGGTGTAGTAAAAAACTTGAAGACGACGAATTTAAAGTTTCACTTGATGAAAATCCGTGTCAAACTCAAAAGGAGCTTGCAGAACAGTTAGGAGTTGCTCACCAAGCAATATCACTTCGATTGCATGCAATGGGAAAGATACGGAAGGAAGGAAAATAGGTTCCTCATAAACTGACCGAAGAAAACAAAAACCGAAGAGTTAAGATCTGCATGAATTTGTTTCTTGGAACAAAAGAAAGAATTTTTTGCACAAAATCAATACGGGTGATGAAAAGTGAATTTTGTACGGCAATCCTAAACGCAGAAAAGCATGGGTTGCATCAACATTAGTTGCAAAAATGAATATTCATGCCAACAAAGTGTTGATGTGTGTTTGGTGGAATTGGAAAGGAGCCATTTGCTACGAGCTATTTGAACCTGGTCAAACTGTTACAGCTGAACGTTACCAAGCCCAATTGATCAAATTAAGTGATGCTCCGGAGGAAAAAGATCATTTACGGGCCAAGAAAGGCGGAAGGTGATATTTACCCTGAATGAAGCCGTGTTGACGCGAACTTATACGTTAATTAATTTAAAAATATTACTAACGATTCAAAAAGTTTAGATACAACCCAGAGAATTGAGAAATCTCTGTAGCATGTACATCACTCCTTCTACTAGATTTAAATATGGGAACTATAAATGATTTTTTCCAAATATCAGGAAACACTCCCCTTGAAAGACTCTTATTAAACAAATAAAGTAATGGTACAGACAAAGAAAGCGCACACTCTTATTCAAAATCTATGGGGCGATACGATCAGGACCTGCACCAGCAGTGATATCTAAACATTCCAGTCCAATCATAATTACTGCGAGTTGCATTGTAGGATTAATCAAAATTTTTCGAAACATCATATCGCTTATAATTCTTAAACGCTCTAGACTTAAGATTTCCGAGGTTTTTTAAGCGGCAATTGAACCATGGCTCTTTATAAGTCGAACCTACTAAAATCTTCGGAACAAATAATTCAAAACCTCTCTACATAATACTATAAAATTTTGAAACAGCAACCGCAATGTCTAATAAGTGAAATAAAGCTGTTCAATCAACATTATCAAAAAAGTAGTTCAGAGACACTACATCAGCATTTCTAAGATCAAATTTAAAATCGCTCTCAATAAAATTACAAAATCATAATCTAAAAAATAAAATTTAATTAAAAATGGCGTGTTGTATATGTTAGAATATGTCCGGGGTCCGGCTAAGCCCGAAAAAGATTCAATGTCGATGAACTCGCAAAATGAAAAAATTAAGTCCAAAATACGTCCAAATAGTATTGAATTGACGCGTTCCAAAATTTGAAAAACTTTATAACACATAGTTAGAAGTGATATCAACGGATGATCGCATAAACTCATCATCGATGCAGCACCAAGGGACTTTTGGCAGATTGAAGTCGCCCACAATCAACACCTGATCAGTTTAATTACATAGTGGTTGGTTCGTGGTTGAACATCATGGGCAATAAATTTAACAAATCCATGGTAAACGTCAGAAGTACTATTATACCAACCGGTATATAGACTCCCACTATATAGAACCAAAAAGAAGCACATTTGACCTTAAAAATAATTGACTCGTCATACTCACAATTGAGGCTGATTTGACTGACCAGTGACTTCTCTAATATTTGAACCGCGATCACGACGAAAAACGGTGTAGCATGAAGGAAAATATTCCTTCGACTTGAAATCAGCACTCAACCAGGTCTCCGTAAAAATAACGATGTCGTAGTTATAACACAAAAGAGATGAGTAAATTGAATGAGATTTGTTACGATTTACTGTCATGTCAATTGACTGTAAACAATAGATCGTGAACAATTGATCGTACACCAATTGATCGTACAACAATTGATCGCACAACAATTGACCGTGGAAACAATTGACCGTGGAAACAATTGATCGTGTATACAGTTGATCGTATGAACAATTGATCGTGGATACAATTGATCGTATGAACAATTGATCGTGGATCAGTTGATCGTATGGACAATTGATCGTGGATCAGTTGATCGTATGGACAATTGATCGTGGATCAGTTGATCGTATGGACAATTGATCGTGTAACAGTATATAATTGAATTTAAATAAAGAATTGAAATGAATTGCGTTAGTTATTTCTTTACAAACAAGTTAAATCAAATTGACCACATGGTCGAGACAAAAAAAAAGTGATAGAGAAAAATTGACTGATAATGAAAAATTAATGCATTTGTTCCGGAAAAATATTTTGTGTTTTTATTCATTTCAGGCCCAATCTTTTTGTATATTTTTATGGATAAGGCTATTTATACATACAATATTACAACGCAAATGAATATTTATATAATATGTATAGGCGTAATGTTAACAAATTTTTTCCGAATTTAATTCCAATTTTTGGAAAAATATTTCAAATTTCAATTAGGGTTGGACACGTATCACTGCTTTTCTAAAATCTTTTCTCCAAAATCTTGTTTTACAAAATCTTGTCACTAAAAATCTTTTTGGAGAAAACCTTGTTTCTCAAAATCTTGTTTTCAAGATAAATGGCATCTACTAATTTAACTTAGAATTATAGAGGCTAACGGGTTCGGTAACTCTCACAGGTACGCGAGAGGTCGCTGCGCTCCCCCTCTTAGCCCTACGAGGGGCTTTAGATTTGAACTTCGGGAGACGTAGGAGTCGGGATCAGCAAAAATCGCACGTAGGAGCGGATTATATAGAATCTATTAATGACACCTATTAAAAAGAAAAATAATTGCACTACACAAATAAATTACACAAAAAGACAAAATATATATTTTAAGAAAAATAAATACGTGGAATTGGATTCACAATCAATTGTCCATTCGATCAATTGTCCATACGATCAATTGATCCATGATCAATTGTTCAAACGATCAATTATATCCACGATCAATTGTAGATACGATAAAATTGTCCATACGATCAATTGTTTCCACGATTAATTGTGTATACGATCAATTATTGTTCACATTCAATTGTAACACGATCAATTGTTTATGATCAAATAATCGGAACCCATTTGGTACGCATCTCTCTATAGATCATGTTTAAATGTTAAATTTTCAATAACCGCTAGAGCTACCATCTTTCGGAGAACTCCGAAAACAGAAGCAACTTTCACATAATGCCACTAGGTGTCACTAAATATTTGCTGTCAAAAATTGTATGACATTTATATGTTGCATTTTTTAAACATAAACAAAAATACATATTTTCGTGTTATTAAAGTGATTATTATTAATACGTGATAATTAAATTGATTTTGACTATCCCCTTTTGAGAAACGTCGGAAATATTTTTTTGATTATGTAGTGACATCTAGTGGCAAACGCTCTGTACTTCTGTTTTGACCGTTCTGCCTCTTTCGGAAAACGCTCTGTACTTTTTCAACAATCGTGCTGCTTCTTTTGGAAAACGCTCTGTACTTTTTCAACAATCGTGCTGCCTCTTTCGGAAAACATGATCTATTGTTGTGGTAATATATCATACGTGTAGACTATTTTTGCTAGAACTATTTGATGAAATGGTGGGCATAATATTATGGAGTTTAGGTCGATAGAAAACGTTACTATTAACATTGGTGGATGATAGTATTATTCCATAACCACCAGTCTGAAGTTTTTTTAGACGAGGCACCAACTCTTTGACCAATGCTTTGGCAGGCCATATACAGTTGCGGCAAAAATAATAGTAGTGCTACATCATAATTGCAGCATGAATTCTTCATACTTTTAAACAAAATTATGATATTATTTTCAAATTATGTAATAAATAATGGAAATTTGGAAAACAACATTTTTAAAAACTATACTTTGTTTTCAAGGCAGTTTGTATTGAATAATCTTGATTCATTCACTACTATTATTTTTGCCGCAGCTGTATGTGGTCGAAGCAGTTTGCTAAAATGAAGTGGATCAACGCCGATTTTGAACGAAATAAGTTAAGACGACTAATGTCACAGCCAGCTAACACAAGCACCCGACACCCAATCTCATCCTCAGAGGGATTTGTAAGGCATAAATAAACTTCCTATCCGGAACAGCTTTGATAGTATCATCAGTATAATTTTAAATAAAACAGTATATCGAGGTGTTTCCGTTAAAGCATTAAATTCTATTTGCAAGTATTTTCAAACAAATTTAAATTTAACCTTCCATTGTTTATTTTGTGTAACATATTCATATGCGTTAGCATATTATAAACATTTAGTATTCTTATTTGTTCTAATTACAATTGAACTGAATTTAATTTACAATTCTAAACTTTGTTGATAAATTTATGTCAACATTAAACAGAAATTTATTGTTTTAATATTATAATTTTAATTGTAATAAAGTCATAAATTTATATTTCTTATATTTAAAATTTAAAGGAAAATGTAATTTTAATTCACGCGATAAAATATTTAAGTCGTTTACATTTTCAAATAGGTATATCATCGCGTGTACGTTCCATTTTGATGCAAGAGATGATTCATTGGTTCGTTTAACGATTTTTTTTTTGTTTTACATCGATCAAATGGTCGCGATGAATATACCCGTTTCCCCTTAAATTCTAAAATAACTAATATTTATCCACTTTACCTAATTTTTATTTTTTTTTTCATTTGATCTATTTATTTCACACATTTTTATTTGTCCGTACGAGAGATTTTCTTTTTTAATTATAATTTTCAATAAGAATTTTGTACGTAAAAGCAAATAAGAAAAATAAATAAGAAAACTATGATTTATACAAAGTATTTATTAAAACAACAAAATGAACGCATATGAAAAAAAAAATTAAATTTTTTTATGTTAATTTATTGCAAAATTTTCAACTTGTTGATTTTTTGTTTAAAACACAATTTTTTTTTCGATTTTTTAATTTTAATTTTTATTGATCTCGTCGATTTACAGACGTGATATCTTCATGCGGTAACGTATTACGTTGAACTAAAAATTAATGATTGTTTGAAATGTGTAGTTAACATGTTAATTAATTATGAATTTTGATTGAATTGTTTTGCATTGATATTAATGAACTGAAATTTTAAAAGGTTGCTTAACAATTATTTTTCTTCATTTAAGCAAATACTATTGTGGCGCCTCCACTTAATACACATCTGTTAAAATATTCCACTTTAATCGATACTAAGATGTGTAAAATATAAATGTTTGCAGCACAAGTATGTACGCCTCGCATATTTCATATTAACGACATGTAAATGTGTTTTGTACTTTAAAAATAAACAGTTCCAATAAAATAAAAGACTCTAATTTAAAATCGAATAACCACTCGACTCGACTCGAATTGTATTTTTCGTATCTGTGTGTATATTCTGATGTCTTAAAAAAAATACTTAAACAAATAATTAACAAAAATAATAAGGCCAGTCATCCACACTGCGTGCGATACCATTAAAACGAAGATTAATTGATTATGGATGAATCGATTGTATTTGGCTTACTGGTTCAAGGATGCATTGATGTTCATATAGAATAAATATAAGGATGTTTGGATATAATTTTGAATAAGGTGGATTTAAAGATTTAGGACAAACCGAAACCGACAAAAATTTTAATTTTGTGTCTTTTTTTTTGACTATCATGGAATGGTGTTTAGATTTAGAGTATTTAAGTTATTTGACAACGTGCCAGAAGCATAATTAAAAAAAAAACTCTTTTTGGTTCATTTACATACATATTACATAAAGTATAGAAATTATGTCGAACGATTGGAATAATCAAGGCGCCGATTCTTACAATCTTATGTGTTTGATGCGCGATAGATGACTTTGGAATTTAAATGTTAAATTTAAAAATAAGAAATGATTTGGTTTAATTTCATTAGATCCCAAGAAGTTAATTGATTAGTTTTATTTACAACATAATAAACCCAAACATAAAACTTTTAGTACTATATTTTGGTCTTAGCCCACACATTTAATTTTATTACATTTGTTTGTTATTCTATAGGGTTAGCATTAAGAAATGATTTATAAAAAACTTACATGATCCTAAACATTTTTTACTAAAAATAATACCAAAACTCATTGTAACTAAAATAAATTAAATAAATAAAAAAAGGCCTTCAACAAATTTGAGTACATCGTATTAAATTTACTTATATGTATGAAGGAAGACACCTTGTATTTTGTAAGTTTCAGTTTTTGAATCAATTTGCCCAAAACAATTCGGTTGGCAATTTGGCATTTAAATTTTCCTATTTATGTACGTGTCCATTAGCATTCGAATGATAATGTATGTAGTACTGTACATAGCTTTGATTAAATTTATCACTTGCGGAAATTGTATAATAAAGTTGTAAAAATGGATTTTGTTTAATATAAATAACTTTTAGCTCATGAGGGACTGACTATTTTTCCAAAAAAAAAATAACAAAACCGAATAAAATTAGATGGGAAACTAATGTTTGTACATCATTATGTATAAAATTGAATTTGGCAAAGATAATTTTTAGTAATAATATCTGAGTGATTTTGATTTACTGACTTAGTGTTAATAGATTTATGTTCACTTGATGACAAAGTTGTACAACGAATATAATGTGATATTTGGATTGTATCCAAACTACAATGCATTAATTACAATTAGTAATGATTTGTATTTTATTTAAATGTATTTTATATAACTATTAAAATATTTGAGAGTTAATTACTTTTTTCAGCGTCATTCTGGCATGCGAATGCTTTGCTTGAGATTGGATTTTATTTGTTTATTAAGACATTAAGCATTACCACATGCAATACATGTTGATCGGTATTCCAAAACGTCAAATTTAATTTTTAACCAATTTGTTTCATCTGCAGTATCAAAATTAGTAAAAAATAGTTCGGTTCTACAAAAACTATCATATTGTTCGAAAATTTTGTTCAAGTTGATATAAGTTCGTTCATAAAAATCCAATTTTGTACTTTGCCGTCCGTCATATTGTACAATTGGAGATTTTTGAATGAAATTATATCAATTTTAACAGAATTTTCGACGAATATACAGTCAAACAGTTTTTTTTGTTGTAATTTCGATACTGCAATTGGGTCAAAAATTGAATTTTATAGTTTCAATGGGGATGATTTTGATTCAACGTCACTTGCATGGGGCAATGCTTTAAGCCCTTGTGTATTTCAGTAAAACTTTTTCGTACGATTTTAGCTTACACCACTTGTTTGTTGCGGGTATATTAAAGGATTGGGCATCCGCATAGATTGTCGAAAGGGTTGGTATCGTTATCCAAAATTAAAAAATCCCGAATAAACAAAAAATCAAACAACAAATAAGGGACGCGGCCTCCCAGGGAGCCTTAAAACCTTACCTTAATATCTCTAATAAACCGCAAAATTTCCTTGCACACAAATTTCTGAATCTGCCTATTATCAATGACCGCTACGGTTTTCTGTGTTAATGGTTTTTGTAAGATATCTGATGTGGTATATGAAATCCACAATCACGAGGATTTTTATAGGCAGGTTCTTATTCTACAATGAACATGAACAGGAGTTTCAGATCACAAACCTTAATCTGCGGGACGAAAGAATCATGGTTATAATCCTTCCAGTCCTTTTATGAAGTAACATTTTTAAATCAGAGGTCGATAACCGAAGTAAATTCTTGGAAATTGAAAATTACGTATTTAATATTTACTTTTAAAAAGTTTCTCTAATTTGGCTTCAACAATTTCAATTTGGTTAAATTGTATATCACGTTAGTGTTGAGAATTTCAAATCGAAAATTCCAGGATTCTAATGTCGAGTTTTTGTAGGGAATCCAATATCGATTTTCGGTAAGGAATAAAACCCTTTACTATTCAACGCAATAGAGTTGACTAGAATTATAAAAATTTTGAGGGATTTTTTTAGTTAGCCTGTCAACACTTTTTAACTATAAAACTAACTTCCGTGGAAGCGAAAGTGCCTTTTCGGGCGTAGGGCTCAAAACGACCATATGTATAAAATTTAATTAAAACGTTTATTTTTATTTCTATCGTATGCAGGCAGACCTCAATAAAATAATGAGGTCAATCAACTTTCTAAAAATTAAGAATCTAAGTTTGTGCGTCAAAGTACTAATACAAATAATGAAAAAAATGTGCTTTCAATTCTGACAAATTATGAGCTCACTTAGAAGTTATAAGGGAAGTAGGTTTTTAATTTGTTTCTAGAAAAGTCCATTTTCGGTAAATTACGGATATTACAATATATAATACAATATAATAAAAAGTTACCGAGAACCTAAAACGAAACTGATCTACCCTCATTTGCTGAGCTATCATTTTCTATATTATGGCGCGTTCCATTTTTTTTTTGAAGAACTCCTCATAAATAAAATTTCAAATTTTGGATATAAAAATGCTAAGCGAGCCAAAGTTTTCAAATTGGTTAATTACATTAAAATTGGTAGAAGAAAAAATTTAAAAAAAAACTTTAGATAACTCTGATTCAATTTTTTTTTTAATGTTTCAAGTACTTCCAGAATTTTCAAAGTTCGATAATTCTGAAGAATATCAATAATCCAAATTTGGTTTTAAATACCCAAGTAAAAAAAAGTTTACACAAAAATTAAAAACGAACCAAATTCGGGTCGGGTTGCGGTCAAATTAGAGAAACGTAAATCAAATTTAGAATAGTCGTAAGCTCAAAATAGTCGTTTTCTTAAATAAAATTTAGAAGAGTTGTAAGCTTAAAATTGTTTAGCTTTAACTTTAGTTTAGTCATTTCGGTATCTGTTCTGCTTCACTCACATGTCCAGCTCGGAGATTTCACAGCTACATCTAATTTTTAGACGATTTTTTTGAAATTCTAACATTCGTAGAGATTGGAGCATTTTTTTAAAATTTATTTTTTTAATAATCATTCACATACTAAAATAGAGAACTCCCCAAAGCCGCTTAGCGTTGGTCCTTTCCGCGCAAGGGTAACATGAAATTATGTAGATTCCTTTTGTTTTCATATTGTAGTTAACAAAAATTTAATGGAGTCTTCCTTTTCGATGAGACAGATTATTTTGTATTTTTCGGTACTTTTGTGGGGGATTTTTTCTTTCGGGAATATGATGGTATCCCTTGTCGAAAAGGATAGGCTTGAAAAAAAATTTTCGAACTAAAAAAGATCGAAAATAAAATCCCTTTTTGAAAATCTCGAAAAAAATTATCTCGAACAACAAATCTCGAAAAAGGAAAATATCGAACTGAAAATCTCGAAAATAGAAATAATCGATTTTGGATAAGATTTGATATTTAAAATCGGGCCGTCCGGTTATAAATATAAAATCTTGTCCAAAATCGATCACTTTCCTACAGACGACTTTAATGTATGTAGTAAGTATTTACAAACCCTCTACATTTGTATACAAATGTAAATTGTAAGTGTAGAACTATTTCGTTATACTTTCTTTTTGGATCAATATTTTAGACTATCTAAGCAACTTATCAGTAAGAAACCGTACAAAATTTGATGAAATTATTTCGTTAAAGAATATTGTACATATCTTTCCACCAAACCCGTAACACAACTGACAAATTCAGTTTCGAATTTGCAACATGATTAGAAAAATTTACAGTTTTTTAAGAAAAGTGTGCTGTGAAAATTGTATTGACTTTTTCTTCAGTTTACGCATTTATTATCGCAAGTAACAATATGGGCTTTCCGTAAATCGCAATCTTACTTTAAGTTAATACCGGCTTTTTTGTTAGGCCTTTTACATCAAGAATTGAGCATGCCAACCATTAATCATGATTTTACAATTTTCAAACTATCGTTTTCTATGATAATTAATTTAGAATCGATCAATTAAATAATTAATGAACACAGTTTCAAAAATTGGCCACATTATTTAAAGAGAGCTATAAATAAAATTCAAAGTAGCCAAATGTTACGAAGATCGATCATCGTTTGATTAAAATGTTATATTGACCAGAGGAGAGTAAAGTGGGGAAAATTTACAATATTCCCGAAAAATTACAAAATCCTTCACAATTTTGAATAATCCATAACAATAACTTTACGTAACTCGGCACGAAATAATTAAATCATTGAAAATTTAAGCTCGAATAACCTTATAATTCAAGACTTCTAGAGTAATATCCATATACACAAAAAAAATCAAAGAATATCATGAGCATCTCAAAAACCCCGAATAATCTCGATACTATTGAATATTGTCGATTAGCTAGTTTGATATTCAAAAATAACAAATATCGAGAATTTAAGATCATGTAACTTGCCATATTTAATTCAGCTCCAAGCTAAACTAGAATAATATCGAAAATCCTAAAAATCTATAGAATTTCGAAAAATACCACTTACATAACAAATACTTTGTAGCCTCGAGTTACTCCTACCACTAATTTTGTAAAATATCATCTAACTCTAATTTCGGGAATTTTAGATCAAAGTAACTTCAGTGCTATGTTTAATTCAGCTCCACGCTACGCTCGAATAATTTCAAAAATCTCTAAACTCTATAGAATTTGTAATATTATCAGCTACATAACACTCAAGCCAAATAAATCTCGAATAAACCTAAAAAACTTAAAAATTCGCACAAATATTGAAAATCACAAGTTATCACTAATTCTGTAAAATATCTTATATCTCAACGTCTTACAAATTTCAGGCAATCGAATAATTTCGAAAGGTTGGAATAATATCAGATAATCTGAGAGTTGTAGAATAAACTCGATTCGATATGTGAACAAAAAATTGAATTTTCCCGAATATCTCGTATAAATCTGGTATCTTGGAATATCTTGATAAATCTGAAAATCTCAATGTTAAGTAACTCAATAAAAAAAATGATTTTTTCAAAAAATTAATCGATAATAATACATAATACAATAATCTCGAAAATTTTGAATAATATCGAAAAGTGTATCAATTCTCGAATAATATTGAATAATGTCGATTCATTTCGATACCAAACAACTCAACACTATTCAGGACTTAAAATCTAAATTAATTCAAAAATCTGAAAGTTTATATAAATAGGTGACTGTAAATACCATACAAATATCTTAAAAAAGCAAATTTAATTTAATTTAAGCACCGAAAATATCATAAAGAAAATAAATCCAAGATTGGCGGCTATAACTCAAAAAACCAAGAAAAAAGTTGTTTTTTGTTGTGGTAAATGAATGCGTTTAATGCTAAAAGTCGTAAAAGATAGCATGGTAGTTAACCGAAAGAGAAGTTTAGTTGTCTGTATTAAATCAATAAGATTCTTTCGGCTTTTTATTTATTATTAATATATTGTGTCTATAAAAAGCCGAAAGAATCTTACGACAACTAAACTTCTCTTTCTATTATTCGTGTTGGCATAAAACACTCAGAAATGAAAAGTTTTCCTTGTGTTTTTTGATTTAGTGAATTTATTTATAATTCGCTAAGTCAACTACGTTCTTTCCTCATACTTAATGTATGGAGTTGGAATTGTATTTTTGTAGTTTGGTCGTAGCTACCTGATGAGTAGATCGAACTTTTTGTTTTGAGATTATCAGTACGAAACCAAACTACCCACAGAAAACGCAAGGAAAGGTTTTCATTTTTAGAGTAAAAATACATTTTGTATTAACTCTCGGGTTAAAGTACGGGGATTTTGATATTTCTACTTTTTTGGTAGGTAGATATATTATAAATGACTGGCTTCTTCATTTTTCTGATTGACAAGTCGAAAATGTTGTGAGTGCCATTATTATTAATATATTGTGTCTATAAAAAGCCGAAAGAATCTTATTGGTAGTTTTAACCGTTTTTGCCCGATTGAACACTAGGATAGTAAACAATACGAAAAGCTTGCTAAGAAAGTAAGAAGTTTATGAGCCCGCAAATAAAACATCGTGTCAAAACGCAAATCGCAATTATTTTATTTTGTCATATAAAAATGTCTTGCTTGCTAGGCTTTCGAGCTTCTACTTCTATCGTTTGTGAAGGCAACTTTATCTTTATTTCACTGAAGTACATGCATTTAAGGAGAGTAACACCATACATGATATACAAAGTATTGTTAATTGAAAATTTAGCTTTTTGTTTCGAATTTTTTTTAAAACGTTTTAAACTTATGTTCCGTTATACTTGAGGAGAAGTTCCAGGATGTCTTATGATCTGAGTACGAGACGAGTAAAATAACGCAAAAAAAGCTTTACGTAATATGTGACGACTCCTCAGTTACGTAATACTCAGCGTCAAATAACTCTCGAATAAATCTAAGAGCCTCGAAAAATATTGAGAATCTCGACTTATCGCTAATTTTTTCTACAAGGTGCAACTCAACATCTTGCGTTTTTCAAGTATTATCGAGAAACTCGAATAATTTTAGAACCTAAGAATGAACTTGACTAGGTATTTAAAAAAAATGGTTATTCCCGGATATTTGAATAAACCTGTGGCAGCCTAGAATAATCTTGCACAATCTCTGGAACAATCTCATATGTTTATAATTTCGGTTTGGTCATGAATCTTGATGATTGTTTTAACGAATCAAAATATCGAAATTTTGAAATCTAATAAGATATTTTTAATATACATACTAAGTTAAAATGTAATTCAATAGAGTTTAACATTTACTTGTTATTTTGTTCAGTTTTAGGGACAGTATAAAACCGACCGACCCTCACGTTTTTTATAAATTTATTATTGAGTACCTTCACTGAGCGGCTGCGCGAACCGGATAAAAATGATTTCTATCCTCCTCGTGGCAACCACTGGTAACTGAGGCCATTTGGCACAGGCTAAAGTACGGCGCTGAAGGAGAAATCCTTGACAAAAAACCCTAATCTAAGGTGGAACAGCATATGCCGATGGATGATAATGGCTGATATGCTAATCAGTTTAAAGTACGCGGACTCTGGATACCAGGCACCCTCCAGTTTTATTTAGCCTTCCTTTAGTAAAGTTGAGTGACCTACAGGCGACTTTCCATTCACAGCAACTCGTAAGAGTAAAATCAAATCGGTAGCAGAAGTAAATGCTATAGTAAACATAGGAGGGAGATAAATTGAGCTCAGATACAGTAGTGTAAAGTGGTTGGTCCTAGCACAGCCGAAATCGATTCCAGCCGAAAAATTTTTTACATGTAAATTACAACAACATAAACGATTACGTATGTTTTTACTATGGTCATACTACAGTGTAACCCCAGTAACTAAATCTCTATATAAAATGAAAACCTAAGTATATAATTTTCTTAAAAATCTGTCATTCAACTGTATATTATATTTTTTTAAGACATTTCGTTAGATGGCAGCACAGTCATAAACTTTAAGCTTTGAACTTTTTAATATTAATTAACTTTTCGATAGATGGTGTACATTTCTTACAGTTTTATTATCAACCACGATAACTAAAACTCTATATAAATGTATCTAAAATCAGGTATTCAACTGTAAATGATTATTATTATCCAACTTCATCTGTAGATGTCACTTTAAAAGCTTATTTTATATACATGGTTTGTAACTTAGTTCAATATACAGTTTTATTATCAACCACGATAACTAAAATTCTATATGAATTTACCCAAAATCATGTATTCAACTGTATATTGTTATTTTTTAAAACTTTATCTGTAGATGTCACATTTCAAAGTTTATGTATTTATGTAAACATGGTTTGTAACTTAATTGAAATTGGATAGTGCACAGTTATATTAATATTTTATAATTTAACCTTGCCATTGAAAACTAGTTCATCGTACATTAAATAAAAACTGTAAAATGATATTTGTTTACAAATTTTTTTTTTTAAAGGTGATGAAAAAAAAAAAAAAAAAATCATTTACATACATATACATATAACAAAAATCAATGTGAATAAACTGTAATCGTAATGAAAATTTATTGCTATAAATTTATTCATGATTAAATTGTGATCATCAATTTTTTTTTTTGTTTTTTTTTTTTTTTTTAAAAGGTAATGAAAAAGTATAATAAACTTATACAACGTATTGTCGTGTGGTGTAAAACATCTACTTATTATTTTTGAGTTACCTATTATTTTAAAAGTGTTGTGATCATAATAAAAGTGAAAAAATTCATATTTTTGAATTAATCTATTATTTTAAAATTAAAAAAGTGCAGTGATCATAATAAAAGTCAAAGAGAACATTTATATTAACAAGATACATTGGTTTTTATATCTAATCTTGTGAGATAGTAAAGAAAATTTAAAGTGTGAAACAAACTTTTAAGAGTGAAATTTTATAATTTAACTAATTAACAAAATAAATAAAATTTCAACATATTTAAATACTTAGTCGAAAAAATTTTAAAGTAAGTTACAATCATACATTTATTTAAATGATATAAAATGTTTTAACATATTATTTCTTTAATATTTTCAGTTAAATAATGCATAACTGCGAAGAATGCAACAAAATGTTTTCATCAAAAGACATTTTAGTTCGCCATGTAAAGGAGCAGCACTCCCAAGATAACATGCTATGTGAAGTATGTGGAATCGTTTTTGGTAATAAACGAAAACTTGAGTACCATCATAAGAGGGTACATATTGCACCGGCCATCAACACACCTTCATCTTTTGATATTCCATCAAATTCAAGGACAGCTGTAACCGCTAAGAGAAGGAAAATGGATGATGCACCTACTGATGCTGACATTTTATGCAGTAATTGTAATGTAAGTGTTCCAAAAAAATTTTTTTTTAATCATTATAAGTCATTAGCTCATAAGAATAATAGTTTAAAAAACTATAGTGAGAATGATGAAAACATTCAGATCATTAGCACAGCATTCAAATCTCGAATAATTAGTTATAGGGTTTCAGATGTACCTAATAACTATATTAGTATAAATGATTTTATGCATTCTATAAAACATAAAATAATTAAATTAATACAGCTTCAAACAGCAATATTTAAAGCTGTTAAAACAAATTTTGAATTGTTTGGTTTATTCACCAAATATGATTTGAAAGACGAAGTAAATGTTAGTTCATTAAAATCATTTAATACTAAAAATGCAATTTTAACAGAAGCTACTGATTTGGATGAAATATTTTCACAGATTGTTTGCACTTTAAATACTCTGGGTGAGGAGTTTCAAGAGAAAGAGTCTGGATGGGCGATTGAAAAAGTATTGTTCATTGAATTGAATTTTAATAAATATAGTCCGATGAGAGGGTCTTCTTACATACCTCTCCCAAAATGTATTAAAGATAAAAAAGCTATAATCAATGTTCAAAATTCTGATCAAGCCTGTTTCGCCTGGTCAATCATGGCTAGCAAATATCCTAATGTAAGAAATCCTCAACGGTGTAATTCATTTCCTCACTATAGTTCTATCTTAAATTTAAATAATATTAGTTTCCCCATGCCTTTAAAAGACATCCCACAATTTGAAAACCAGAATAATATAAGTGTAAATGTGTATGGTTTAGAAGGTAGTCAAATTGTGGGTCCTTTATATTATACAAATCTTAAAAAACAACATCATGTTAATTTGTTATATTTAGAAGATGGGGAAAATAGTCATTATTGTTTCATAAAAAAGTTAAATACGTTAGTAAGCAAACAGTTTTCAAAACGGGAAAATCGGAAATTCATTTGTGACGGATGTTTAATATTTTTTCGTAATGAAAGAAAATTAAACACCCATCTACAACATGGATGTAACAAAATTAAATGTGTGCTCCCTAATAAAGAAAATGATATTTTAGAATTTAGAAATTATAAACATAAATTACAAGTCCCATATGTGATATATTGCGACTTCGAAGCAATATTAAAACCAATTGATTCGTGTACTCTAAATCCTATAACATCATTTACTGAAAATATTTTAAAACATGAACCCAGTAGTTTTGGATATTACATTAAATGTTCATATAATGATAGTAAATCTAAATTTGTTACATACAGAGGTAGTGATTGTGGAAAAATTTTCATTGATAAAATAAAAGAGGATTTAGAAATTATATACAATGATCTACACATAAATCGAAAAATGAAAAAACTTTCCTGCACGGAGCAATTAAATTACAATTTATCAAATCAATGTCATATTTGTAACGGTGATTTTAATGATGATGAAAACTATAAAGTTAGGGACCATTGCCATTTAACAGGAAAATTTAGAGGTGCTGCGCATACTAAATGCAATTTAAATTATAAGATAGCAGATTTCATACCAATATTTTTTCACAATTTAAGTGGCTATGATTCGCACTTTATAGTAAAAGAATTAGGATTTGATACGGAACAAATAGATTTAATTGCTCAGAATAAGGAGCGATATATTTCATTTACAAAAATGTTCAAAATTAATGAGATTAAAAAAATTAAATTGAGGTTTGTAGATTCATTTAAATTTATGGCAGCTAGTCTTGATAAACTAGCTAACAATCTTAATGACTCTCAATTCGATGAAGTTAGAAAGAGTTTTTCTAATCAAAATGAATTTAATCTTATAAAGAAAAAAGGTGTTTTCCCATACGATTATGTAGATAGTTTTAAAAAATATGATGAAACTGAATTACCATCCAGAAATCATTTTTTTAACAAATTACAAAATACTGATATATCTGATGAGCAATATAATCATGCTCTAAATGTATGGAAAACATTTAAATGTAAAAATTTAGGTGATTATTCCGACTTATATTTAAAATCAGATGTACTTATTTTAGCCGACATATTTGAAAATTTCCGGAAAGTTTGTATGCAAACATACGATCTAGACCCGGCCCATTATTTCACAGCCCCAGGTTTAAGTTGGGATGCCATGCTTAAATTCACCAAAATCAAATTAGAATTATTAAAAGACATTGATATGATAAATTTTATTAAAAAAGGTATTCGTGGCGGATTAACACAGTGCTCCAAACGATATGCTAAAGCAAATAACAAATACATGAAAAATTATAATAATGATATAGATTCTAATTTTCTTGTTTATTTAGATGCTAATAATCTATATGGCTGGGCTATGAGCCAATCACTCCCGTATGCTGATTTCAGATTTCTTGATTCAGCAGAACTTGATAAATTTAATTTCGATCATTTAACAGATAATGAATCAGAATCAGGTTATATTCTAGAAGTTGATTTAGAATATCCTGATCAATTACACCAAAAGCATAATGATTTACCATTTTGTATGGAAAATATACAGCCACCATACGAAAGTGCAAAACAAAATAAATTAATTGCTAACCTAGAACCTAAAAAAGCATACGTCATTCATCAAACAAATTTAAAGAAATGTATTAAAAATGGACTAATATTATCTAAAATACATAGAGTTTTAAAGTTTAGTCAAAAACCATGGCTCAAATCATATATAGATTTGAATACCGATCTTAGGACTAAAGCTCTAAATGCGTTTGATAAAGATTTGTATAAATTAAAAAATAATAGTGTTTTTGGTAAAACAATTGAAAATGTTGACAAGAGAACAGATGTAAGATTAGTATCACATTGGGAAAATATTGGAAACAGATTTGGAGCAAATACTTTGATCAGCAAACCTAATTTTCATTCTTCAGCAATATTTGATGAAAATTTGGTAGCTATTCAAATGAATAGATTATCGGTTACGTATAATAAACCCATTTATGTGGGTTTCTGTGTTTTAGAATTATCGAAAACTTTAATGTATGATTTTCATTATGATTATATTAAGACGAAGTATGATGATAATGCCACACTTTTATATACAGACACAGATTCATTAATATATGATATTAAAACTATAGATTTTTATGAAGATATAAAACCAGATTTAAATGAGAAATTTGATACTTCAGATTATTCACATAACAACTTATATAATTTTCCATTAGTTAACAAAAAGGTTTTAGGAATGTTTAAAGATGAATGTTGTGGAAGAATCTTAACAGAATTTATTGGGATTAGAGCGAAATCATATTGTATAAGCTTAGGAGATGATAATGAAATTATTAAGAAAATAAAAGGTGTAAAAAAAAATGTAGTTTCAGATTCGATATCATTAAATGATTTTAAAAATTGTTTAAATAAAAATGATAATATAATTAGATCACAATTAAATTTTAGAAGTATTAGACACAACCTATATACTCAATTGTTAAACAAAGTAGCGTTATCAAATTTTGATGATAAAAGATTTGTAATTCCAAATTCATACAAAACTTTGGCATGGGGTAATAAAGAAATTGATAATTTTTATTTTAATTAGTTTAATAATACATTTTATATTTCTTAATAAATATAATATATATAATACATTTAATGTCTTTTAGTTTTAAATTAAAATATTAAACCAAAATTATATATTAAGTAGTTTTAATAATTAAGAAAATTTTAATCGGTAATAAAAAAATAAAAAAAAAAAAAATATAAAGTTTAAATTAAATCTGTTTTATTTATCCACGAGTTATGTGATGATTCAAAACCTAGCCACTTAACATAAACTTGATTACCTTTCTTCTTCAAAACTTTCTCTACGAGGTAAGTGTCAGGATGATGTGTCTTTTGCAGCTCTTTTTCATAAAACCGGCCTGATATTAGCTGTCCCTTATAATCTTCAAGTAAATACGTTACAGGAAATTTGTTGTTAATACTAACAACTTTAAATATTTCAGTAGTCCAATTTGGAGTATAACCTTTTTCGAAAACGGTTTTAAATTTGCTAACTCGAACGAAATCCCCAACTTTAAATTTATTTTTTTGCATTAACTTAGGATATGTATACACTTGTTTTAAAATTTGTTTTTCATTTGCCATAGTAACTTCTACAGGTGCTAATTTAATTGTCCTATGTTTTTTATTGTTGTAATCTTTCACTAATTTTTTTAAAATATTCAGCCACTTGTAAGATCCTTGAAGACTAAATTTCCTCCACATATTTTCCTTAAGAGTTCGATTAAATCTTTCTACTATACATGCTTTTATTGGACTAAATGTTGAATAGTGGTTAATATTTTTCTGTTTCACAAGCTGTTTGAAATCTTTATTATAGAATTCAGTTCCCATATCCGTTTGTAGATTCTTTGGTACTCTTTTACTCTCATTGAAAATTTTTGTTAAAGCACCAACAATCATCTGTGATGTTTTTTTCTTTATAGGTTCAACCCAAGCAAATTTAGAAAAAGCATCGATTACAGTTAGAAGATATTTAAAACCAGCATTTTCTCTTGAATATGGAATCATTTCCACGAGATCTGCTTGCCATAAGTCATCAATACCCTTAATTTTAACATGTCTGCGTATAAAATTTTTACGTGCTGGCTTATGCAATTCATTCACTATTTGAATCCGACTCATTTTATGTAAGTGGATGAATTAATAATGAAAGCATATGAATTTTGGATTGGTATATATAAAATATTGTTTCCTCATAATGTTTAGGATTTATTTAAAACGAGAGATATCTTGGATTATGATCACTATAACATTCATCAAAATGAATGATCTTTAACATAATAAATGTTAGCTAATTTGCCCATAGTGTTGAAAACAGAGAAGTAGCGGAGTCGAAAACCATAATAAGATTGTTTTGAAATTAAATACTTTTTCTAAATAATTTTATATATAATATTGTTTTATTTATTTATTTATTTATATAAAATGAACATTATATCTATCAGTTTTTACCATAGTTAAGTGTTCTTTACACAAATGGTTTAAATTTTGTATTTCTCGATCATTAAAAACGTTGAATCGCTCCGGCATAAATATGATGTTCTCATCAGTCTCTATTAGGATTTTCACGCCATATCTCGTGTTGACTGATTTGACTTCTTGTACCACGTAGTTTCTACCCACATCCAGATCTTCAAATTTGGTTATTTTTTTCTCAGCAAACCTTGGCACATTGTTGAGTTTTTCTAAAAGTTGTTGACGAATATCCATGGTTGGTTGGTTGGTTGTTAACAATCTTATGCTTACTATCAAACTGATAATTTTCAAAGGAGCTCGCTATAATTTATACTTATTATGGTTTAAGCTGACTTTTAAACACGCGCAGTTTCTTCCAATCTTACCACATCAGCATAAATATTACTAAGTATCGATTAAATACAAACCTTTGTCATCATATCATATTACGTTCATTGATTTTAACATTCACATCAGCAAAATTGAGTCAATAAACATGTTTTGACACGCGCAGTTTTCCAATCTTACCACATCAGAATAAATATTATAAAGTATCGATTAAATACAAACCTTTGTAATCATATCAAATTATGTTCGATGATTTCAACATCCATATTCGTAAAATAAGGTCAATAAACATGTTTAATCATGGTTAATCAAACAAGTAGATATGTATATGTACATCACGTGGCCCCTCTGAAAATATCATTTTCAAATATACGAGAGTTTATCTAGATCTAGTATAGATTTGTACATTGTTCGAGTCACACGTGAAAAGTAAAAACCTTATTTAAATGGATTCACCAGTACATAGAGAGGAACAAGGAGATACATGCGGTTTATACGGGTTAGAAGGTGGAATGAATAAGGTGCAGAGTCGGCTAAAATCATTCGAGAAGTTATGGAATAAATGGTTCATCGATCCATTAGAACTATCCCGAGCTGGATTTTACTATACAGGCGTGGACGACTGCATCAAGTGTTTCAGCTGCAAAGGAGTTCTCGAGGATTGGAATATCACCAATGAAATATGGACGGAACATGCATTTTGGTTTCCCGCATGCCGACACGTTAAAAACATTAGAGGTGAAGAGTTTATCGATAATATTCAAACCAAATGGATTCAAGACGGTGTAATTCATTGTAAAAATAATATTTAAGAAATAAAAAATTGATTTGAAA